>JAOTBB010001042.1:1005-13173 GCA_025629985.1 Chamaetylas fuelleborni
TTTTTGGGGGGGGTTCCCAGGTATTTTTTGGGGACATCCAGGTATTTTTTGGGGACTCCCAGCTATTTTTTGGATGTTCTGGGTGTTTTTTGGATGTTCTGGGTATTTTTTGGGTGTCCCAGCTATTTTTTGGGTGTCCCAGCTATTTTTTTGGGTGTCCCAGCTGTTTTTTGGGGGTGCCCCGGCTATTTTTGGGGGTTCTGGCACCCACCGCGGCCGGGGGGGGCTCCACCCTCATCAGGTCCTCGTAGACGTCGTCGCCGTCGTCGCCTTCGGCCTCCACGCAGTCGTAGAGGTCATCGTCCTCCTCGGCCGTGTCACTGCGGAGGGGACACCGCTGGGGACACCCCTCCCCCACCCCGGACACCCCCAAAACCCCTCGGGGTCCCCCCAAATCCTCTGATGTCCCCAAACAGCCCCGGTACCCCCCTAGCCCATCATTAATGTCCCCCAAAATCCCCCCGTGTCCCCAAATGTCCTCAAATGTCCCTTTTTCCTCCCAAAAATCCCTCAGTGTCCCCAAATGTCCCTTATTGTCCCCAATGCCCCCCCAGTGACCCCAGACCCCTCCCAGTGTTTCCCAGTAGCCCCCAGTACCTCCCCGGTAGCCCCTGGCACCCCAAAATCCCCAGTAATCCCCGAGACCATCATTAATGTCCACCAAAATCCTCCAGTGTCCCCAAATGTCCCTTATTGTCCCCAATACCCCCCAAATGACTCCAGTAGCCCCCAGTGCCTCCCAGTAGCCCCCAGTAGCCCTCCAGCCCCTCCCAGTAGCCCCCAGTAGCCCTGCTCACTCGATGAGGTCGGACAGGCCGCTGTAAATGTCATCGTCCCCAACGCTGTCCTCAGACGGGAATGGCCTGGGGGGACACGGCCGGACACCAGTGACCACTGGACAGCAGTGACCACTGGGGACTGGACACCAGTGACTCTCGGGGACTGGACACCAGTGACCACTGGACACCAGTGACCCTCAGGGACTGGACACCAGTGACCACTGGACACCAGTGAGCCTCAGGGACTGGACACCAGTGACCCCCAGGGACTGGAGACCAGTGACCACTGGGGACTGGGCACCAGTGACCACTGGGGACTGGACACCAGTGACCACTGGGGACTGGACACCACTGACCCTCAGGGACTGGACACCACTGACCCTCAGGAACTGGACACCAGTGACCACTGAACACCACTGACCCTCAGGAACTGGACACCAGTGACCACTGGGGACTGGACACCACTGACCCTCGGGAACTGGACACCACTGACCCTCAGGGACTGGACACCACTGACCCTCGGGGACTGGACACCACTGACCCTCAGGAACTGGACACCAGTGACCCTCGGGGACTGGACACCAGGGACTGGACATTTGGGACCCTCAGGACTGGGCATCAGGGACTGGACATGTGGGACTCTCCGGGACTGGACACTGGAGACCCTCAGGGACTGGACATTTGGGACCCCCGGGACTGGACACCAGGGACTGGACATCTGGGATGCTTTAGGACTGGACATCTGAGACCCTTGGGGACTGGACACCAGGGACCCTCAGGACTGGACATCTGGGATCCTCAGGGACTGGACACCTTAACCATCAGGGACTGGACACTGGGGTCACTCAGAGAGGGGACTGGACATCCTGACTCTCAGGGACTGGACACTTGAGTCCTGTCCACTCACGTGAATCCTTTGCTCTGCGCGATCGGTGTCCAGGACAGCGTTGAGAGCGTCTCGATCACCTGGGGACAGAGAGGTGACATCGGGGGGGGGTGACATGTGACCGCTGGGCCCCACCCCCGCCAGGACACTCGGACCCCTGACCCCACCTTGCCGAAATCCTGGACATCGAAGAGGTCGAAGGCGCCGAAGAGCCGGTGCTTGGGGAGCCCGAATTTGTCAGCGCAGGCGGTCAGGAAGGTGCGGATGTTCCTCAGGCACAGGAACTGCGGTGGCAGCGCCACCGGTGTCACCGGTGCAACCAGTGCCATTCCCCCCGCCCAGTGTCACCCCCGCTGTCACCGTCAAAATCAGGGCCTTGATCTCTCCAACTTGTCACCACCAACGGTGGCACTGGCACAGCCATGGTCTCTGTCATTGTCGTTGTCAACCCCATGAGCATCGCCACCACTGCCATTGTTATTGTTGTCGTTGTCACCCGTCCCTGTCCTTATCACCATGACCAGCATTGTCATTGTCACCCGTCCTTGTCCTTGCCACCATCACCACCACCATGATTGAAACCATCACCGGCGTTGTCATTGTCACCCCAACACCATCACCGCCACCGTGATTGTCACCATCACCAGCATTGTCATTGTCACCCGTCCCTGTCCTTATCACCATCACCAGCATTGTCATTGTCACCCGTCCTTGTCCTCATCACCATCACCGCCACTGTGATTGTCACCATCACCGGCGTTGTCATTGTCACCCCCATCACCATCACTGCCACCATGATTGTCACCATCACCGACGTTGTCATTGTCACCTGTCCTTGTCCTCGCCACCATCACCGCCACCGTGATTGTCACCATCACCGGCATTGTCATTGTCACCCCCATTGCCATTGTCATCACTGCTGACACTGGCACTGCCATCATTGTCATCGTCACTTCACCCTTGTCAGATTCGTGATTGTCCCTCAGCCCTCAGCACCATCGCCACCATCATCACCATCATTGTCACCACATTGTCACCACCCGTCATTGTCATCACTGATGGCACCATCACCAACAACCCCATTGTCATCATCATCATCGTCCTCATTGTCCCCATCATTGCCACCACCCTCATCCACACCCACCATTGTCACCTCAATGTCACCATTGTCACCATCATCACCCTCATTGTCCCATTGTCCTGTCACCCCCATTCACACCAGGCCTGTCATTGTCACCATCAATGTCACCATCATCCCCATTGTTCCCATCATTGTCGCCACCCTCACCACACCCACCATTGTCATTGTCACTGTCATTGTCACCATCAACATCCCTATTGTCCCATTGCCGTGTCACCCCCATTCACACCAGGCCTGTCATTGTCACCATCGATGTCACCATCATTGTCTTCATTGTCTCCATCATCGGTACCACCCTCATCCGCACCCACCATTGTCACCATCAATGTCACCATTGTCACCATCATCCCCACACTGTCACCATTGATTCCATCATCATCATCCTCATTGTCCCCATCATCGCCACCACCCTCATCCACACCCACCATTGTCATTGTCACTGTCACTGTCATTGTCACCATCAACATCCCTATTGTCACCATCGATGCCGTCATCCTCATTATCCCCATCATCCACCACCCTCATCCACACCCACCATTGTCATTGTCACTGTCACTGTCATTGTCACCATCAATGTCACCATTGTCACCATCATCATCATCCCCATTGTCCCCATCATCATCCCCATTGTCATTGTCACTGCCACTGTCATCTCTCCCCGGTGTCCCTCCCCAGGCTGACCAGCCCCGCTGTCCCCAGCTCACCTGTGACATCTGGGGACGGGGACAGATGTCCCGGGGTGGCACGGCGCGGGGCAGGAGGGCGTTGAGGAGGTGGCACAGCAGGACCCCGTCCCGCAGCGCCTGCGCCAGGTCCCACACCTGTCCCCCGGGGCTGCTGGCCCGGTGGCCAGCGGGCAGGACACGCGCGGCCACCAGCCAGTGGGCACATTGGCGCCACACCTCCATGGGGACACCAACTGGGCGAGGGGGGTCCTGGCAGGATGAAATTCAACAGAGCTGGGTCCTGGCAGGACGAATTTCTGTGGAGATGGGTCCTGGCAGGAGGAATTTCTATGGAAGAACCGACGGAGGTGGGTCCTGGCAGGATGAATTTCTGTGGAGTTGGGTCCTGGCAGGGTGGAATTCAGCAGAAGTGGGTCCTGGCAGGATGATGGGTCCTGGCAGGATGAATGTCTGTGGAGTTGGGTCCTGGCAGGATAAACTTCAACAGAGCTGAGTCCTGGCAGGATGAATTTCTACGGAAGAACTGATGGAGTTGGGTCCAGGCAGGATGAAATTCTGGGGAGGAAGTGGTGGAGATGAGATCCCTCCCAGTGGAGATGAGATCCTGGAGGAGATCAGATCCCAATGGAGATGAGATCCCAGCAGAGATCAGATCCCAAATGAAGATCAGATCCCAAATGGAGACCAGATCCCAGCAGAGATCAACTCCCAGTGGAGATCAAATCCCAACAAAGATCAGATCCCAGTGGAGACCAGACCCCAATGGAGATCAGATCAGAAATGGAGATCAGATCCCAAATGAAGATCAGATCCCAAATGGAGATCAGATCCCAATGGAGGTCAGATCCCAGAGGGGATCAGATCCCAAATGGAGATAAGATCCCAGCAGAGATCAGATCCCAATGGAGATCAGATCCCGAATGGAGATCAGATCCCAATGGAGATCAGACCCCAGCAGAGATCAGATCTCAATGGAGATCAGATCAGAAATGAAGATCAGATCCCAGTGGAGGTCAGATCCCAGTGGAGGTCAGATCCCAATGGAGATCAGATCCCAGTGGAGATCAGATCCCGATGGAGATCAGATCCCGATGGAGATCAGATCCCGAATGGAGATCAGAGCCCAGTGGAGATCAGATCCCAATGGAGATCAGACCCCAGCAGAGATCAGACCCCAGCAGAGATCAGATCCCAATGGAGATCAGATCAGAAATGGAGATCAGATCCCAGTGGAGGTCAGATCCCAATGGAGATCAGATCCCAGGGGAGGTCAGATCCCAAATGGAGATCAGATCCCAATGGAGATCAGATCCCAGTGGAGGTCAGACCCCAATGGAGATCAGATCCCGAATGAGATCAGATCCTGAATGGAGATCAGAGCCCAGTGGAGATCAAATCCCAAGGGAGATCAGATCCCAGCAGAGATCAGATCCCAATGGAGGTCAGATCCCAATGGAGATCAGATCCCGAATGGAGATCAGACCTCAATGGAGATCAGATCCCAATGGAGATCAGATCCCAAATGGAGATCAGATCAGAAATGGAGATTAGATCCCAATAGTGGTCAGTTCCCAGCACAGATCCAATCCCATCAGATCCCAGTCTCTCCCTCCTGCCCAGACCCGCCCCAGTTGAGGCCCTGCCCCGTGCGACCTCAGCAGGGCCACATCCAGCGAGGAGCCGCTGCGTGACCCCTGGATGACCCCTGGATGACCCCTACATGACCCCTAGATGACCTCTGGCCAAACCTCAGCTCCTCCGGCCTCTTCTGGTGCAGCTCCCACGGCGCAAGGGGGGGTCCCTTCCCCCCAGGAAGGGGAGGAACCGGAGACGCTGGGGCCCCGTGGGGCCACCGCCGGTGACAAGTGACAAATGTCGGTCCCCGTGCCACCGCCACGTCTGGGTGGTCCCGATGGGCTCCTTGTCCAGCTGGTGGCCTGGAGGGACCCCCCTGGAGTGGTCAGCGGGGTCTGGGCCTGGCACAGGGGGTGGTGGCGGAAGAGGTGGCACAGGGGACAACGGAGGTGTCGCGCCTGCGCCCCAGGGGTGCCGCGGGGGACAACGGGAACTGGGCCGTGGCTACCGGGGTGGCTTCCGGGGCCACCTTCCTGTCACGGCGATGGCAACCAGGGAGGAGCTGCCACCGCGGGGTGGTGGGGACAAGGGGACAATGGGGTGGACATGGGAGCTATGGCAAGGTCCCAGGTGGGATCCAGGTAGCCGGATGCGGTGGCCCAAGGGGTCCATGGTGGCCCTGGGGGTCCATGGTGGTCCAGGGGGTCCAGGAGGGGTCAAGTTGGCCTGGGCATGGTGGCCCAGCGGGTCCAGGAGGTGTCCAAGTGGCCTGGACATGGTGGCCCTGGGGGTCCATGGTGGTCCAGCGGGTCCAGGAGGGGTCAAGGTGGCCCAAACATGGTGGCCCAGAAGGTACCAGGAGGGGTCAAAGTGGCCGGACTTGGTGGCCCAGATGGCCCAGGAGGGGTCCAGGTGGCCTGGACATGGTGGCCCGGGGGGTCCATAGTGGCCCAAGGGGTCCAGGAGAGATCCAGGTGGCCCAAACATGGTGGCCCAGAAGGTCCCAGGAGGGGTCAAGGTGGCCCAAACATGGTGGCCCAGAAGGTCCAGGAGGTGTCCAAGTGGCCTGGGCATGGTGGCCCAGGGGGTCCACGGTGGCCCAGGGGGTCCATGGTGGCCCAAGGGGTCCAGGAGATGTCCAGGTGTCCAAGACCTGTTGGGGGTCTCAGGATGGACCCAGGTGTCCAGGTCCAGGTGTCCAGGTCCTACCAGGGGTCCTGGAGGTCGCGAGGTCCTTCCAGTGGTCCCTCAGGTGTCACTCAGGTCTCCAGATCCAGGTGGGCCCCAAATCTCCAAGTCCTACCAGGGGGTCCAGGAGGTCACTTAGGTCCTGCCAGGTGTCACCCAGGTGTCACCCAGGTGACCAGGTCCAAGTGTCCAGGTCCTACCAAGGGGTCCTGGAGGTCACCCAGGTCCTTTCAGGTGTCACCCAGGTGCCCAGATCCAAGTGTCCAGGTCCTAGCAGAGGTCCTGGAGATGACCCAGGTCCTTTCAGGGGTCTCAGGTGTCACCCAAGTGTCCAGATCCAGGTGGGGCCCAAATCCCCAAGTCCTACCAAGGTGCCCAGGAGGTCACCCAGGTGTCACCCAGGCATCCAGGTCCAAGTGTCCAGGTCCTACCAGGGGTCCTGGAGATGACCCAGGTCCTGTCAGGTGTCTCAGGTGTCTCCCAGGTGTCCAGATCCAGGTGTCCAGGTCCTACCAAGGGTCCTGGAGATCACCCAGGTCCTTTCAACTGTCACCCAGGTGTCCAGGTCCAGGTGTCCAGGTCCTACCAGGGGTCCTGGAGGTCACTCAGGTCCTTTCAGGTGTCTCAGGTGTCACCCAGGTGTCCATGACCAATTGGGGAAGGGGGTCTCCAGCAGGTCCCCTGAGTGTCCCCCTGTCGCGACCCCCCCTCGGGTGTCCCCCCCCGGCGATGTCGCAAGCCCCGAGGTGGCCCCGCGCCAGCGCCTTCCCCGAAATGAGGAACGACCTCGCGTCCCGGCAGCCCCTCCCCCACCCCGCGGGGGACGGGGGGGAGGGGTCCCCAACCCCCACCCAAGGGTGCGGGACCCCCCCTCAGCACGGGGGTCTCCATGATGTCACCCACCCCCACTCAGGTGGCCGCAGGTGGCCGGGGGTGGCTGGAGGTGACCAGAGGTGACCAGGGGTGGCCGGAGCCCCCTCCCCACCCCCACCCATGGGTGGGCCCAGGGCCCGGGTTACCCATTAACCACCGAGGCCACCATAAAGGGACCCCCCCTCCCTCCTCCGCCGCCTCCACCACCTCCTCCCCGCCGCGGTCGCTGTCGCTGTCGCTGTCTGTCGCTGTCGCTGTCGCTGTCCCCTCCCTGCGGCCATGGGGGCTCCGGCGCTGCCCCCCCATCCCCGCCGCCTCCTCCTCCTCCTCCTCTTCGGCCTCGTGGTGCTGCTCGGGACCCCCGCCCGCGCCAAGCTGTGAGAGATTGGGACCCCCACTCACCCATGGAATCCACTTTTTTGGGACTGGTTCCATGGGACCCCCATGGAATCCCCTTTTTTTGGGACCCCAAACTCATGGGAAACCCACCTATGGGACCCCCCCCCCCCCCCATGGAATCCCCTTTTTTGGGACCCCCCATTAATGGGACCCCCATGGAATCTCCCTTTCTTGGGACCCCCCACCCATGGGACCCCCATGGAATCCCCTTTTTTGGGACCCCAAACCCGTGGGAACCCCACCTATGGGACCCCCACCCATGGGATCCCCCCATCCATGGGACCCCTCCCCAATCCATGGGACCCCCACGCAATCCCCTTTTTTGGGACCCCCCAGACCCATGGGACTCACCCAGCCTGGATCCCCAATATCCGGGACCCCCCCAAAACCCCAAACCTGCCAGGGACCCCTAAACCCAAATGTAATGGGGGATTTGGGGTGTTATGGGGGATTTGGGGGGCACTGGGGACAGATTTTGGGGTTTCTGGGTGCCGTGATGTCCCCAAAGTGATTTAGGGACAGATTTTGGGGTTTTGGCTGCTCTGAGGTGATTTCGGGACAGATTTTGGGTTTTTGGGTGCTCTGAGGTGATTTAGGGACAGATTTTGGGGTTTCTGGGTGCTCTGAGATGCCCAAGATGTTGTGGGGACAGATTTTGGGGATTTTGGATTTTTGGGGATTTTTGGGATTTTTTTCTTGACAGATTTTGGGGTTCTGGGTGCTGTGAGATCCCCAACATGATTTTGGGACAGATTTTGAGTTTCTGGGTGCTCTGAGGTGATTTAGGGACAGATTTTGGGGATTTTGGGTGCTCTGAGGTGATTTAGGGACAGATTTTGGGTTTCTGGGTGCTCTGAGCTGATTTAGGGACAGATTTTGGGGTTTTGGGTGCTCTGAGCTGATTTAGGGACAGATTTTGGGAGTTTTGGGTGCTCTGAGATCCCCAAGGTGATTTAGGGACGGATTTTGGCGGTTATGGATTTTTGGGGATTTTTGGGATTTTTGGGATTTTTTTCTTGACAGATTTTGGATTTTGGGTGCTCTGAGATGCCCAAGATGTTGTGGGGACAGATTTTGGGGATTTTGGATTTTTGGGGGGATTTTTGGGATTTTTAGGATTTTTTTCTTGGCAGGTTTTGGGGTTCTGGGTGCTGTGAGATCCCCAACATGATTTCGGGACAGATTTTGGGATTTCTGCATTCTTTGAGCTGATTTAGGGACAGATTTTGGGGTCTCTGGGTGCTCTGAGGTGATTTCAGGACAGATTTTGGGGGTTTCTGGGCGCTCTGAGATCCACAAGATGTTGTGGGGACGGATTTTGGGGATTTTGGATTTTTGGGGATTTTCAGGATTTTTGGGGTTTTTTTCTTGACAGATTTTGGGGTTCTGGGTGCTGTGAGATCCCCAAGGTGATTTTGGGACAGATTTTGAGTTTCTGGGTGCTCTGAGGTGATTTAGGGACATATTTTGGGGTTTCTGGGTGCTCTGAGGTGATTTAGGGACAGATTTTGGGGTTTCTGGGTGCTCTGAGGTCCCCAAGGTGATTTAGGGACATATTTTGGGGTTTTTGGGTGCTCTGAGATGATTTAGGGACATATTTTGGGGTTTTGGGTGCTCTGAGCTGATTTAGGGACAGATTTTGGGCTCTCTGTGCCCTGTGACCCCCCCCCAGCCCCCCGTGACCGCCCCGCGCTGTCCCCAGGGTGACCATGGTGACCCCGGCCGTGCTGCGGCTGGAGACGGACGAGCTGGTGGTCCTGGAGGCCCCCGGGGTGGCCGCGGCCACCGAGGCCTCGCTGCTGGTGCAGGATTTCCCGCTGAAGCGCCAGGTCCTGTTCGAGACCCCCGTGGCCCTGAGTCCGGCCCAGGGCATGATGGCCACGGCCACCATCAAGGTACGGTGGCATTGTCACCTCCCCGTGGTCATTGCCACCACCCCTGATCACTGTCACCACCCCCTCGTCACTATCACCGCCCCTGGTCATTGTCACCACCCCCTGGTCACTGTCACCATCCCCTGGTCACTGTCACCACCCCCTGGTCACTGTCACCACCCTCCGGTCATTGTCACCATCCCCTGGTCACTATCACCACCCCTGGTCATTGTCACCACCCCCTGGTCACTGTCACCATCTTCTGGTCACTGTCGCCACCCTCTGGTCATTGTCATCACCCTCCGTCATTGTCACCACCCTCTGGTCACTGTCGTCACCCTCCGGTCATTGTCACCATCCCCTGGTCACTGTCACCACCCTCCGGTCACTGTCACCACCCTCTGGCCATTGTCACCACCCCCTGGTCACTGTCACCACCCCCCGGTCATTTGTCCTGGGTCATTGTCCCAGTGGTCAGTGCCTGGGACGGGAAATTGTGGGTGAACCCTGGACTGGGGGTGGGGAGTAGCCGGAGGGTGGGGGACAGCGGGGTGGTCACTCCATGTCCAGGGGGGTGGTCACTCCATGTCCAGGGGAGTGGTCACTCCTGGTGTCCACAGGGGTGGTCACTCCATGTCCAGGGGGGTGGTCACTCCTGGTGTCCACAGGGGTGGTCACTCCATGTCCAGGGGGGTGGTCACTCCTGGTGTCCTCTGTCCCCGTGGATGTCCCCATTGTCCCTGTCTCCACTGTCCTCTGTCCCCACAGATGTCCCCACTGTCCGTGTCCCTGTGGATGTCCCCACTGTCCCTGTCCCACAGCTGTCACTCCTGTCCCCTGTCCCCATGGATGTCCCCCCTGTCCTCTGTCCCTGTAGATGTCCCCTGTCACTTATCCCCATAGGTGTCCCCACTGTCCCCTGTCCCACAGTTGTCCCCACTGTCCCTGCCCCATGGCTGTTCCCACTGTCACCTGTCCCTGTCCCTATGGATGTCCCCACTTGTCCCTGTCCCTGTCCCTGTCCCCACTGTCCCTGTCCCTATGGATGTCCCCACTGTCCCTGTCCCTGTCCCCACTGTCCCTGTCCCTATGGATGTCCCCACTGTCCCCTGTCCCTGTCCCTGTCCCCAGTGTCCCCTGTCGCTGTCCCCACAGATGTCCCCACTGTTGTCCCCACTGTCCCTGTCCCTGTCCCCATGGATGTCCCCACTCTCCCTGTCCCTGTCCCTGTCCCCACTGCCCCCTGTCCCCTGTGTCTGTCCCTGTCCCTGTCCCTGTCCTTGTCCCCACTGTCCCCTGTCCCTGTCCCTGTCCCCACTGTCCCTGCCCCATGGATGTTCCCACTGTCCCCTGTCTCTGTCCCTGTCCCCACTGTCCCCTGTCCCTGTCCCTGTGCCTGTCCCCACAGACGTCCCCACAGTTGTCCCCAGTGTCCCTGCCCCATGGATGTCCCCACAGTTGTCGCCACTGTCCCTGTCCCCAGGTGCCCGCCAAGCTGCTGCCGGCGGCGCAGGGGAAGCAGTTTGTGACGGTGACAGCGCGGGTGGCCGGGGTGACGCTGGAGAAGGTGCTGCTGGTGTCCCTGCAGAGCGGCCACATCTTCGTGCAGACCGACAAACCCATCTACACGCCCGGGTCCACCGGTGAGCGGGGACACCTGGGGACACACCTGGGGACACCTGGGGACACTGGGGATACATGGGGACACTGGGGATACATGGGGACACCTGGGGATACATGGGGGCACCGCAGGGACACCTGGGGACACATGGGGACACTGGGGACACTGGGGACACTGGGGACACACCTGGACACACCTGGGGATACACGGGGCCACCTGGAGACATCTGGGGACACACCTGGGGACACACCTGGGGACACCTAGGGACACCTGGGGACACCTGGGGAACAGCTGGGGACACATGGGGATGCATGGGGACAGCTGGGGACAGCTGGGGACACACCTGGGGACACCTGGACATAGATGGGGACACACCTGGGGACACCTGAGGACACCTGGGGATAAATGGGGACACACCTGGGGACACATGGGGACACACCTGGGGACATCTGGAGACACATGGGGACACATGGGGACACACCTAGGGAGACATGGGGACACCTCAGGGACACTTGGGAACACCCGGGGACACCTGGGGGCAGCTGGGGACGCCTGGAGACACCTGGGGACACATGGGGACATCTGGGAGCGCATGGGAACGCACCTAGGGACACACCTGGGGACACATGGAGACACCTGGGGACACACCTGGGGACACTGTGGGGACATCACAGGTGTGGGGACTAGAGACACCCCCGGGGCCACCAGTGAGCACGGGGACACCTATGCTGGGTGTCCCCAAGTGTCCCCTCACCTTTTCCTACGTGTCCCCTCTCAGTCCCCAGTGTCCCCTCACACTGCTGGGTGTCGCCTGTGTCCCCTCATAGTCCCTGCTCACTTTGTCCCCCTTGTCCCCCCTCACCTTGTCCCCCGTGTCCCCACCCTGTCCTTGTCCCCTCACCTTGTCCCCTGTGTCCCCACCCTGTCCCCTGTGTCCTCTCCCAATGCTGGATGTCCCCTGTGTCCCCTTACCTTGTCCCCTGTGTCCCCTCTCACCTTGTCCTTTGTGTCCCCACCCTGTCCTTGTCCCCTCCCCTTGGCCCCCACGTCCCCATCCTGTCCTTGTCCCCTCTCACCTTGTCCCTTGTGTCCCCACCCAGCCCCAACTGTACCCACCCAGTCCTTGTCACCTCATATTGTACCCTA
>JAOTBB010001053.1:0-14117 GCA_025629985.1 Chamaetylas fuelleborni
AGGGAAGGGAAGGGAAGGGAAGGGAAGGGAAGGGAAGGGAAGGGAAGGGAAGGGAAGGGAAGGGAAGGGATTTAGAGAATTCCCAGCTATCCCAGGAATTCTCCATTGTCGCTCACTTGTTGTAGAGGACAATATCCGGGATCCAGATCATCTCGGAGGGCACACGGATGGACGTGACATTGTCGTACTCGGCCGGATCCCAGCGCAGTTTGTAGTCGCTCCATTCCTGCCGGGACACGCGGAGCGGATCCATGGAGATGTCCCCAAATCACCCTGGGCAGGGACATTCCCAAATCCCGTTCACAAATCCCATTCCCAAATCCCCATTCCTGGGTTGGGAATGACTCCTACCTGCTTCAGCCAGACGTTGGTGGTCATCATCTGGTTCTTCTCATCCTGGGATGGTGGGAAAAGAGGGATGAGCTGGGAGATCCTGAGAGCTCGTCCCGAAACTCCAGCTCGCAGCGGGATCTGAGTTTTCCTGGGATTTCTGGTCAGCAGAGGGCAGCAGGGAATTGCTTTTGGCAGGAAGGGATCGATCAGAGGGAGGGATGGTCAGGGAGAGGGAAAGAGGAGAGAGGGATGGGGGATATGGGGATAGAGGGATGGGGGATATGGGGATAGAGGGATAAGGGATATGGGATGGGGGATAAGGGATAGCGGGATATAGGGATGGGGGATAAAGGGATATAGGGATAGGGGGATAAAGGAATATGGGATTGAGGGATACTGGGATGGGGAATAGTGAGATAAAAGGGTAGAGGGATATGGGATAGAGGAATATTGGGATATGAGGATGTGGGATAGAGGGATATAATGATATAGCGATGGGGATAGAGGGATAGAGGATAGAGTGATAAAGGGATATGGGATAGGAGGGTATGGGATGGGGATATAGGGATGAGGGAAAGGGGTATATAGGGATAAAAGAATATGGGATAGAGGGATATGGGATAGGGGGATATATGGATGGGGGACAGGAGGATATAGGAATAAATGGATAAGGGATATGGGGATAGATGGATGGGGGATAGGGGGATAGAGGGATAGAGGGATCAGGGGTAGAGGGATAGAGGGATTGGGATGGGGCATGGAAGGATAGATGGATTGGGATAAGGGATAGAGGGATAAATGGATAAGGGAATAAGGGGATTGGGATCAGGGATGGGGGAATAGGAGGATAAATGGATAGGGGATATAAGGATATAAGGATAAGGAATATGTGAATAGATGGATGGGGATAAGGCAATGAGGGATAGAGGGATGGAGGGGTGGGAGGTAAGGGGATATAGGATTAGGGCATATAGGGATGGGGGATAAACGGATAAATGGATAAAGGGACATGGGATTGAGGGATATAGGGATGGGGCTAAAGGTGTAGAGGGATAGTGGGATAAAGGGATAGAGGGATATGGAATAGGGGAATATAGGGATAGGGATATAGAGATGGAGGATATAGGGATAAAGGGATATAGGATAGAGGGATATATGGATAAATGGCTAGGGAAATAGGGGGATATAGGGATGCGGGATAAGGGGGTCGAGGGATAACAGGATGGAGAAAGGAAAGGAAAAGGAAAAGGAAAAGGAAAAGGAAAAGGAAAAGGAAAAGGAAAAGGAAAAGGAAAAGGAAAAGGAAAAGGTGGGATCTTGGGAAGGAATTCCTGGCTGGGCTGGAATTCCCAGAGAATCCCTGGGATTATCCAAGGAAAGGTTGGATCACCAAGTGCCAGCATTGGATCAGGATGATCCTTAATCTCCTTCCCACCCAAACCATTCTGGAATTCCTCAAATCCAACCTCCCCCCATTCCAGCATCCCAGTGGGAGCAGCCGGATGCGGAATTTCGGGAATCACGCACCACGTCGATGAGCTGGGCGATGGAGAGCCCGAAGCGGACGATGACCACGTCGGAAGTGTTGGGAACGGGCCGGGACCAGCGGTTGTATCCCGAAAAAAGGCGCTTGAAGAGCCGATCCTCCGCGTGGCTCCGGCGCTGGCCGGCGGCTGTGCCGGGAATTCGGAAATTCGGAAATTCGGTAAATCGGGAATTCAGAAATTTGGGAATTCAGTTTGGAAATTCAGAAATCCGGAAATTCAGAAATTCGGAAATTCAGAAATTCAGAAATTTGGAAAATCAGAAATTCGGAAATTCGGAAAATCGAGAATTCAGAAATTCAGGAATTCAGAAATTCAAAATTCAGAAAATCGGGAATTCAGAAATTCAGGAATTCAGGAACTCAAAAATTCAAAATTCGGAAAATCGGGAATTCAGAAATTCGGAAAATTGGGAATTCGGGAATTCGGAAAATTGGAAATTCGGAAAATCGGGAATTCAGAAATTCGGGAATTCAGGAATTAGGGAATTCGGAAAATTGAAAAATCGGGAATTCAGAAAATTGGGAATTCAGAAATTCAGAAATTTGGAAAATCAGGAATTCAGAAATTCGGGAATTCACAAATTCGGAAAATCGGAAATTCAGAAATTCAGGAATTTGGGAATTCACGCCCTCCCGGATCCATCTCCCAGTGTCCCTCCCCAGCTGCCCTTGCTGGTGCCACTGGTTTTGCTCGGAGAGGGATGGATGAGGATTTTTTTCCAGAGGGTATTCCCTAATTTTTGGGATTGGGAAGGAGTTTTTTTCCCTTAAAATCCTGGTTTGGCCTCGGCTGCTGCGGCGCTGCCGGGCCTGGCTCGCTGCAGGGATCCGGAAATCTCCGGGAGAGAGCGGAGGGATGGCAGGGATGGGGAAAAAATGGACAGAGGGGTGGAAAAAGGATGGATGGAGGGATAAAGGGATGGAAAAGGGATAAAAGCATGGAGGGAGGGATAAAGGGATGGAAAATTGATGGAAAAGGGATGGAGGGATGGAAAAGGGAGGGAGGGAGAGCTGAGGGGATGGAGGGAGAGCTAAAGGGATGGAAAAGGGATAAAGGGATGGAAAAGGGATGGAATATGATGGAAAATGGGTAGAAAAGTGATGGAGGGATGGAAATGAGATGGAGGGAGGGATAAAGGGATGGAGGGATGGAAAAGGGATGGAATATGATGGAAAATTGATGGAAAAGGGACGGAGGGAGGGATAAAGGGAGGAAAATGTGTGGAAAAGGAAGGAAGGAGGCTTGGAGGGAGGGATACAGGGATGGAAAAGGGATGGGAAAGGGAATGGGGGAAGCAGAGATGGAAAAAGGGCTGGAAAAGGGATGGAAAAGGGAGGGGAAATGGCTGGAAACAGATGGAGGGATGGAAAAGGGATCCAGGGAGCGAGGGCTCTGCACAGCCCAGCACTCGTGGTCCAGGCAGCTTTTCCCGGGAAACAGGAACGAGGAATTTTGGGAATGAGGCCCCACAATCTATCCCAAACCCCTTCCAAGCTTTTCCCTTCATCCAAAAGGCCCTGGGGTTGGATTTTAGCCCGGAATTTGTCTGAATTCCCACAAAAAATTAAATTTTATCTCAATTAAAATCAGCCTTGGGCATGTTGAGTGCCCAACTCATGGAATGTTGATGGAAAATGAAACCCAAATCCCGTTTTTTCCCCCAGCATTCCCACATTTTAGGGAAATGGTGAAATATTCCCACATTTTGCGAAAATTCCCTAAGTAACAACCCCGAAGAAATCCCCAAATTCCCGAATTTCTGGGGCAAGGATCCACAAGGAAACGCAGCCTGGCTGGTGGGAAACTGGGAATTCATAGCTGCCCTCCCTCTTCCCGAATTTTTCTCCCTGCAGGATTCCAGTGGGAATGCAGGGGGCTCGGAGCTGGAATTTGAGGAACTCCCGGGAAAATCGGAGCCGTCCTTACCCGGCTGGAAGCAGCAGAGGAGGAGGAGGAGGAGGATGAAGGGGAAAATCCGGTGGGAAAAGCATCCCACACTCCCTGAGCCGCTGCTCCCCATGGATCCTGTCCTCGGAAAATCCCCCTGGAAATGGAGGGAAAGAGGATCAGCAGGAACCGGGGAATTCCGGCGGCGTCTCCATGGATTTGGGTTGGGATGGAGCCGAGTCACCGATCCCGGATTTCATTCCTGGGAAAGAGCGGAGAATGTCCCTGGAATATCCCAGAGGTCATCCCAAAGATTCTCCAGATCCCAATTCCCAAAAATCTTTGGGAAAAGGGGGAATCCAGGGATTTGTTGGTTTTTCAGGGATTATCCATCCATCCATGCATTCATCCATGGATTCTCTCCCCTGGAAAAGGAGGAATCTCTTCCCAAAATCCCTTCCCAAGGTGATTTTGCCACACCCCGCGCCCTCTGCAGCATCATTCCTGTTCCAGGATATTCCCTGGAATCCTGGAATGTTTGGGTGGGAAGAAAATTCCAAGATCCCCAAATATTCATTTTTCTGCTTCTCTTTCCCACATTTTATTTCCTCGGGGCAGGGTTAAATCCCAGCCTGGATTTTTAGGGATAAAAAAAACACGGAATCCTTCCGAATCCATCACTGATCCCGGATTTCACTCCTGGGAAAGAGCAGAAAACCCCCCTGGAATATCCCAGAGGTCATCCCAAAGATTCTTTGGATCCCAACGGATAAAAGGTGGGAATTGGGATGGATTTTGGTGTTTTGGGTGGATGGATTTGGGAGGGGGAAGATGGAACCGATCCCAAATCCGGGTGGTTCCTTGTTCCCAAATCCCTCTCCTTTCCCTGGAAAATTCCTCCGAGCTTTTCCAGGGTTTTTCCTCAAGATTTTCCTTGATCCCACATCTCTTTCCATTCCCTGAAAAAATTCCTCCCTCTCGGAGATTTTCCAGGGTTTTTCCTGCCCTCTGCATCTCTCTCCATTCCCTGAAAAAAATTCCTGCCCCTCTGAGTATTTCCAGTGATTTTCCAGGGTTTTTCCATGGTTTTTCCACAATCCTGCATTCCTCTCCATTCCCTGAAAAAACTCCGCCCTCCCGGAGCTTTTCCAAGGCTTTTCCAAGGTTTTGCCTTGATCCTTCATGCTTCTCAATCCCCTGAAAAAATTTCTCTCCCTCGGACCTTTTCCAGGTTTTTTTCCCAAGATTTTCCCAAGGTTTTTCCTTGATCCTGCATCTCTCTCCATCTCCTGGGAAAAAAAAAAAATTCTCTCCCTCAGATCTTTTCCAAGGTTTTTCCCGAAGTTTTTCCTGCCCTCTGCATCCCTCTCCATTCCCTGAAAAAAATTCCTGTCCCTCTGAGTATTTCCAAGGTTTTTCCAAGGTTTTGTCAGGGTTTTTCCTAGTTTCCCAAATCCCTCTTCATTCCCTGAAAAAATTCTTTCCCTCAGAGCTATTCCCAGGTTTTTCCCAGCTCCTAAATCCCTCTTCATTCCCTGAAATAATACCTGCCTCTCGGAGCTTTTCCAAGGTTTTTCCAGCAAGATTTTTCTGGGTTTTTCCAGGGTTTTTCCTGCCCTCTGCATCCCTCTCCATTCCCTGAGAAAATTCCTCCCTCTCCGAGCTTTTCCAAGGTTTTTCCTTGATCCCACATCCTTCCCCATTCCCTGCAAAAATTCCTCCCTCTCAGGGCCTATCCATGACTTTCCCAAGGTTTTTCCTTGATCCTGCATCCCTCTCCATTCCCTGAAAATATTCCTCTCTCCCACAGCTTTTCCAAGGTTTTTCCAAAGTGTTTCCAGGTTTTTTCCGTGATTTTTTCCAGGTTTTTCCCTGGCTTCCACACCCCTCTCCATTCCCTGCAAAACTCCTGCCCCTCTGAGTGTTTCTGGGGTTTTTCCAAGGTTTTTCCAGAGTTTTTCCTCGATCCTGCATTCCTCTCAATCCCCTGAAAAAATTCCTCTCCCTCGGAGATTTTCCAGGGTTTTTCCAAGGTTTTTCCTGGGTTTTTCCTTGAACCTGCATCCTTCTCCATTCCCTGGAAAAATTCCTCCCTCTCGGAGCTTTTACAGGGTTTTCCCAAGGTTTTTCCAGGGTTTTTCCTTGGATTTTTCTGCTCTCTGCATCCCTCTCCATTCCCTAAAAAAATTCCTTTCCCTCGGAGATTTTCCAAGTTTTTTCCAGGGTTTTTCCTGGCTTCCACATCCCTCTCCATTCCCTGAAAAAAATTCCTCCCTCTCGCAGCTTTTCTAGAGTTTTTCCAGGGCTTTCCAGGGTTTTTCCTGCCTCTGCATCCCCCTCCATTCTCTGAAAAAATTCCTCCCTCTCAGAGCTTTTCCAAGGCTTTTCCAAGGTTTTTCCAGGGTTTTTCCTTGACTTTTCCTGCCTCTGCATCCCTCTCAATTCCCTGAAAAAATTCCTCCCTCCCAGAGCTTTTCCAGGGCTTTTCCAAGGTTTTTCCAGCAGGATCAGCAGCGCTGGCAGATCCCAACCCTCCTTCCTGACCATTCCCGCATCCCAAGGAATTCCCGGCTGGATTTTTTCCAACCCCTCCGAGCTGGATTTGAATCCTGGAAAACGCCATTCCCGCTTTCCCGAGCACTTTTCCCGGAGCGCTGGATCCTGGAAAAGCTCCCGGCATCAATCAGAGAAACGGAGATGGATTTTTTAAAAAATCAGGAATTTCTTGCAGGAGGGATTTTCGGGAATTTTTAACCGGCAACTTCCAGCGGAGCTGGGAAAGTTTCCCTCTCTCGCTCTTCCCGAGCATTCCCAAACAGCAGGAATTCCGGGAAAATCCCAGTTTTTCCCTTTCCCACCCGGCTGGAATCCAAGGAATCTCCTTACCTGCTGCCGGGAGAGATTCCCGAGCCGAACATTCCCGCTGGAAAAGCGGGATAACGAGGCGGGATCGGGATGCGGCTCCCGCGGAGCGCTCCCGGTAAAAAAAAAAATCTGGGATGGGGAAAAGGGACGGATCGGCTCTGGGCGGGCGGTGACGACAGGAACGGGGGAGGAGGGAAAATCCTGGAAAATCTGGGAAGGAGGGAGGGGAAGGATCGGGAAGTGCTGGGATAGGATGGAATTGCCGGGAATTTTTGGGAAGAGGGATTGGGAATTCTGGACGAGGATGAGGAGGGAGACGGAATTAGGGAGTGAGGGATGGGAAGGATTAGGAAGTGCTTGGAAAGGATGGAATTGCTGGAATTTTGGGAATGGGATGGGGAGAGGGAAAAGACGGTTGGGAATTTTGTGAGGATGAGGAGGGAATTATGGAATGAGGGAGAGGAAGGATGAGGAATTGCTGGGATTTTTTGGGAATGGGATGGGGAGAGGGAAAGGAGGGTTTGGAATTTCGTAAGGATGAGGATGAGGGGGGAATTAGGGAATGAGGGAGAGGAAGGATCAGGAATTGCTGGGAAAGGATGGAATTGCCGGGAATTTTTTGGGAATGGGATGGGAGAGGGAAGAGGGGTTGGGAATTCTGGATGAGGAGGGAATTACGGAATGAGGAAAGGGAAGGATTAGGAAGTTCTGGAAAAGGATGGAAATGACGGGAATTTTTGGGAATGGGATGGGGAGAAGGAAAAGAGGGTTGGGAATTCTGGAGGAGGAAGGAATTAGGGAAGGACCTGGAGCAGGGAATGAGAGGTTTGGATCCAAGGGAACATCCCAAAGCTCCAAAACCTTGGAATTTCGGGAATGTTTGCCCCAGGAATTCTGGCCACGACCCCCAGGGATTGGGAATTTCTCCTGGAAAAAGCGGGATGAGAGGGATGGAGTTGTGCCCTCCATGTTTGTCCCAACGAAACTCGGGAAAAATGGGAATGTTGGAGAACTTTGGGGAGGTGGGGATGGGAATATTTTGGGATTGGGAAAGGATTTTCCCACTGGGAGAAACCGAGGGAATGGGGACAGGGATGGGAACCGGGATTTTTTTGGGAATGCAAGGGAATTTTGGGACAGGTATTTGGACAGGAATATTTTGGGAATTAGAGGTAATTTTCCCTCTGGACGACATTGAAGGGATGGGATCCAGGAATTTTTGGGAATTAGAGGGAATTTTCCCAGTGGGAGACACCAAGGAGACAGGACAGGAATATTTTGGGGAATAGGATGAGGACAGGGATGGGGACAGGGAATTTTTTGGGAATTAGAGGGAATTTTCCCTCTGGATGACATTGAAGGGATGGGAACCAGGAATTTTTAGGAATTTTCCCACTTGGGAAACTCAGGGATCAGGGACAGGGATATTTTGGGAATGAGAGAGGATTTTCCCAGTGGGGAACATCAATGGGATAAGGACAGGGATGGGAACCAGGGTTTTTTGGGAATCAGAAGGGAATTGTCCCATTTGGAATACAGAGGGGATGGGAACAGGAATATTTTGGGATTGGGAAAGAATTTTCCCAACGGGAGACACCGAGGTGGATGGAGACAGGGGTAGGAATCGGGAATTTTTTGGGAATGGGAGGGAATTTTCCCAATGGGAGACACCAAGGAGATGGGACAGGAATATTTTGGGAATGGGATTAGGACAGGGATCGGGGATGGGAATATTTTGGGAATCAGAGGGAATTTTCCCACTGGACAACACTGAAGGGATGGGAACCAGGAATTTTTGGGAATTAGAGGGAATTTTCCCACTTGGAACACTCAGAGATCAGGGACAGGGATATTTTGGGAATAGGAAAGGATTTTCCCAGTGGGGAACAACAATGGGATGAGGACAGGGATGGGAACCAGGATTTTTTGGGAATTAGAGGGAATTTCCCCACTGGAGGACATTGAAGGAATGGGAACAGGGAATTTTTGGGAATTAGAGGGAATCTTCCCACTGGGAGACACCAAGGAGACAGGACAGGAATATTTTGGGAATGAGATGAGAACAGGGATGGGAACCGGGATTTTTTGGGAATTGGAGGGAATTCTCCCACTTGGGAAACTCAGGGATCAGGGGCAGGAATATTTTGGGAATCAGAGGGAATTTTCCCACTGGAGGACATTGAATTCCCATTGGGAGCTTCACCCTCATCCTTCCCACCGAGGAAAATCGGGAATGCAATTCCCAACTCCCCGAGGGAACATTCCCAAGGATTTGTTCCCTTTCCCTTGGAAAATGGAGGAAGAGATCCAGACCCCTGGGATTCCCAACATCCGTAGATGTCCAATTCCATGAAATCCCAACTTTTTTTTGGGATTTGGGGCTGCCCCTGCATCCCTGGAAAAGTCGGGATAGCAGGAGGTGTCCATGGAATTGGATGATCAAGAAATTCCCTCCCCAAACCATTCCCGAATTCCAGGATTTTTCAATCCTCTGTCGCATTCCCTGTTTTTCCAAATTCTCGGAATTCCTGGATGCTCCAGGAAATTCATCCAAAGGAAAATTCCGGAGGGGAAAAAAAAAAGGATATGAGAAAGACGGGAGAGGAATTATCCAGGAAAAACCAAACATCCAACTGGAATTTTCCAGGGATTTTCCCAGAAAAGTGGGAAAAGCTGTGGGATCTGTCTGGATTCCGTGGGATCTGGAGAAATGTGGGAAATGTGGGATATCTGGGATATTTGGGAAGGATTTTCTGGTGAGTTTTCCCTCAGGATGGGAAGAGCCCCAGGATTCTTTATTGGCTGCTGGAATTTTGTCTCTTCCAGCTTTGGATAGGAAAGGAAAACTCCAGGAGAATCCCAGGAGAACTCTAGGAGAATTCCGGAATTCCAGGACAATTCCAGGACAATTCCAGGAGAATTCAGGTGTGTGACATCACTGGGGGTTGTGTGACATCATCAGGGATGTGACATCATCATGGGAGTGATGTCATCAAGTGTGTGACATCATCACATATCTGACATGGTAGGGTGTGTGACGTGATCGTGTGGGTGTGACAGCACAATACATGTGATGTCACAACTGTGATGATGTCACAGGCAATGACATCACACGCTGTGATGTAACCAACGCACTGCCAACACGCACAATGTCATCGATGACATCACAGATGTCGTGGCGTCACACACACACAGTGACGTCACTCACAACAATGTCACGTGTGCTGTGACGTCACACGTGACGCGATGTCACACGCAATGACATCACTGCAAACGTTGTCACCGCACTATGACGTCACAACCACAATGATGTCGTGTGTGGTGACATCACACATGGTGACGTCACGCCTGGGATGTCACCGACAGCCTCCCCCTGCCCATCCCCCAATCCCAATCTCAATGCCAATCCCAATCCCAATCCCAATTCCCATCCCATTCCCATTCTTCCAATTCCCATTCTCCCTCTCCCTGTTCCCATTCCCATTATTCCCATCCCCAAATCCCCATCCGGATTCCCATTCCCCTTTCCCATCATTTCTATCCCCATTCCCATCCTCAAATCCCATTTCAATCTCATTCCCATTCCCATTATTCCCATCCCCAAACCCCAGTCCAAATCCCAACTCCCATCTCCATCCCCATTCCCATTCCCATTCCCGTTCCCGTTATTCCCATCCCCATTCAAATTCCCATTATTCCCATTCCCAAACCCCAGTCCCAATTCCCATCCCACCTCCATTCCAATCCCATTCCCATTATTCCCATTTCCATTTCCATCCCTAAATCCCATCCCAACCCCAATTCCCATCCCCATTCCCAATCCCCATTCCCAATCCCAATCCCAGTCTCAATCCCATTCCCATTATTCCCATTCCCATTATTCCCATCCCAATCCCAATTCCCATCCCCAATCCCAATCCAAATCCTATTCCCAATCCCATTCCCGTTCCCCCAAATCCTTCCACCATTCCCAAAATCCAACTGGGAACCTCCAAAATCCAACTGGCACTCCACCTAAAAACCCATTGGCAACTCAAAAATTCCAGAGGGACCCCAAAATCCCACTCGGACACCCCATAAATCCCTCTTGAACCCCCTAAAATACCACAGGGACCCCAAAATCCCATCGTGATCCCCAAAAATCCCACTGGTACCCAAAAAAATCCCCCCAAATCCCCCCTAAAACCACCCAAAATCCCCCCGGGACTCCCTAAACTCCTCCTTGAACCGCCCCCCTCCCGAAAATCCTTCAGTGACCCCAAAATTTCACTGGCACCCGCCTAAAATCCCATTTTGACTCCAAAAATCCCCCTTTGACCTCCCCAAAATCCCGTTTCACCTCCAAAAAATCCCCCTTTAACTCTCCTAAAACCCCCCAAAATCCCCTCGGGACCCCCCAAAATCCCACAGGGACCCCACTATCCCTCTGGAACCCCAAAATCCCATTTTGACCCGAAAATCCCCCTCTGACCTCCCCAAAATCCCCGTTTCACCCCCAAAATTCCGCCTTTAACTCTCCTAAAACCCCCAAAATTCCTCCGGGATTTTGGGCAAACGGGGAATGGGGCGGGGCCAGGACCCTACGGGGGCGTGGTTTAGACTAGGGGCGTGGCCTCAACGAGGGGGCGTGGCTTGGGGAGGGAGCGTGACCTAATCTGGGCCAAAGGGCGAGGCCGCGGGTTCGAGTCCCGGCTCCGGCAGCGGCCATGGCGCGGCGGGCGGTGCTCTTCGATCTCGGCGGGGTTTTGTTCGGGCCGGGCCTGCAGCACTTCCTGGGCTCCTGCGAGCAGGAATGGGCCTTGCCCAGGTTTGGCACGGCTCGGTTTGGCACGGTTTGATTTGGCACGGTTTGTGTTTTGGCACGGTCTGTTTCGGCGCGGCCGAAACTCGCCCGCCCGCGCCTCAGTCCGCGGTCGCTCTACCTGAGTGCCATGGAAACAAAGCACAAATTTTGTGTTTGGCGGCGCCGCTCGCGCGGTATTTTGCGCCTGGGAAATTTGGGATTTTTAGGGTGGGGAATTGGCGGAGAAAAAAAAAATTGGGAATTTTTCTGGAACTTGGGATCCTCGAGTGGGATTTGGGATGGGGAAATCCCGCTGGATATGGGGCGCTGGGAAGGGCTGGGTGACAATTCCCAGCCTGGAATTCTCTAGGGAATGTTGGCAGAGGAGTTTAATTAATAATTGATCCAATTAAATAATTAGTGAACACATGCCCAAAACATTGGGATAACGATTTATCAAAAAAATTGGGATAATGCATTCCCAAAAAAATTGGGATAATGAATTGGGGTTTGGGATTTGGGAGTTGGAATTTGGGATTTGGGGGTTGGGATTTGGGATTTTTGATCAGGGATTTGGGGTTCATTTGGGATTTTGGATCAGAGGTTTGGGATCTGAGGTTCATCTTGGATTTTGGATCGGGGATTTGTGGGTTGGGATTTTGGGATTGGGATTAACCGGGTTTGGCACGGCCAAAACGCGCCCGCCCGCGCTTCAATCCACGACCGCTCTGCCTGAGTACCATAGAAACAAAGCGTGAATTTTGTGTTTGGCGGCGCCGCCCGCGCGGGATTTTGCGCTTCGGAAATTTGGGATTTTTAGGGTCGGGAATTGGCTGGGGAAGAAAAACTGGGAATGATTTTTTTGGAATTTACGATCCCGGAGTGGGATTTGGGATGAGGAAATCCTGCTGGATATGGGGAAAATCCTGGGTAAAGGTGAAGGGGCAGGGTTGAAAACAATTCCCAGCCTGGAATTCTTTAGGGAGTATTGACAGAGAAACTTAATTAATATCTAATGCAATTAATTTTCACGAGCTTTTCTCTCTGCGCGCGCAGTTATCAGCGATTTATCTAACTGCAGTTATTTGCTTCATGCGATTTTCACGACTTCCTTGATCTTTTGTTGCGATAAAACCACAAGTTCCTGATTTTTATGGGAGCAGACTTAAGCACGAGTTCTCTTAAGCAAGAGTTTCTCTTAGGCAAGCCTAACCGCAGTCGCTCTTGGGCAAGCCTGGCTTTAATTTCTCTAATTTTTGGTTCCGACTTTATTAAAATTGATTTTTATAATTATTTTATATTTATTTATAATATTTTATATTATATATATTTTATATTTTTTTGTATTATTTATAATTATTCCAAGCGCTTATTCCGCGGAGAATTCCCGCGGTTTTGTTTCTGCTGTAGGCACGTTCCCCCAAAAAAAGCGGAATAATGAATTCTCCCCCAAAAAAAACAGGGCAATGAATTCTCCCAGAAAATTGGGATAAGGAATTCTCCCGAAAAACTTGGGATAATGAGTTCTCCCCCTCAAAAAATTGGATAATGAGTTCTCCCCAAAGAATTGGGATAAGGGATTCTCCCCCCCAAAAAATTGGCATAAGGAATTATCCCAAAAAAAATGGGGCAATGAATTCTCCCCAAAAAATTGGGATAAGGAATTCTCCCAAAAAAATGGGATAATGAATCTCCAAAAAAATTGGGTAATGAATCCCCTCCCCAAAAATTGAGATAGTGAGTTGGGAATTGGGGTTTGGGGATTTGAGGTTTGGGATTCTGGATCAGGGATTTGGGGTCTGGGGTTCCTTTGGGGTTTGGGATTTGGGATGTGGGATTCATTTGGGATTTTCGATCAGGGAGTTGGGATCTGGGGTTAATTTGGGGTTTGGGGTTCTTTTGGGATTTGGGGTTTGGGATTTTGGATCAGGGATTTTGGATCTGGAGCTCATTTGGGATTTTGGATTTGCGGTTTGGAATTGGGGGTTTGGGATTTGGGGTTTGGGATTTGCAATTTGGAATAAGGGATTTGGGATCTCGAGCTCATTTGGGATTTGGGGTTTGGGATTTGGAATTGATTTGGGATTTTGGATCAGGGATTTTGGATCTGGGGTTCATTTGGGACTTTGGATTTGGAGTTTGGGATTTAGGGTCTGGGGTTTGGGGGTTCCTTTGGGATTTAGGATTTGGGATCAGGGATTTGGGATCTGGGGTTCATTTGGGATTTTGGATCTGGGATTCATTTGCGATTTTGGGTTTGGGATTTAGGGTCTGGGGTTTAGAATTTGGGGTTTGGGATTTTGGATCACGGAGTTGGGATCTGGGGTTCATTTGGGATTTTGGATTTGGGATTTGGGGTCTGGGATTTAGGATTTGGGTTTTGGGATTTGAAATTTGGGATTTTGGATCAGGGATTTGGGATCTGAAGCTCATTTGGGATTTGGGGTTTGGGGTTTTGGGTTTGTGATTTGGGATTACCCCAGTTTGGCACGGCCGAAACGTGCCCGCCCGCACTTTTAACCGCGACCACTCTGCCCGAGTGCCACAGAAACAAAGCGGGAATTTTGTGTTTGGCGGCGCCACCCGCGCGGGATTTTGCGCCCCGGAAATTTGGGATTTTTAGGGTCGGGAATTGGCGGGGGAAAAAAAAAATTGGGAATTTTTTTTTTTTTTTTTTTTTTTTTTTTTTTTTTTTGTGTGGT
>JAOTBB010001058.1:0-11362 GCA_025629985.1 Chamaetylas fuelleborni
CTCCCCAGCCCCAGGATCCCTGCCCAGCCCCTCCAGCAGCTCCAGCCCAGCAGGACCCACCAGGTGTCACCCACGGCACCGCAGGGACCAGGGGAACGTGCCAGGCCTGTTCTGCCAACCTTCCCCACCCTCTGCAAACCCCAAATTCCCGGCAGGGGACACACAAGGACAGCAGGCACCGAATCCCTTGGAGTGATGTTGTGTCCATCCCATTGTCCCTGGGGATTTGGGAGCTGGGACAGGACTCGTGGACAGCTCAGCAGCCCCAAAATTGGGGTCACCCATATTTGGGGTTGTTTTGACATTCCAAGGCTCAATTTTTCAGTCAGAATCTCTTTCATTAAATATTTCAGCTTCTCATTAAATATTTCACCTTTTATTTCTGAACCCAGGTTTTTAAGGGAAGGGACTGTAGTCCCCTGTGGGCACAGGGATCCTGATGCTGTCCCAGAAGTGTGTCCAGGGGAGATTATTGTCCCCTGGACCACGTATGGGACAGGGCTTCCATCCCACTGCTGTGGGACAGGGCACAGTCGGGACTCCGAGGTCTGGGACCTCCATGAGCGTCTTGCTGCACGCCAGGATCCTGGAATCAGGGAATGGTTTGGTTTGGAATGGGCCTTAGCATCCAGTCCCACCCCCTGCAGGGACATCTTTCCACCAGACCAGGCTGCTCCAAGCCCTGTCTTTGGACACTTCCAGGGATGGGGCAGCCACAGCTGCTCTGGGCTTGGGATGAAACCCCAGAGCATCCAGGCAGCACCTGCCTGACCTCGGCTGGGAATGAGTGCGATGAGCTGGGCTGAGGCTCTGGAGCCCCAGCAGCAGCAGGGCCAGACCAACAGTACCATCTCCTGGCCGCGGGGAGGGCTGCGAGGGCGGGGGCAGGCGGGTGTGACACGCCCTTTGCTGGGGGAGCTGCTCCATCAGGGGCTGGGGTCCTGCTGATCCCCACGGGCACGGAACCGAGCTGCAAACAGGGAGCCCAGGCTGGAGTTTGGGCTGCTGGAGGTGACAGGGCAGTCCTTGCACAGGTGACAGCAGGAGGATGGGCTGTGGAGCATCCACCCCCCATCCCAGCCCCAGGCACGGGGATGTCTCTGGGGATGGGAAACCCCCAGACTGCCCTGGTTAATGTGGGACCCCACTGCTCTCCTGGCTGCTGCACCTTGGGGTGATGGTTCTTGAGCCCCTGTTACCTCCAAGAGCCTCCTGAGCCCCAGAACCCGGCTGGGACCTTTGGGCAGTGAGGAGCCCCCCTGGGTGAGCTTTGCTGGGAGGCCAGTGCATCCCAGCTCAGGTGTTCCAGTGCTCCCTCAGCACACACAGCTTCTGCCTGCACTGAGCCACCCTCACCTCTGCCCTGTCCCTGTGCCCCTTGCACCACATCCTTGCCACCACCCTGTCCTCATACTCCTGTATCTTCTCTCCTTTTGGGTTTGGTACATGAGGTGTTTACCTGACAACTCCAATTAGCCCAGGGCTGGTCACTTCCTGTGATAAAAGTCCTTTAAAAACCATTCTACCTTCAAATAGTCATCTTCAGTGTGTGCCCAGGGCTACATTTTTTACATTAAGGGTGATTTCAGATGCTTAAGTTTGTTTTCTTAATTAATTTCAATTCCCTGGAAAACACAAGCGGGAATGGATTTTTTTTTCCTCTGAATTTGCAAGTCCACAAAAAAAAAATCTCTGTTTCTTGACATTAGAGTTCCCAGGCAGTATTCCCTCATCCAAACAAGCATTCCCAGGTTTAGATTGTGCAACCCGAGGTTATCTGATCCCCTGGCACTGAAGGATAAAGCTCCAGAAACTGAGGGTATTTGGGCAGCTGACCCCACCTCGTGTTCCTCAAAGAGCTGGACCTGGGGGCACCTGAAATACCTGAGATAAGATACCTGAGATAAGGTAGGAACCACTTCTCAAGACTCCCCAGGGGACATCACTCATCCTTTCTGCCCCCATGGAGGATTCCTGAGGATCTGAGGACATTCTCTGGTTGTGTGGCTGAAGTGAAGGTCAGCCCAAGAGTCTGTCTTGATGAAAGGACAAGATCTTAATTCCTTTGCCTCTGAGATGCTGAGATTAGAATTCTATTTTCAGCACTACTGAATTTCTCAGTGGCTGTAATGAGTTCTAGGTATAATTCACTCTCCATTCCTCCCTGAATTGCAGAGTTTAGTGTGCTAAGCCATGGCAAGCAGCAGAAGGAGAAGGAACACATGTTTTCTGTCAGTAAATGAGCTGCTTCTGTAGATAAATCAGATTTTTAAGGTATAAATATAGGTTAAGAGAGAAAAAGTTCTGGAGTCCTGGGACTTGGACTTTCAGGGCCACGAGGAGTTTGGAAAACAGAGGAAGATAAACATTGCTCCCAACCAGAAATATTTTGGAAATGTCACATGGTAAATAGCTCATCAAGGGGATTGATTCTATGCAACTTGGTGTTTGCTTGTCATCTGCAGCTTGAGCAGATTCAGCACTGCTCCCGGGGGGTGGGGCTGGAATCTGTGTAAGGAGGAAAACACGGAATAGAGAGGGTAAAACCCGGGGTGTGAGGTGGGGAAAGGGGCTCCTCAGCCTCCCTCTGCTGCCCTGGGCTGGGAAACGCTGCAGGCACAATATGGAATATTTCTGTTTGTTTATTTGTTTCTAAGGAGCTTCTTCTCCAGCTAGGAGCAGGGAATCCAGGGCCCTTGCTGAAAACAGGGGAGGAAGAGGAAGCAGGTGAGTTCTGTCAGGATCTCTGTCACAGCTGCTGGATCCTGTGAGGAATCACGGAGTCGCTCAGGCTGGAAAAGCCCTGAGATCAAGGCCACTGCTGACCCCTGTCCCCAGTGCCACATCCACAGGGCTTTTACACCCCTCCTCTGCCCTGGGCAGCTGTGCCAGGGCTGGGCAGCCCTTTGGGGGAAGGAATTTTCCCTGATCTCCAATCTAATCCTCCCTGCCCAGCCTGAGGCCGTTTCCCTTGTCCTGTCCCTGGAGCAGAGCCTGACTCCCCTGGCTGTCCCCTCCTGTCAGGGAGTTGTGCAGAGCCTGAAGGTTCCCCCTGAGCCTCCTTTTCTCCAGGCTGAGCCCCCCCAGCTCCCTCAGCCCCTTCTGGGGCTCCAGATCCTTCCCCCCCACTCAGTTCCTTTCTCTGAATGCTTTCCCTGGCAGGTGAACCCTCTGCAGTTCTTGGAGGAAAACCCCTGAGCCTCCTTTTCTCCAGGGAACATTGGGGATTTCCAAAAGGGCTCCCCCTTCTCCAGCAGCAGATCCATACACAAGTTTACAAATAGAGTTCTGTCTTAAATTTCACTCTCCATTTCCAACAAGAGATAAGGCCACCAAGCCCCAGGCAGGGCATGTGACAATCTGCCACCCCCCAGAGCTCTGCTGCTTCCCGTGGTCAGATGGAGCCATCAGCCATGGACACTGTAAACAGGAACAGGCTTTTGCCACAAAAACTCGAGCCAGGCTGGGCGCTGACAAAGCCCTGGCAGCTGGGAGTGTGTCTCACAGCAGGGACAGGGAGGTGACACATCCCTCCCCACGAGCCACAGAGCCCCCAGCCAAGGGGTGCAGCCACTGGGGCTGCTCTGCCACCTCTGGGGGCTGCAGGATGCCAAATCCTGCTGTGGATCCTCCTTCTGTGATGGGCACCAGCTTCCAGAGGGTTCAGCAAACTGTCCAGAGCAGATTTGTCATCACTGCCCCAGCAGCAGCTCCCAGGGTTGGTGTCCCATGAGTGGCTCCAGGCAGAGCTCTCAGATATGCCCCCACATGGAGTGGGTGGATTCGGTTCTGTTTAATAAAAATAACAATTTCCTCCTTGCCCCTGCTCCAGGAAGAGGAGGAGGAAGGGTTGAAGCTGTGCACTATTTGGCACAGCTGGACCCTGGTGCTGGGCAGGGGTCTGGGCTGCCTCTGACAGCAGCAGGTGCTGGAGGAGAGCAGCCCCCAGCCCACATTCAGCAGGTTTTATTCAGGGTTTCCATGGAATCACAGTGGTTAATGCTGGAAGGAGCCTCTGGAGGGCACCTGATCCACATCTCTGCTCCAGAGCAGGGGCCCCAGGATCAGCCTAGAGAGATTTTTAATATCTGCAAGGCCAAAGAGCACACAACCTCCCTAGGCAGCCTGTGACAGCATTCCACCAGCAGTCAGAAGTGATTTCCTAAGGTTCAGATGGTGTTTCAGGTGGTGCCCAGGGACTTTGGGCACTGCTGAGAGGAGCCTGTTTTCACCCTCCCTTCAGGTCTGGATGTGAGGTGATGAGACACCTCTGAGCCTTCTCTTCCCTAAGCAATCCCAGCTCTCCCAGCCCTTCCTTGTGGGTGAGGGATGCCAGTTTTCCCCTCATCCTTCATCAACCTGTGCCCTGTGTGTCCATGTCACTGTTGCATGGGGTGCCCAGAACACAGCACAGTCCTGCAGGAGTGGAGTCACTGAATTTGGGAACGATCCCTCCCTCCTCCTGCAGCCCAGGGCCCCATTCACCACCTTTTACCAAGGGCACACTGATGGTTCATGATCACTCCAGTGTCCAGCAAGAGCCCCAACCCAATCTCTGTCCCAGCTGGGTGTCCCCCAGCACATCCTGGTGCTGGTTGTTCTTCCCCCAGGCTCCCAAACACCAAGTTCTGCCTGCTTAGGCCAAGGCTGGAGGTCCCACAGCAGTTTCCAGCCCTTCCACTGACAGAGTTGGCCCAGAAATGGAGAGACCAGAGGCCTCAAGGCTCATCCTGGCTCCTGTAAGCTCAGGACATCATGCAAACCTCCCTGATAAGGAAGGAATACTCTTCTGAGAAAGCAATACCCATGGGTGCTGTGCCCAGGGCCAGCTTCACTCCTGGAGAGGACAAGGCTGGAGGCCCAGGAGGGCGAGAGCCTGATCCCAGCTCCCAAAGGGTGGGACCTGCTTGAGCAGCTCTTTCCTGCCTCTCCCAGTGAGTTTGGGGGAAATAGGAGCAGCACAGGGAGTGCAGAGATTGTCAGTGCTTTATTGGGGGCAGATGCCTGCATTCCTTGCAGGGACAGCAGCACAGGGACACCATGGGACCCCAGAGCTCACCCACAGGAGGGTCTGGGTCTGCCCAGGTCACTGTGGGAGCTGCTGGAGGCACCATCCCCATCTCCAGGTGGTCCAGGATGAGGCTGTCAGCCTGAGGCTGCAGTGCTCCCATCCTCCTCCTCCTGGTCTGCCAGCTGCTCCAAGGGCTCAGGACCTTGCTGGGGCTGTTCCTTCTCCAGGCCTGCAGGAAATGGGCAGAGGGAATGGTGAGGAGTGGCTGGATCCAGCCTCTCCCCTGTGCTGGAGGCAGACGTGGGGATCAGCTCTGGGCCACTCAGAGTGGGATGAGCCTTCCCAAGGCTGCCCCACAGGGATGAGGAGCCCTGGAGCAGAAATGCCACTGTGGGGCCATGCCTGGGTGTTTAGTGACACCCAGGGAGGAGCAAAAAGAGGAGCAGGCTGCCCAGGAGGACAAGGTGGAGATGGCAAAGCAGAGAGAATGGGCTGGGGGGTGTTGGGAATGGTGCCTCAGGGGCCATCACCTTCCTCATCCTGAGCCTCGGGTGCCTTCCCCTCCAGGCTCTGGGACAGCAGGGTCAGCCTCCTGAGGGCCAGCAGGGCCTTCCCTGTTTTCTGGGGGAAGAGAATGGGCACTGAGCCCCTCAGCCAGAGCCACCCCCCTGTCCCCACCATGCCAGCAGGTACCTGCCACTTGCGCCGTGCCAGGAACTGCCGGATCCTGTCCTTGGGGAGCGCCCTGGGGCTGCTGGGCGGGGGCTGCTGCAGCCAGGGGTGCAGCAGAGCCCCTGCACTGGGGAGCCGCCGCCTGCAGCACAGAGGGGCTCACAGGGGGCTGCTCCACCCTCAGACCCTCAGCTGGAGCATCCCTCCACCAAACAGGCAGAGCTCTCCCCTGCCCACCCCCTCAGCAAAACCCAGCTGAGCAGCACGGCCACCCCCAGCCCTACCGGGGGTCCTTCTGCAGCAGCTGGCTGATGAAGTCCTTGGCTTGCTGGGAGATCTCTGAGAAGGTCTCCTCCTCAAAGTCCCACTGGGCAGCTGTGACATTGCTCAGTGTCTCCATGTCAGTGTCCCCCTGGAAGGGCGACTCCCCACTCAGCCTGAAGAGGTGACCCGGGGCGTCAGTGACAGCTCAGCCCCCTCCAGCCCAGCCTGCCCCGCCCAGGAGGGCACTCACAGGATGTAGCAGATGACACCAACGCTCCACATGTCTGTGGAGAAGCTCACGGGCTCAAAGGCGACCACTTCTGGAGCCATGAATTCAGGGGTGCCGTGCAACACCTTCACAGGGGTGCCTGGAGCTGCAGAGAGGATGCAGGAGGCCAGTTGGGATCTCCCTGGGGCAGGTGTCTGGGGCAAAGGACACACCAACACACCCCAGGGGGAGCTGCCACCCTCCAAGGCCTCCTTGGTGCCCTCCTAGAGCATCTCTGTGTGCCAAACACCCACAGGTGCCTCAGCAGCAGGACTGGGGACACACAGCTTTCCCCAGAGCATCGAGTGCTTATCAAGCTGGGCCCTGGTTTGGTGTCCCAGGGGCCAGATCCTGTCCCTGAGGCAGTGCCAGTCCTGCCCTGGGCACTCAGGAGCCCCTTCCTGCTCACCCAGCTTCCGTGCCAAGCCAAAGTCGATGATCTTGACCCAGTGGCTGCCGGGGCTGACACAGACGATGTTCTCGGGTTTGAGGTCGAGGTGGACGATGGCCTGGCCGTGCATGAACTGCAGCCCCTGCAGGATCTGCTGCACATACTGGGCACTGCTGGGCTCCGTGTGCTCGAAGTCGTCGTCCACGATGCGCTCAAAGAGCTCCCCACCTGCCACGCTGGGGACAACCAGCTGCTGAGGACCCTGTGGGCTCCTACAGCCCCAGGAAGGGAAGCCCCACCAGAGAGCCCAGACTCAGCATTCTGGGAGCATCTCTCCACCCTCATCTCCAGCAGCTGCAGGCTCCCCATCCATCCCACACCAGAGCCCCACGGCACAGGGACCCCCTCCCCACCTGCCACTGTGGGGACAATAAGGTTCTGGGGACCCCTTTGGGATGTACCAGCCCAGAGAAGGGGAAGCCCCATCAGACAGCCCAGACTCAGCACTCTGGGAGGACCTCACCACTCATACCTCCAGAGCCACCAGGGTCCCCATCCACCCCACACCCACAGCACAGGGACCCCTCCCCACCTTCAGTGCCCCCCCTGGCACTGCCCCAGCACCCCAAACCTGCCCTCCACTCACTACTCCATCACCATCACCAGCTGGTTGGGGCCCTGGAAGGCGTCGAGGCATTGCACGAGGCGTGGGTGGTGCAGGAGGTTCATCAGCTCCACCTCGGCCCGAGCCGCCTCCTTCTCCTTCGCTGTGCGCGTCCGGAAATATTTCCCAGCCCGGATTTTGCTGGTGGCTTTTTCCTGCAGCTTGTACACTGTCCCAAATTTCCCCCTGGGACAGAGGGAGGGTGAGGGATGGAGGAGCCACCTGCATCCCACCAGGGCTGCTCATGGGCAGCCACGGGCCATCCCCAGTGATGGGGACATGGGACCCTCACTTACTCCCCCAGCTTCTCCAGCTGTGTGTACAGATCTGAAACCTTGTCCTGGCTGTTGATGACCACATCACGGTGTTCAAAGGCTTCCTCAGCTCCTGGGGGATGGATTAAGGTGGGCCATGCAGGGATTCCCCATGCTTTGGGGACTACAGGGGCCTGTCTTCCCCTCTAGTGCTAATTTCTGTGTCCCCCTGCTCCATCTGGGACCAACCACCCTCCACACAGTGTGGATGGCACCTGGGGAGAACATGGGGGCAGGAGTTCCTGAGGCAGCCCAGCACCCTGCAAGTTAGGTTTGGGGTAAAAGGTGCTTTAGGATCAAGAATCCAAGAGAAAGGGGACCAGGATAGGATGGAGGTTGGTGCTGATGGGGGGATGGACAGGGAGTCACACCATTGCTGGGGTCCCCTGTGCCTCCCTGGGGGCAGGCCCAGGGCTCTGCTGTACCTCCTGCCTGGGACATGGTGGTGCCACCGGCTCCTCACAGGGTGCTGGCACAGTCAGGACAGGTGCTGGATGTGTCCCCCAGGCTCTGGCAGCCCCGAGCTGGGACTGGGGTGCTGGGACAGGTGGTGGCTGTGTCTCTGCTCCAGCTGCTCCCTGGGGTTCTGCACCTTGTACCTGCCATGGGAGACCCCTGGCATTGCTCCACCAGCATCCACACTCCCCATCCCCGCCCGAGGGGTCCCTCTTGATGGACTCAAAGGGACCAAGCCAGATTTTAAAGCAAGGCCCCATTTTGGATGGTGACAACCCCTTCCCAGGAGCCCCTCAAGCTCCAAGCCAATGTTTTTCCCATGCACTGCCTTACATCAGCCAGGAAATCCCCAGGAAAACCACACTTGTAGGGCAAAGGAGCTGTTTCCTTACACATCCCCTCCATGCTCCGTCCCCAGAAATGTTGGGAGGACAAACAATGACACCCAAGGGTGTCAGGCAACAGCACCCAAACCCCAGCCCGAGAGCCACTGCACTGACCTGTTGCTGTTCAGTCCCTCCTGTCCCAGGTCACCCGCGGGTCCCCGACCTTCCCCAGTCACTGCAGAGCCACCAGGGAGCTGGGGAGGCAGGGAAGGGGTGATGCTGGAGGTTGAGGACAACTGGGACCACACATATGGGGAGTCTCGGGGTACAGCCAGGAGCATTCCTCCCACTCCAATGCTGGGAACAGCCCTGATTCTCCCCTCCCTTTCCTTCCCAGCACAGCGCTTCCGGACTTGGGGGATAAACAACCCCCACCACTCATGAGCTCTCCCCGGATCATGCCCCAACGCCCCATTTGGCACCGTGCAGGGCCACAGGTTTGCAACACAGAGCTGATACAGAGGAACCCCAAGTAGGGGGGCTGCAGAGACCTGACACACCTCATTACACAGGATAGACCTCCTCCCTCTCAGCAGAGCCTGGGGCCTCTCACGGGTTAAATCCACAGCCCCGGCCAACCCCCGCCTCCGTCCCAGCCCATGGGTGGGTTCCTGCAGAGGGGCTGAGCACCCACACCTGCCCCCCGTCCTGCTCCACCTGCAGCCAATATCCCAGCGGAGCCATCGCTCTGCCCAACACAAGCCCCGGGCTTCGGCTTCAGGGAAGAGGGGGGGGAAGGTGAATGGGGAGTTGCAAAACTCCTCCGGGCCTCCAAAGCAGGTAGTTTGGAGGAAAAATATGTTTCCCGGCTTTTATCCCTCAAAAGCAGGAGCGTGCAGCCGCTCTGGCGTCCGGTGCTGCCCTTGGCCCAGATTTAAAATGGGGAGAACACCGAGATTTCCTCCCGGAGCTGACTCCAGACCCAGGGATCAGGCAGTGGCACCGCACAGGGACCCGAAATCCCCGGGGAGCCCGGTGGCGCAGCAGCCGGGGCAGAGGGCTTGTCACCTGGGGTTACCTGCTGTCCGGAGCCAGGTCTCGGGGAGATTTGGGGCCGTGCCAGCGCCGCCAGACGCGTCCCAGTGCCGCTCCCAGGCTCGGCACAAAGTCCACGGCCTGTGGCAGGGAGTAGGGGACAAATGTCCCCAGGGCAGTGGCGGGGTCACCACGGCCTCGCTGTGCCTGTGTCACAGCGCCCTTGCCTTGGGCAGGGGTCCCCCCCGGCTCCCGGGGCTCGGGGATGCGCGGATGCTCCGGGCTCGGCGGTGCCGCCAGCGCTCGGCTCGACCCCGCTGGGATATCGACTGCCGGGGACAGGAGAGGACACGGGGTGGCCGGGCTGGGGTCAGGCGATGGAGCACGGCTGGATGCACGGCCGTGAACAGCTGCACCTGCGGCTCCGAGCCCTCGGCCCCGCTCCGGGCGGGCGGTGCTGGCAGCTCCCGGCACACGGAGAGAGGAGAGAGGAGACAGCCCGGGAATGCGAGGGAGCCCGGCAGCCACTTGATGTCAGTGTCGGCCTGATTCTAGTCCCGATGACAGCGGGAAAAGGAGCAGAAAAAGGCCGGGAAGGGGCAAAGATTTGGGGTCTGGAGGATCTGTGGAGGGCCGGCAGCACCCGCGTCCCTGCGGGGTGTGCCGGGACCGAGCGCTCGGCTGGAGGGTGAATCCCCCGGGAGCCGCATTCCCTCTGGACAGAGCATCACATCCATGGGACATCAACAGCAGGAAAAGCTGCTGCTGGTGCAGGGATCGACGAACAGATCAATCCATCCTTTGGGTCTGTCTCGTTACCGACAGCACTTCATTTACCGGCTGCTGACCCCGCCCTGTCCAGCAACTTTGCTTTCGGGTTTGGGAAGGTGGCCCATCCAAAATGTCCAGTGGTGCCTTACCCACCACCGACACCCTCTCCTCATGCCTTATAAAATTAATTCATTAATCTAATTCATTAATCATTAGTAGCCGCACTCAGGCAGCCATGTGTTCCTGTTTTGGGAATCCAGTTGCCCCCGTCTGCCCCGGGGAGCTTCTAGCACGGCCGGGATGGGATTCCCAGCTGGCTCCCCCAATCCCAAACCCTCTAGTGCTGTCCATGGGGTGCCCACCAGACCCCCGTGGTTCACCCCAACCACCCGTGCAGCCCCCTCCCCTCTCACTTTGGGCTGAGTCAGCACCCTCTGTGCAGATTCAGCTGCCTCTGCTTTTTTATAGGTCCTACAATAAACGGTGTCACCGCAGGGCTCAGCTGCAGACCTTGGTGCTGAGTGACAGCACGGGAGGATAGGGTCATGTCAGTGGGTCCTGGGTGTCTGTCTGTCCCTGAACCCCTGTGACTGAGGGAAGGGCTCGATGGCCTCAGGGGGACACAGTCCCTGCTCCCTGTTATCCCAGGGGGACGGCCCCTGTTCCCATCACCCAGGGGGGACATGGTCCCTGCTCCCCATTTCCCCGGAAAGGAAGTCTCAGCATATGTGGCAGCCCTGTGTGGGGACACAGGTGACATGGGGACACGGAGAGCAATGAGGGAGGCACAGGGGCACACGGAGAACATGGGGGCACATGAAGGACATGAGGACAGGGGACACTATGGCATGGGGACACAGAAGGGTGCTCAGAGGCCGTGGGGGGACCAGGGGAACATGAAGGCGACACAGGGAAGGCAGCGGACACTGGGGATGGGAGGAACATGGGAGCCACAAGGGCCCACAGGGCCCAAAGAGGTCATGGAGCAGATCGGGGGATGCAGAAGACATGCGGGGGACAGGGGACATCGGAGGAACACGGGGGACAGAGAGGACATGGGGGGCACGGGGGGGAAGATTCCAGAGCCAGAGGGACACTAGCGATGGGGGCACCAGGGACACCACGGATGGAAGCACACGGAAACACTGGGGACCTGGGACGGTCTGGGGACACCTGGGGACACAGAGGGG
>JAOTBB010001058.1:15160-27118 GCA_025629985.1 Chamaetylas fuelleborni
GGTTGGGGGCGGGGCCTCGCCCGCCCCGTCCCAAGTCCGCCTGGCCCCGAGCCCGGGACGCGGGTGAGAGTCAAGGTCGGGACCGGGGGGGGCGGGGACCGGGGGAGGTTTGGGGGCGGTTTGGGGGTCCCGGGGTCACCCCGGGGTCATCCCGGGGTCATCCCGGGGTCATCCCGGGGGTCCCAGGGGTCCCTTCAGTGTCCCCTCTGAGTCCCGCCCCCACTGGGACCCCACTGGTGCCAAACTGGTGCCAAACTGGTGCCAAACTGGTCCGTGCTGGTGCCAAACTGGTCCGTGCTGGTGCCAAACCAGTCCGTCCTGGTCCGTGGTGATGCCAGACCGGTCCGTGCTGGTGCCGAACTGGTTCGTCCTGGTGCCAAACTGGTCCGTGCTGGTCCATACTGGTGTCAAACTGGTCCATGCTGGTCAGTACTGGTCCATGCTGGTCCATACTGGTGTCAAACTGGTCCATGCTGGTCAGTACTGGTCCATGCTGGTCCATACTGGTGCCAAACTGGTCCATGCTGGTCAGTACTGGTCCATGCTGGTCCATACTGGTGTCAGACTGGTCCATGCTGGTCAGTACTGGTCCATGCTGGTACCAAACTGGTCCATACTGATCAATGCTGATCCAAACTGGTAAGTCCTGGTCGGTACTGGTCCGTACTGGTCTGTACTGGTCCATACTGGTACCAAACTGATCTGTACCAGTCCATAGTGGTTTGTACTGGTCCGTACTGGTCTGTACTGGTCTCTCCTGTCCCCAGTTACGAGGCGTGCTCGGAGGCAGCAGCCTGGCTGCGGGCGCGCACTGGTGCCAGACTGGTCCGTACTGGTACCATACTGGTCCATACTGGTCCATACTGGTTCATACTGGTCCGTACCGGTCCATACTGGTCCGTACTGGTCCGTACTGGTCTGTACTGGTCTATACTGGTCTCTCCTATCCCCAGTTACGAGGCGTGCTCGGAGGCAGTGGCCTGGCTGCGGGCGCGGCTCCGGGAGCCCCCCCGGGTGGCGCTGGTGTTCCATACTGGTCCATACTGGTTTATACTGGTCCATACTGGTTTTTACTGGTTTTTACTGGTTTCTATCCCCCCAGTTACGAGGCCTGCTCGGAGGCAGCGGCCTGGCTGCGGGCGCGGCTCCGGGAGCCCCCCCGGGTGGCGCTGGTGTGCGGCTCCGGGCTGGGGGCGCTGGCCCAGGAGCTCTCGGAGCCCCAGAGCTTCGACTACGCCGACATCCCCCACTTCCCCCGCAGCACCGGTACTGGGAGCACTGGGAGTGACTGGGAATGGGAACTAGGAGCACTGGGAGTGACTGGGATCGGGAACTGGGAGCACTGGGAGCGCTGGGATTGGGAACTGGGAGCACTGGGAGTGACTGGGAATGGGAACTGGGAGCACTGGGAGCGCTGGGAGCGCTGGGATTGGGAAGTGGGAGCGCTGGGAGCGCTGGGATTGGGAACTGGGAGCACTGGGAGCGCTGGGATTGGGAAGTGGGAGCACTGGGAGCACTGGGAGTGACTGGGAATGGGAACTGGGAGCTCTGGGAGTGACTGGGAGCACTGGGAGCACTGGGAGGGGGCATTTTGGGGGGTCCTGAGGGGTTTTGGGGTGATTTTGGGGTGGGTTTGGGGGAGTTTTCAGGGGCTGGGGTGATTTTGGGGAAGTTTGGGGTGGTTTTGGGGGGTTTTAGGGGGTTCTGGGGGCTTTGGGGTCGCCTGGGGCTCAGGTGGGTGTGGTGACCCCTGGCCCCGCCCCCAGTGCAGGGCCACGCCGGGCGATTGGTCGTCGGCCGCCTGGGCTCCGCCCCCTGCGCGGTGCTGCAGGGCCGGTTCCACCTCTACGAGGGCTACAGCCCCGCCCAGGTGAGCTGGGATTCCCCTGGGCCACGCCCACAGCTGGGGCCACACCCATACCTGAGGTCACACCCACCCCTGGGGACACACCCACACCTGGGGACACACCCTCACCTGGGGACACACCCTCACCTGGGGACACACCCACAGCTGGGGTCACACCCATACCTGGGGTCACACCCACACCTGGGGCCACGCCCTTACCTGCGTACACATCCCTTCCCCGCCCCCTCAGCCCCACCCCAAATCCTTTAGCCATACCCTGACCACACCCATGACCCCTGAACCTCCCCTGACCATGCCCTGACCACGCCCTGACCACACCCATGACCCCTTAACCCCTCCCTGACCCCTCCCTGACCACGCCCTGACTGCGCCCTGGCCCCGCCCGCAGGTGGTGGTGCCCGTGCGGGCGCTGGCGCTGGCCGGAGTCCACACCTTGGTGCTGACCAACGCCGCGGGGTCGCTGCGGCCGCAGCTCGGCCCCGGCCACCTGCTGGTCATCCGCGACCACATCGACCTGCCCGGCCTGGCCGGACGCTCGCCCCTCGTGGGGCCCAATGACGAGCGGTGGGCGGGGCCGGGGCACGCAGGGCTGGCTCTGGCGCCCCGCAGCGCTCGCGGCCGGGAACTGTGACCGGGACTGGGACTGGGACTGGGACTGGGACTGGGACTGGGAGCACTGGGAACTGGATGCTGGGAGTGCTGGGGGATGGGAGCAGTGGTAGATGGGTGCGGAGTGCTGGGAGCTGTGTGCTGCGAGCACTGGGAGCTGGGCGCTGGAAGCACTGGGAGCTGGGTGTGGAGATCTGGGAGCCCTGGGAACTCGGCGCTGGGAGCGCTGGAAGATGGATGCTGGGAGCGCTGGGAGCATTGGGAGATGGGTGGCGAGAGCTGGAAGATGGGTGTGGAGAGCTGGGTGCGCTGGAAGATGGATACTGGGAGCACTGGGAGCATTAGGAGATGGGTGGAGAGAGGTGGGAGCTGGAAGCAGTGGCTCATGCGTGCTGGGAGAGCTGGGATCAGTGAGATCCAGGGTGTGGGGAGTTGGGATGCTGGGATGCTGGGACATGGGATGCTGAGTGATGAATGCGGGATGCCAGGAGCTGGACGTCTGGGATATGGGTGCTGGGAGCTCAGTGCTGGGAGCTGGGTGTAGGGCACTGGGAGGTGGGATTTGGGATGGTGGGAACTGGGTGCTGGGTGCTGGGGTCAAACCAAATTCTGCAGGATCAGGGTTGTACAAACATCCATTGCCCCAGAATTATTCCTGAGAGTGTGAAAAGCGTGGCAGCCTGGCTTTGGAATGCCACGAGGGGTGGGAGGACCCAGAGGTGGCAGTCAGGGCTGGTGGTGCTCAGCCAGACAGGGTGTGGAGGAGCTAAAATGTGGCTGGAAAAAACCCAAACACACGGAAAATAAATCAGTCTGGATCTATAAACCACAGTATCTCTGGCACCAGCTCGGCAATCAGCCTGTCCCTGTGTGAGGTTGGCTGACCCAGCTCCTCCAGGCAGCCTCGGGACCTTGGACTTGTTCCTGCAGCCCTGGGAAGGTGCAGCAAGTCAGGGACAGGACTGATGTGCTCCCACGGCCAGGAAGTGCTCTGGGGAGTGGGATTGCCTCTGGACCCTGACAACAACCCCACGGGGTGACAAGGAATGGCCCATGGCACCTCAGAGAGCCTTGCCGTGGCTAAAGGCACCTCGGGGCAGTGACGTAGAGGCTGGAGCTGGGCTCAGAGATAAGGCCAGCACCCGGAGGGGTAGGGGTTATCAGCACCCCAGGCTGCTGCTGGCTCCTCCAAAGCCTTCTGTGCTCCCCTTGGGCTCTGCTTTGGGTAGCAGCAGGCAGGGAAGGACAGGGACAGGCAGGAAAGGACAGGGACAGGCAGGAAAGGACAGGGACAGGCAGGGAGGGACAGGGACAGGCAGGAAAGGACAGGGACAGGCAGGAAAGGATAGGGACAGGCAGGGAAGGACAGAGACAGGCAGGGAAGAACAGGGACAGGCAGGGAAGGATAGGGGACAGGCAGGGAAGGACAAGGACAGGCAGGGAAGGGCAGGGACAGGCAGGGAAGGACAGGGACAGACAGGGAAGGACAGGGACAGACAGGGAAGGACAGGGACAGGCAGAGAATTCCATGACTGAGGAGGCTATCATCAGGCTCTGTCCCTCTGACAGCACAAAATCCCAGGAAATGGGACATGCCAGGAGTCAAATCCCACCTGCACTAGCTGGGGATTGATGTGGCCTTGAGTGCTGATGTCACAGCTCCTGATACAGAAATCCCCAAGAAATGTGTGTTTTCTAGCTGGTAGGGATGGGTGAGCACAGGGAGAACATCTGATAGCTCAGGGGGTGCCAGGAACAACCCCCATGTCCCAGGATCATCCCAGAGCACGTGGCTCTGCCTCCCTGCTGGCTCCTGGGAAGATCCCAACAGACCGGGGTGGGGAACAGGGACAAACCCTCTGGAGGGGCTGTGCCAGAGCCAATGTCCCCATCCTGGGCCTCTGGGGACAGGAACAGCCTCAGGGGCTGGGGGCACCTGGTCCCATGCCAGGGTGATGCCTGAAAGTCCCTTCCTGGGATGTAGCACCAATGTCACCAAGCTCTGCAGAAAGGGTTCTGTCATACTGGGACAGTCCAGGAGGAGGTAGATTTGTTCCCTTCCTTTTCTCCCCACCAAATTGTCAAGATCTGGACCATTTTACACTCCCCATCCCCTTTCCCACTAAGGAACAGCCAGGCCACATCCAACACCAACCCTCTGGCTGGAAAACATTTGGCACAATTAACTCCCACTCACTGAAGTCACAAAGTAGGGAGAATTTGATTGGGGATTTACTAGCCCAGGAAAAAAACCAAAAACAACAAAACCCAAAAAACCCAAACAGACAAAAAACCCCAACAAACCTCTTTTGTCTTTTCATAACATCAGAACTTAATTCCAAATGCTTCAAGTGGCTGCTCAGGCTCATTCCCTGAACTGTTCTTCCCAAACCTCACACAGAGACAGGGACTGGGCCCAGCCTGCTCCAGAAAATGAGAGTTCAAGATGACCAGCTTTGAAGGGAGAGACTTTCTAGGTTTGTAGTGAGGGGATTTTTGCTTTTTTTTTTTTTTTAATTTGCAAGTAATATTGCTTATTTTTGACTTTTACATGTCCTGATCCCCAAAGACACATTATTCCTTTAAAATTCCTGCTGACTGAACCTGCTGCCCACACCCCTCAGGGCTCAGCCAGCAAGGAGTGTTACCAGTGGGGGAAAATCCCCGTGAAACCCTTGGGAAAGCTCATGGACTTTGCCCTTTGGGTCACTCCTCTCCTTGAGATCTGAGATGGAGCCCAGATAACCTTGGGAGGAGCCCTCGGCAGAGCTGGAACTGGGCAGACGGGTGATTTGGGGACAGAACTGTCACCTGCTGAGCACACTGAGCTCCCACCGTGCTGAGGGGGACACGTGTCTGCTAACTGTGGTCTGTGTCTGCTAATTGTGATCTATCTAATTGTGATCTATCTGTGATCTTTGTGTGCCAGTTGTGATCTGATCCGTGTCTGCTGCTGCCCCGGAACGGTTCTGGAGAAGGACAGAGGCATTAGGGAGTTAAATGCAAACACGGCTGAAGTGAAAGCCTGGCCTAAAGCCAGGACCCTCATCTAGGGCTGAACACCCCACTTTGAAGCCGAGCGCCCCCCTTGGCGCAGGGGTCACCTCCTCGATCCAGGCCCCTCCCTGGAGCATCCCCCGCACAGGCCGCCTGAGCGAGGCCTCGGCCCCCGCGCCGAGCAGCCCTCAGGGCCGGCTTTCGGTGTCGCCATCCCGGCCACAACCCTCCTCCCGGAGCCGCACACGCCCTGCCCGCCCCGCGAGGGGCTCCGGGGACTCTGGGCCCCGCAAGGCCGCCCTGGTCACACCAGGGCCTGCGGAGGCCTCGGTGCGGGCCCGGCCCGTTTCCCCCGCCCACCGCCGTGACACAGCGCCCGCCGCGTGGGGCCGCGGGGGCTCCTGGGGCGGCGAGTCCGCAACCGCCCCGGCCCCACCACAACAGCGCGTAGGTGGACTACAACTCCCACAATGCCTCGCGGCGGGTGGACGCACCGCCTTTTCCTCTGAGATTGGCGTTTCTACTGGCTGCGCGGAGCCGTCGCGCAGCGGCACGGCGGGCTCTGATTGGCGGCAGGGCGGCGGAGCCGGGACGGCGGCTATGGCGGCCGCGCGGGCGGAGCGGGAGCGGCGCCGCCGTCGCCATTTTGTGTGTGAGGGGCCGGGCCGGGCCCGCTCCCACCGCGGAGCCGCCCGGGGCTCTGTCCTGCGGGTGGAGCGTGGGGCCCCCCGCCTGCACTAATGGCGGGGCGCCACCGGCCGCTGCCCCGTCCGCGCTCCGGGAGCGGAGCTCAGCGCTGCCAGGCGCCTCACGGAGCTGCGCGGCCTCCCCGGGGCCTGAGCCGGCCCGGAGGGCTCCGGCTGCACCTGCGTTACTGGGCGGGGGCTGGGGCTGTTTTTCTATCAAAATTAGCGTTAAACGGTATTTTAACGTTTCTCGACAGCCGCAGCCCAATTTCGAGCGGGGCCGACCCCCACGAAGAGCACAGAGGGGACGAACAGCGCAGTTTTTATGGAAATAGGGCTGGGAAGCACATCTGGATCTGCCGGTGTCCCGTCCCGCACCTCCCTCATACACCGCGTTTTGGGTGGGGGGGAAATAATCCTTAGCATTTAATCCTTTGTTTGACACATTTCAGCCGAAGCCCGCGGGGCTCCCGGAGGGATCCTGGGATCCAGTGGATCTCAGCTAACATGGCCTCCCCGCCGGGGAGCTCGCAGATTCAAAAACAAAAGCGTTTGGCTGTTGCCAGGGCCCCGGGGAGCTTCTCGGGCGGTAACAAACCCGAGCGACCCCGGGCTCGGAGGGAGCAGTGCCCCTGCGGGACTGGGGAAGCACCTGCGGCGTTGCTTTGCCCGTGCAATGTCAAAGCCCGTCTGTTTAAAAACTAAGAATGGCATTTTTTTGGAAGCGCTCGGCGCTAGGGAGGGATTGAGCTGGCGCAGCCTCCCCACGGCTCCTCAGTGGAACTCGGTTCCCAGCCCCGTTCTTGTCTCGGCAAAGGCTGATAACACCAGCTCATCCCCTGGTATTTGTGGGGCTGGGTTTAGGTTTAAAACAGAGAGATTTGGGAGGCTTCTGCTCTAAGTGCGGATTGTGCTGTCAGACGTGGGTCAGCCAGTTAAAACCAGATTATTTTACATTTAGGCACTTGGTAGGGTATTTTTTTTTTATATTATATTTGTTGTTATGACTCTGTGGATGTTGCTTTAGCAGGTCCTGAATTCCAAAGCTTCATATGGAAAGGTGATGGCTGCCCCAGCCCTTGAAGTGTTCAAGGCCAGGTTGGACACAGCTTGGAGCAACCTGGGACAGTGGAAGATGTCCCTGTTCATGGCAGTGAAGTGGAACTGGTCTTTTAAGTTTCCTCAAACCCAATCCATTCTGTGATTCCATGATATTTTTATATCCCAGCTGTATTTCCAGGTCTGGGAGGTTTATTGTGTGTGTCTTCTAATGCTTGTGACAACTGAAAATGCAATTTCAAGCTGATTTTGTCAAACTAATGAGGGTCACACTTGGTGTGAGCTGTGAGCTTTGCACCTGCCCAGGTGTTCCAGGGTTTGTGGGGAGCAGAAGGGGAACAATCCCGAGGGGCTGGAGCTGCCAGCCAGAGTTTGCTGTGTTGCAGATGCCCCAAGAGCTGCAGATTCTCCTCTTGTTTCACCAAAATGCCACTTGTGTGACCCAGAGTCACCGGGAAATTCCCAGCAGCTTTGTGAACATGTCCTGGGAAGGTGAAGCCAGCGAAGGGGAGTGCAGTTAGTGCAGGTGAAGTGGTGGCAGGGCACAGTGGGGCTGCCAGAGCCGTGTCCCTGGATATAACCCTGGCATGGGATCAAGCCTGGAGTGCCATGGAAGGAGCACTGGGAGCAACTCCAAGGGGCTGCTGTGTCACAGGGCAGGATTTGGAGCTCACCTCATGCCAAGGTTGTGGCATTAACAGACACTTCTTTCTTGGATTTGCAGTGTTTCCAGGGAACTGCTCTGGCCCTGCATTGCTTCTGTCCAAGGGGAAAGGCCATTCCCACACGTGGCATGGAGCAGTCTCTTATTTTTTGTGTTGGTGCTGTAATTTCTGCTTCTCCCCAGGACAGAATTTCAGCCCTTTCCTCCCCTTTGGAGGGGAGGAGCTGGGAAAGCCCTTTGCCAGAGGGTCTCCCAATCCTCTGTTTCCAAGTGCCCCAAATCCAGTGTTGGTTCTGCCCTTCTACAGCCATGGAGCCCTGGGGAGGTGATTCCTGCCTGGCTTAGTGGCATCCCTGTCCAGAGAATCATGGAATGGTTTGGGTGGGAAGAGACCCTAAAGCCCGTCTCATTCCACCCCCTGCCATGGCAGCAAAACCAGGTACTCGTGCTCCAGGTTGCTCCGAGCCCCATCCAACCTGGCCTTGGACACTTCAGGGATCCAGGGACAGCCACAGCTGCTCTGGGAACCTGTGCCAGGACCTCACCACCATGGCAGAGGTTGGCACTGGGTGGTCTTTAAGGTCACATCCAACCCGAACCATTGCATGACTGCAGCCTCTGGGTTCCAGGGCGAGCTGTGCCAGGCTGATCGCTGCTGCTGTGGGCTCTGTGCTCACACAGGTGAGCTCCAGTCAGCTCCTCTGCTCCAGACCAGCTCTGGAGCTTATGGGAGGGCTTGGGATGGGGAGCTCTCCCCCCAGCCAGGGAGGAGCATGGATGAGCTCCCTGTCCATTACTGATCCACTCAGAGGTTTCAAAGGTCCCCGAATGTCACTGGTCTGTGTCTGCAGGAGATTTGGGCACAGGAGCTGCAATGAGCCCTTGGGATCAGGATAACCTGGTTCCTAGGGAAAGCTGTTAAAACTACACGGAATAAATCAGGAGAAGTTGGTGGGGGCAGAGCAGGGTTGGAGAATTGATCATTATGGTCCTTTTAGTTGGTTTGGTTTGGGTTTTTTTAAGTTGTATTTTTTAAAGCATTTGCAGAGAAAATATTTATTCCAGGGACTTGAACCTGACGGGTGTGGGGTAAGTGGATGAGGGAAAAGCCTGGCTGAGAATATCACTTTGGATCAAGGTTTTCCCACGAACCAGGTGCTAGGGGCTGCATTTCACAGCTAGGACCGTGAGGGACCCCCGTGGGTGCCATCGGACACGCGTCCTGCCCGGGAGAAAACGCCTCTTGTGGGAATCACGGAGCGGGAATCTCGGCAGGGAAATGAAGGGCGGGGGAGCAGCGGCCGGGCCGGAGGAGGACGCGGGGCTGGGCCCCATCCCGGCCCGCAGGATCCCGCAGGATGATCGCCCCCCTCCCCCGGCGCTGCGGTGATGTCATGGCACAGGGAAGGAGCCGCTGGCTCCCGGGCTCTTGAGCAAGTGGCCTTGGCTCGTTTCCTTCCCCCCGCCGGTGCCCCAGAGCGGAGGGGGTGGGGGGGCGACGATGACAAACTCGGTGTGATCCCCCCTCCAGCGGCTCGTTCGGCCGCTTTAACCCCGGGTTTACACCGCCCTCCCTGCCCTGGTCGCGCTGGGGACGTCCCTGTCCTCTCCCCCATCCCCCTGAACTCTGTTCCCCGGTAAAGGCTGAAATTCCCCCTTAAGCGGCAGGGCTGGGGTTAAACCTGGTGGGACATCTCCAGCCCCTCGGCGCTGCCGCTTTACCCCCGCTCTGGTCCCACCGCACCTGCGCTGGGACAGCCCTGTGCCCCCTCCCCTCCCCCGAGCCCTCTGGTTTTGTGTAAAGCCCCGTCCCCCCATTCCTGCGGGCAGCTGCCCAGGCCCATCCCGGCTCCCTGCCTCAATCCCAGCTGTACCTCGCCAGGTACAGCTTTCATCACCTCCAGTTTCGATCCCGACTTCTGCCTGCACCTCGGCCCCTGCCAGAGCAGCCTCCACCCCCTCCCCTGCTTCACCCCTTCGTGGACCTGTTTGCCCCCCAAAAAGCGCCAGCGTTCGGAGCTTTTCCTGCTTTTCCCTCCTCCTCCCCCTCTCAGGTGCAGCAGCAGGGAGGTTGAGCCATCGCCTTTCCCTGCTCCCTCGTCAGCCATTTCAGAGGCCAAGTGCTGACTACCAAAACTTTTCCTTGGGCTGCTCCAAAACTTTAAGGATTCTCCTCTCACTTGTAGCTTGAAGTAGATTTTTTAAGGCAGTTTTCTGCCCAGATTTCAGTTAATGACCTGGATTCCTACGGAGCTGCAGGGAAACAAGAGTTAAGTTTAAGTGAGCCTTAGGCAAACAGACAGACCTGAGGCTACTCCTACCTCAGTTGAGATCCCCTCTGTGTCTATCATACACCATTTTACCCCCTCTCCAGGTACTTTTAACTATTTCAGCTCATTAAGCACAATTAAAATTGAAAACAAATGGGGAAAAATAATAACAAAAGGGTTAAACGGGGAATTACAACTAAGTTTAATCAAACAACAGTTGTAACACGATGAAAATAATCCAGGATGTATTCCCTGGTGGAATGCCATTCTGATTATTTTCGAGAAATCACACCAAAACTATTACAGTTACAAGTAATTAAATTTATTAGACCTCTATATTTTTATAGTCAATTTTGGCCAATTTACAGCTTTCCTGGGGATTTTTTTCTTTTTTTTTTGGTTTAGACACAAAAAAAAAATAAAACCATAAACCAGATATCACCAATACATCAACCCCCCCTCGCCCCGTCACAGCCACCTAAAAAAGGGGGAGCCCTCGGCCCCTCCAGCTGCATTTAGCCCATAAAAAGGGTCCGCGGCGACTCTGTACAAGGACCGAATGTTCCACCCAGCACTGTAAAAACCCCCCCGCGCCCCCCTGTCCAGTGTCACTCCCCCGGCTTGCAGGGGCCCTTTTCCTGCCGGGGCAGCTCCTGCTCCCGCAGCAGCCGCAGGTTCTCGGCTCGCAGCCTGTCCACCTCCCGCTCCAGAGCCTGCACCCGCGCCGGGTCCGCCGCCTCCCCCCCGGCTTTTTTGCTCTCCATCCTCAGCCGGTTGTTCTCCTCCTCCATGCGCGAGAGGCACTTCTCCAGCTCCAGGTACTCCTTCACCAGCTCCTGCTTGCTCATGTTCTGCAGGCTCTCCACATGGTACCGCTCGTACGTCTCCGAGAAGTCCCTCTGCAGAAACTCGCTGCCGTCCCCCCCCATCCCGTCGCTGCCCCCGTCCTCATCCGCCGCGTCGTCCAGGAAATCCTCCTCGCTCGTGTCGTCCGACTTGGCGGCCGCTCGCCGCGGGTACAGCCCGGTTTTCAGGTCGGGCTCCTCCTGGTCATGGTCCTCCATGAGGAACTGCGTGGTGTTGTAGGGAGCCACCGGCTGCCCCTTGGCGAACATCTCCGCCCGCAGCCGGGAGGCGCGGAGGCTCTGCCGCTCGTCGAACTGCTGCTTCTCCTCCCAGCTCAGCTTCGAGTACGGCTTCCAACGCCGCTTCTTCTTCGACGGCCGCCGACGGTGCTTCTTCTTCACCGGCCACTCCTCGGTGCGTCCCACGGCCCGGTACCGCGGGCCCATGCCGGGACGCCCCGCTCCACCCGCCGGCGGCCGCCCCTCGGCGCCGCCCGCCGCCGCCTCCGCCCCGGGGGGCGGCAGCCGCCCGACATCGCCGTCCTCCGCCGGCGCCTCTTCGCGCTCGGGCTGCGGCTCGGGCTCAGCCTGCGGCTCGGGCTCAGCCTGAGGCTCCGGCCGCGCCTCGGGCTCGGAGCGAAGCTCCGGTTCGCACTGGGGCTCCGGCCCCGGTTCAGCGGGCGCCGCGTCGGCCATAGCGCTGCGCTCGGCTACGCTCGCTGACGGGCGCTACCGGCGCCGCATGGGGCCGGCCCCGCTCAGGCCGACCGAGACATGGCCCGGGGGAGGTTTAACGCCGCCGGGCCCGCCTCCCCGCGCGCACTGCACGCGCCGCCGCCGCCGCTCCCGCCGCAATCCCACCCCACGCCCCAACCCACGCCCGCCGCCGCCCGCTCCCGACTGCCTCTCGTCGGCCGCCGCCGTCCCCTTTATACCCGCGCGCGCCCCGCCCCTCCCCGCG
>JAOTBB010001058.1:30828-43256 GCA_025629985.1 Chamaetylas fuelleborni
AGGCAATGGCAGCGAGGGGCAGCAGCTCCCTGCCCGCACTGTGGGCCGGGTCCGGGCGGCACCAGCACCGTGGGGAGCCCCCCACCCGTCCAGCCCTGTCCCAGGGCCCGAGCTGGGCGCTGCTGTCCCGGCCAGCCCGCTGCGCTGTCCCAGCCCTGCCCCGGCCGTACCTGGGCAGCGCCGAGCGTCTCCAGCCGGCTGAGCCGCTCCCGCACTCGCCGCAGCTCCTCCTGCAGCGCCCGCACCGTGCTGGCCACGTGCGCCTCCAGCTCGGCCGCCAGCCCCGGGGCCAGCGCCAGCTCGGCGGTGCTGCCGGGGTCCCCCCCTGCCAGCCGGACATCTGCGGGCACAGGGACGGGCACACATGGCCGGGCAGGCTGAGCGCCGCTCCAGGAGCCTGGGCCTGGCCCTGCCCATCCCCTGTGTCACCCACCGCTGAGCAGTGACTCCCACAGGGCGCCACCGCTGCTCCCAGCCCAGCCCAGCAGCCCCAGCTGCACCCAGGTTGTCCCCAGGGCCATGCACCACTGTGTCCCTCCAGTGCCGTGGTGGTGGCAGTGGGTGGCCAGCCCACCAACGGGGTGGGTGCTGTGGTGTGTGTGGGTCACCTTGTGACACCTGGTGAAGGTGCCACCACTGGGCAGGACACCCAGGGCCTGGGCAACTCCTCCCTGCCCTACCCCGGGCCCAGCAAAGGCCCCAGCCAGCCCAGAAAACACCTGGGTAATGCAGGCTGTAAGCAGGACACAGGCAGGGACACAGGGACTCACTGCCAGCCCTTGGGGACAGCCCAGCCCGGCCTGATCAGCCTCGGGACAAGTTCACTGCCAAGGTCAGGCAGCCCGGAAGGGAACAGCAACAGGGGAAAGGGTGAGACACGTGGGCTGTGCCCAGGTGAGGCAATGGCACCAGTCCCACGGATGAGGGTGGCAATGCCACCTCAGGGCAGCCCAGTATGTCTGGGGACAGCACAGAGTGGCAGGAGGCTCCTCCCTGCAGTGGCACAGCTCGAGGCCTGGTGGTCCCCAGCAGCAGTGGTGGGTGGCACCAGGTGAGTGGCACTGCTGTCCCCAAGGGCTCCAGGGCACAGGGCCCAGCTTCAGCCCCTGCCCTCCTGGGCAGAGCTCAGCCCCGGCACCACCCACATCCAAAGGCACTGCTGATGGGGCTGGACCAGGAGCAGGAGCTGGGCACGGGGAGCCAGGGATCAGCAGCATTCCCTGCCTGGCTGCTGAAGGGCCAGCAGAGCATTCTCCAAATTCAGGCAAATTTGTACCACTGCAAGAAATGGGCAAAGGAAGGGCTGTGTCCTGCAGGAGTAAAGCCACTGAACTGCTTGGGGTCCAAGGGGTGCAGAGACAGGACACTTATGACTTCCTTCAGCTACTAATGATGTGGGGTGCTGGAGCCAAACTCGGTCCCCCGGGGGTGGTGGCAGCCCCCAGCCCAGCCCAGCCCAGGAGGTGGGGCAGCAGCAGCAAAGAGCACAGGGACAGCCTCTGCACCCACCTCTCTCGGAGCCCAGGGCTGTGAGGTCGGTGCTGCTGCTCCCCTCGGCTCTTCTGCCTTCGCCCCGCTCGCCCTGCCCAGCACTGTGGGGCACTGGGGGCTCAGCCCCAGCCTGGGCCCCATGTGGGGTGAGCCCCCGCTCCTGCCCAGCCTGTGAGATGGGAGAGAAGGGCCCTGAGACCCCCGCTCCCCTCCCCAGGGCAGGGAGGGGGATGCCAGGGCAGCAGTGCAGTCCTTCTCTGCCTTGTGGTGGCATTTTTGGGGGTGGAGAGTGTGTGGGACTGAGTGAAGTTGAATCCCAGTGGTAATACCAGCCAGCACCTGGCTTGGGAGGTGACACCTGAGGGGAGTGAGGTGCCCAGACTTGTGGTGGCAAAAAAGGGGGAGCTTCCTCCCTCATTCCACCAGATCTGCCAGGCCTCACCATGGCACCTCAAGTGCCAAATGTGGCCTGTGGCAGCAGGGAGCAGGGAGAAGTGGCAGGGGAACAACCCAGGTGGTGCCATCCATGCAGAGCTGCTGGTCCTGCCCAGCCCCAACAGCCCCCAGTGCCCCATCAGAGCTGCACCACAGGAATGGGGGGACTGGGGAGGCTCCCCAGCATCCCCCCTGTGACAGGGACAAGGCTCCAGGAGTGACACAAAGGACAGATGTGCAGGAGGGTGTCCCTGTAGGTTTGTGAGGCTCCCAGGCTGGTGGTGCTGTGCAGTGCAGGCAGGGCAGGGGTGGCAAAGCCTCCAGCACTTCCTCCGTTACCTTCTCAGGCTCCATCTGCTCCAGGGTGTCACAGAACGTGTCCCCCTCAGAGTCACTCGTCACCTGGCTCCCCTGGAGCGCCTCGGGGGCAGGAGCCAGCCCAGCTCCTGGAAGGGAAGCACAGGGCTGAGCCCTGGGCAGGGCAGGGGTGCCCAGCTGTGTCTGGAGGGCAGCAGGTGAAGCAGGGGATGTGCCCAGGGCGAGGCAGGAGAGGGAAACTGAGGCACTGTGGAGGCAGAAGCAGCTCTGTTAACATGGCCCAGATCATGGCCATGAATCCAAGGACTGAATTCCCCCTTCTGCCGCCCATGGTGTCCCATTGGCACAATGCCCACAGCCCTGGGGCAGCAGTGGCACAGGCAGGGAAACTGCCCAGCTCCCTGGGCACTGCCAGCCCCAGCACTGGAGGCTGGCATGGCTGGGACACTGGCACTCGCTCTGTGACCATATTTGCTCCTGGGGGAAGGCTAGAGCTGCAGTGGGAGGAGGAACCTCCTGCAGCACCCTGCCCACCCCAGGGCACAGCCAGGGGCCCCTCGAGGGAGGCACAGGGTGGGACCTGCAAAAGGGGCTGTGAGAGAAAAGCCAGAGCTGAGGCATCCCCAGGGAGGGCCAGGGCTTAGCACTGTGAATCCCAATGCCAAGGAAGCAGCAAACGTGGCTTGAGCCAAGGGAGAACATCCTCTCATGGATCACAGACCTTCCAGGGTGATGTTTTCCCAGTCCATGGGGCAACAGCCTCCCCTTGTCCCCGCAGTTTAGCAGAGTCAGGCCCCTTTGCACAGGCAGGAGTGAGGCAGAGCCAGCCCCACGTGTCCAGGGTTACCCCAGTGAGAGCTGGACCCACAAACAGCCCAGTGTGACGTGAGCAGGGCCTGGAACACTGGCAGGGCTGGAGCAGAGGTGCCTGGAGCCAACAGTTCCGTGGGTGGGAGGAGCCCCAGCCCCAGTGCCTGCTCCACAGGGTCTCTGCCAGGTGCTGGCCACACCAGGGACACCAACCTGGCCCGTGCTGCCCGTCCTGCTGCTCCCCAGGCACGCTGTCTCTGGGGCTCTCCAGAGCCGGGCTGCTCGCTGGCACATCCTGGCTGGGGCCATCTGGCCTCCCCTGGCTCTCTGCAGGGAGGGGAGAGGCAGAGCAGGGTCACTCTGTGGGGTCAGAGCCGTGTTGTCCTTGCAGTGCTGGCTCCCTGTGGCTGGGCTGCCCTGCCAGCACAGCTGGGGGACACCCAGATGCTAGAGACCAGCCAGGGAGCAGCAGCCTCTGGAGGTGCCAGCAGCTGGCAGGGAAGGAGAGGAAACAGCTTTGTTTGCTGACAGCCCAGGAATTCATGTGAACTCATGTGGGTTTATCCTGTGCAGACCACCTTGCTCACCTAGGCGTGGTTGGGGTGTCCCTGTCCCCGAGCCCCTGTGGCAGCAGGGAGAGGGATCAGCACTGGTGAGTGACAGTGACAGTCCTGTCCCCTGGCAGTGCCCAGAGCCCATGGCACAGCCATGGTAACAAAGAGCCCAATGCAAGGAGCGTTGGCTGGAAGAGCCTTGTGTGGGCAGCAGCACCCTGAGAAGCTCTGACCCCAGCCCGCCCAGCACCCCGTGGAGCCCACAGGGTTAATCCCAGCCAGATTCCAGGGACTTTGCTCCCTGCTCCTGGGCAGGCAGGTGTGTGGCAACGCTGCCCTGCTGCTCCTTGCCTGCACCTCTCTGCTGTGCCCAGCCTGCCTTCAGCATCCCAGGACACCCCTGGGGGGACAAGGCTGCACCCCACACAGGGGCAGTGCCAGGGCTGCCCTGCTCTGGGGTCCTCCCCGTTCCCAAATCCTCCTCAGGGTGTGCTGTGACCCACAGGGTGGTGGGTGCAGGCAGCACCTCACACAGCACCAGCACAGACCAGCCACGTTCACAAGGCTCTGGTGAAAGTGCCCTGCAGACCTGTAGGGACCCGGACACTTGATAATGTGTTGTCTTTGTAAATAAACAAAACCAAAGCTGCCCAGACTCCCAGCTCTGTGCCCAAAAGCCACCAGAGGCACCTGCCACACTCCACACTCTGAAATCCACTTTCTGCTCTGGTTAAGAGCAACCAAAGCAGTGATAGCAGTGTCTGAAGGCAGGTTTGGGAACCTTTAACACAAATGACTCAACACCTTCAGGAGCTCAGTGCTTTGCACCTCAGTCAGTTCCAGCCACCTTGGGCTCCTTCACCCTCAGGCACTGCCAGGTTTAGATTCAAGTGACACTGTCACCTGTAAGGGACACTCCCAAGTCGATTATGACCAGTTTAGACACAACTTTTAAACTTCAGAGAAAAACTAAGCCTGACTTTTAAACGTTTTCAGCATCAACATGGAGAACAAAGCACCTGGGTACCACAGGAAGGAGCGGCTGCCCTGGGGCCAAGCCTTACAGACACCAGGTTTTGGCGTCCCTGCTGGAAGCAGGGGGTGACAGGCACAGGACAGATGCTTCGGGAGTGAGCCTGTTGGCCAGGGCTCTCCCAAACCACTGACAGGTCACACACCCGCTGTGAATGAGCCCTGGAGGCCCCTGCGCTGCTGAGCTGCTCGCTGGGGGTGCCTTTGTGACCCAAGGCAGACACACCCAGAACAGCGCAGCACGGCGGGTGGGACAGGTCCCCAGCCCCCTCCCGGCACCAGGCGGCAGCCAGAGGCAGGGGAAGGGCTGGGGAGGATTCCCCTCGAGCACAAACCGCTCCAAATAATCCCATTTCTCAAGCCCTGTTTCTCCACACCCCCTCCAAGCAGGAGCTGGCCGGCCTGTGCCGATGTTTACAGCAGCCGAGCAGGAGCCAAGGGGAAGCACAGCCTCGCCGGGAGCTGGTCCTGCCCCCTGCACACACGGACTGCGGCCAAGGGCCACAGCGAGCCAAACCTTCAATACTCGCCTCAAAGTTCTGGGGAGAGAAAGCCCAGAACGTGTCACATAAAGGGACACCTGTGCCACACAAAGGGACACCTGTGTCACACAACGGGACAGCGGGCTGCCCGAAGAGCCCTCGGCAGCCCCGGCAGGGGCGGTGGGATGTGCAGTGTCCGTCCCGTGCCCCGGGACGGAGCGGAGCCGGGGCGGTGCCGGTGCAGCCGCAAGCCGGGCCAGCACCGAGGGCAGGATGCGCCGGGCACGGCCGGGCACAGCCGGCACAACTCACCCCCTCTCCGCCTGAAGAAGGACTCGGGGGGCCGCGGCATGTCGTGGATCACCTCGTAGAGCGGCTCGAAGTAGCGGAACATCTCCTCGGTGCTCTCGTCCATGGGCACGGTGTCGATGACCTGCGGAGGGCCGCGGCTGGACACGGGCACGGCGCGGCGCCCGGCCCGGCCCCGCCGCCCGCCCCGTTACCTTCTGGGCCACCTTCTTCATCTCCGCCACGTACGCGGCCATCGCGTCCTCCTTGGACATCCCGCCCAGGCTGTGCCAGGCGTCCCTGCGGGGCCGGCGGGTGAGCGGCGCCGGGGAACCGGACCCGAGCCCGAACCGAGCGGCACCGGGACCCCGCTCTTACCACTTGTAGCGGCCGATGGGGTCCCAGAAGCCGGGCCGCGGGCCCTGGCAGCACCCCGCCGTCGCCTGCTTGTAGTAGCTGTAGAAGCGCAGCATCTCCTCGTAGGAGGGTCGGTACGCACCTGCGGGACACGGTCAGCGGAGCCGCCGGCGCCGCGGCTGCCCGGCCCCGCTCCCGGCCCCGGCCCGTACTCACCGCTCCGCGGCAGCCCCTGGATCACCTGCACGGCGGCGCGGAACTGCGCCCCGCAGCCCGGCTCCTCCATGGCGGGACCGGCCCCGCACCGGACCCGCACCGGCGCGGGTCCTTCTCCGTGCGGGGACAGCACGGGGCCAATCAGCGCCCGGCTTCCATCGGCCCCTCCGCGCCACGCCCAATCAGCGCCCGGCTTCCATCGGCACCTCCGCTCCGCGCCGAATCAGCGCCCGGTTTCCATCGGCCCCTCCGCTCCGCGCCCAATCAGCGCTCGGCTTCCATCGGCCCCTCCGCTCCGCGCCCAATCAGCGCGCGGCTCCCGGAACGCGCCCCTCCCTCCCCTGCGCTCCCCGAGCTGAGCGCGGCGCGCGCGCCCCCTGCCGGCCCGACCCTGCAGAGCGCGGCGTGAGGGGCGGGGACGCCGCCTGGCGGGAACGGGGGGGACTGCAGCGCTGGGGACAGGGACAGGGACAGGGACAGGGGGACAGGGACAGGGAGACAGGGACAGGGACAGACACAGGGACAGGGACAGGGACAGGGGGACAGGGACAGGTACAGGGACGGAGCAACAGGGACAGAGGGATAGGGACAAAGGGACAGGGACAGGGACAGAGCGACAGGGACAGAGGGATAGGGACAAAGGGACAGGGACAATGGGGCAGGGACAGTGGGACAGGGACGGCTGGACAGGGACAGCAGGATAGAGACAGTGGGACAACGGGACAGGGACAGGTGAACAGGGACAGGGAGAGTGGGACAGGGACAGGGGGACAGGGACAGGGACAGGGACAGGGGGACAGGGACAGGGTCAGAGGGACAGGGACAGGGACACAGATAGGGACAGAGGGACAAGGACAGGGACAGTGGGACAGTGACAGTGGGACAGGGATAATGGGGCAGGGACAGTTGGACCAGGACAGGGAAAGGACAGGGACAGCGGGACAGGACAGAGGGACAGTGGGACAGTGCATAGGGATAGTGAGCCAGGACCATGAGAGTACACAGGGACAGTGGGACAGTGTGAGACAGGACAGGGACAGTGCACAGGGCAGTGAAACAGGACACGGGGACAGAGAAACTGTGCACCAGGATAGGTGCACCCAGACAGCCCATCAGGACAGTGAGACACTGTCTAACAACACCCCCAGGATGTGGTGATGCTCCAGCAGTGAGGCCGTGCCCCAGGCCAGAGCTGGGGTGTGGAGCACGGGGACACAGCCCAGGACAGTGCTCTGGGACAGTTCTCTGATGCACCAGGGCAGTGCAGTGACACTGCAGCCACCTCCTAGGACAGGGACCCTGTGTAAGAGGACAGAGCTCTGTGACACTGCCCCAGGCACAGGGACTGTGTTTAGAGTGCCAGGAGGTTTCAGCCACCTGGGCTGTGCAGCAGGACAAGGCAGGAAGAAGTGCCAGAGCACAGGGATGCTCTGGGACACCGTCACAGGGTGCCCAGAGCAGCTGTGGCTGCCCCTGGATCCCTGGAAGTGTCTAAGGCCAGGTGGAAATTGGGGCTTGGAACAGCCTGGGACAGTGCAAGGTGCCCCTGTCCACGGCAGGGGTGGCACTGGATGGGCTTCAGGGTTCCTTTCAACCCAAACCATTCTGGGATTGTGTGATAATCATCCAGGATTCTGGGGTCACACATGGGGACACTGGGGCCATGCACGGTGACACCAGGACAATGCACCAGGCATGGGGACAATGCAATGGAGCCACATACCAAAGATCCCAGGGGAATGGACCAGGAGACTGGGACACTGTACTGGAGAGTTGGACACTGCACTGGGACACTGCACTGGGGATCTGGAATATGGCACTGGGACAGTGTCACTGGGGCATGGGGCAGGAGCAGGGTCCTATCACACAGGGGACAGCTGGGTCAGGCAGAGCAGTTGTTAATTATTATCCAACTTCATCCCCTGATCTTTTATTCACTGTATACCTTTATTCACTGTTAATTATTATCCAGCTTCATTAATTATGATAGTAAGGAAGGGGCAGAATTTGGGGTCTCCGAGCCCCCCAAGGTGAAGCTCCCTCCCCTTCTGCTCCAAGGGCTTTCCTTGAAGGCAGGGAGCTGTGGGGACGTGGGGACAGGTGTGACCTGGCAGAACAAGGTGCCCTGGGGAGGTCGGAGGTTCTGGGGTGCTGTGGGGACCACCTGGATCCAGCCCTGCTTGGAGCAGAGCAGCTTTCACCATCCCTGTGCTGGCTTCATCCTTGCCTCACACTCTGGTTTTCCAAACTTAATCCCACCTCCAAATCCAAAATCCAAATCCCAACCCCCCGCCACCCCCCCACCCCAGCCCTTCTAAATTTCATCCACATTGCCTGGGGAAACACTTCCTTTGCCAATTACAGATAAATAAACAAAATGAAAAAAATAACAAATATTTTAAATAAAAGTAGCAAAGCCTTTAAAACCTGCGGCCATTTCCAAGCTCTGACTCAGGATTCCTGCTCGGAACAGCGACAGGCAGAGCCAGCCCCGGATCCCGGGCGCTGATTCACGGCACACGTGCTGTGCTATAAGCGGCCGGGAATGCGAGCTGCAGCTTTCCATGGGATCCCTTCCAGCCCGCTGGCGGGCGGGAGAAAATAGCAACGCCGCGGGAGAGGAGGAACCGCACAGGGATTTGTTGGTGCTGCGGATTTTGCAGCCAGAGGTGTTTATCCTGGTCATCCCACAGCGCCGAGGCATCTGTTACTGAATTCCTGGGAATGCAGTTTCAATGGGAGGAAGAGAACTTGGAGCAGAGCCTTGATATGTGAGCTGCAAGTGCATTTTTGGGGTGACTCTGGTGTCACTCCTTCCCCAAAGTATTCAGGAAGAGCTCTGTCCCCCACAAATCCAGCCCAGGGACTGCACAGATGTGTCCCCAGCTGTCCAGATGTTGCAGGAATTGCCCAGGTCTTGAACTACTGCACTAAAATACTGTCCCAGGATTCTCAGATGCTGTCCAGATGTCTCCCTGCATGCACAGACGTTTCTCTGGAATAACCAGAGATTGTTCCAGGAGTGCCCATTTGTTGCTCTGGGTGCCCAGATGTTGCTCAGGACACACAGATATCACCCAAGATGCCCAGATGTTGCCATGGATGCTCCAATGTTCTCTCAGTATATTCCAATATCCCCCAAGGTACCCAGGTGCTGCCCTAGGTGTCCAGATGTCACCCCAGGACACTCAGATATCACTCAAGGTGCCCAGATGTTGCCCTGATGTTGCTCCAGTCTGCCCTGCTCTCACCCCTGCATGCCCAGCTGTCCCACCCAGGGCTGGCAGCACCCCTGCAGATCTGGTACTGAGGAAAGTCACCTCCTCTTCCTCTCCTGCAGCTCCTGGTGCCCACAGCCCAGCCAGGCCTGGGATGGCCTCCCTGTTCCCCTGAACACTCTGGATTTTTGGAAGAACCCTGCAGTCACCCATCCCTTCCTGCCCCACCCACCCTCAGTAGTGGCTGTGAGAAAACAGCAACCAGGGGCAGAGCAAGAGGAAATGGCCTCAAGGTGTGCCAGGGGAGGCTCAGGTTCGACATCAGGAGGAATTTCCCCATGGAAAGGGTGCTCAGGCCTTGGAAGAATCTGCCCAGGGAGGTTTGGAGTGCCCATCCCTGGAGGTGCCCAAGAACAGCTGGACCTGGCACTCAGTCTCAGGGCTGGTGACAAGGTGGGGGTCGGGCACAGCCTGGACTCGATGATCCCGGGGGTCTTTCCCACCCTAAACGATTGTGAGGTCTGTGTGCACATGGCTGCACACACACACACACACACACACACACACACACACACACGGGGGGGGCTCTGGGACTGGCAATTCCCAGCTCATGCTGCTGCCCCTCCCTGGCTGTCCCACCAGTAGGGACGGTCACCTGGAGGTCCCAGCACCCGCCTGGTGCCACCCGGCCCATGAGCCGGGGACAGGACTGGCACGGCAGGACTGGTTCCCCCAGGTGTGGTGACAAAGGGGGTGCCCTGGGTCCCCACTGACCGTGTCCCCCGGGCACAGTGGGGTTCCCTGGTGTGACCAGTGTGTCCCTTGGGCTGCTTGGGTGCAGGCGGACCCGGGGGGGCCGTGGGGACTCCGGCTCTGTCCCGGGACAGGACGGGCCGGCCCTCGGCACAGAGCGGGACCCGCTGCACAGAACGAGCAGCTGGGTGCACTCGGGACCCCGGCCCGTTCCTGGTGCTGAAGCAGCCCCGGTGCAGAACGAGCCCGGTGCGCTCCCATCCCGTGCAGCCCCGCTCGGTCCCACCCCGGGCCGGCACAAATGGTTAAACAGCTCCGGGCTGCGGTGGCTCCTCCCGCTCCCTCCCCGCGGCCGCCCCGGTCACGGCCCCGCCGCCCAGCCCCGGTCCGGCCCCAGCCCCGAGCTCCGCCACCGCCCAGCCCGGTTCCACCGGCCGGGGGCACCGGGAGCACCGCGAGCAGCACAACTGCCCGGGGCACCGGGGTCCCGGGGACACCGGGAGCACCGGCGGCACCGCGGTACCGGGGGTCCCGAGTCATGATCTGCGGCAGGAAGGCGCGTCCCGCCGAGCAGCTCCGCGCCCCGTCTGACGGTGCCGGTGGCTCCCGCCGGCCCGGGAGAGCCCTGAAGAAAATGGGTGAGTGCGGGGGGAACCGGGCAGAAACTCCGTCAGGGCTGTGCCAGAGGGGTCCGGGAGGGATCTCCGTGGCTGGGAGGGTCCCCGAAATGGGTGGGGAGCCGAATAGGTGCCCATGGCAGGGTGGGGACCCCCATGGCTGAGATGGGTCCCCACGACAGAAGAGTCCCCGTGGTAGGGAGGGTCCCCGAGGTCTATGGGTTCCCCCACACAGGGAAGGGTCCCCGGGATGGGAGGGGTCCCCAAGGCCACCCCAAAATAGCTGCATTGTCCCAGACATGTTGGGACAGCGGGGTTAGGGTTTTGCCACACCACAGGTGACAGAAGCCCCCTTGCTCAGGGTATTTATTGTCCCCAGGGCTCAGGTCCCACTCCCTGGGACCCTCCCCAACACCCCGCCTCAGTTTCCCCACCCGGGGGTGCTGCCCATGGGCACACAGGGTTCACTAGTCCAAGCAGGGGCAGGGCGTGCCTGGCCAGATCAAGATGTGTCCTGGGGAGTGGCTGGGCTGGTCTGGAGTGGGAGCAGTGGGAAGGGCCAGGTCTCTTCTTGTGCCCCACGGCTTTGGACACGGGGCCGTGTGCCTGGAGCTGCTGCAGCTCCGTGTGTCCATGTCCGTGTGTCTGTGTGTCCTTGCATCCATCCGGCCCTGTACCTCTATACACACCCATGTGTCCACCTGTCCCTGCATCCCGGCTCCTGTCTGTCTGTGCATCCCCTTGGCTGTGTCTTGGAGCACCCACCCCTGTGGATCAGCATGTGTCTGACTGTCTGTGCATCCTGATGCTTGTGCACCCTCGTGCCCACGTGTCTGTGTGTCCTGGCAGCAGTGCATCCATGCACCTGTACCCATGCATTGCTGCACCCAGGTCTCCATGCAGCTGTGCAGCAGTGCATCCCTGTGTCCACGTGCACCTGTGACTCCACATGACCGAGAATCCATCCATGCATCCATGTGTGCCTGTATCCATGCATCCCTGCACCTGTGCATGCATCTACCTGAACATCTGTGTGTTTGTCTGTCCTTGCACCACGGATCCGTGTATCCACACATCCCTGCATCTCTGTATCCCTGCATCTCTCTATCCATGCATGCAGGTGTCCCTGTGCATCCATGTGCACAATGCACCCAGGTGCCCGTGCATCCACACACCTGTGCCCACGGATCTGACATTCCATGTGCCCGTGGACCTGTACCCATGTGTCCATAGATCCCTGCATCCCTATGAGTCCATACCTGCCCTCCATCCTGCACCTTGGGCAGGATGTGACCATGCAGGAGGTGCTGGTGGCTGTATCCCCAAGGCCATGGCTGGCTCAGGATGTCCCTGGGAGCCCCAAAACCTCCCTTACCCAGCCCAGGAGTGGAATCTCCATCCAGAGCAGGACATGGCCACTGGGGACATTAGGAATGGCTGCCAAAACAAAAAAGGGAGGAAATAACCACTCTGTGAATAGATGGAAAAGTCCTGGTTGAGGCGTGGGCCCACAGTTCCCCCGAGTCCACCCCGTCATTGTTCCCAGCCTGAGCTCCGCTGCTGGCACTGTCCTGGCACTCTTCATGCAGGATCCAGGCAGCTTTGCTGGGATTTAGCAGCTGGGCTGTGTCACTGCTGTGTCCTGTCCCCTCTGAACAGCCACACTGTGCTCCAAAGAGGCCCAAGGGCAGTGGCTTGCCCTGTCTGTCCTCTCCTGCCTGTCCTGTCCCCTTGCAACCCATTCCTGTCCTATCCTGTCTGTCCCATCACATCCCATCCTGCCCTGTCTGCCCTGTCCTATGGTGTCCCGTCCCATCCCATCCCATCCCATCCCATCCCATCCCATCCCATCCCATC
>JAOTBB010001058.1:53452-86906 GCA_025629985.1 Chamaetylas fuelleborni
GCCCCAGTATGACCCCCAGTTCCCAGTATACTCCACCACAGCCCCAGTATGACCCCTTTTGCCCCAATATGACCCCCATTCCCCAGTATACTCCACCACAGCCCCAGTATGACCCCCATTCCCCAGTGTATCCCACCACAGCCCCAGTATGACCCCCATTCCCCAGTATATCCCACCACAGCCCCAGTATGACCTCCATTCCCCAGTATATCCCACCACAGCCCCAGTATGGCCCCCATTCCCCAGTATATCCCACCACAGCCCCAGTATGACCCCTATTGCCCCAGTATGACCCCTTTTCCCCAGTACACCCCAGTGTGGCCCCAGCATCACCCCCACTCCGCCAGCCTGCCCCAGTCCCCCATTGCCCAGGGCAGGACGGCAGCTCAGCCGGGGCAGGGCGGTGCACGGGGGTCCTGCTGGTCCCTGCGGGGCACTGGGTGGCCCTGGTGGCCCCGGTGGCCACACCCACCCCTGCCGGTGCCGCAGGTTTCAACCCGCGCTGGGAGGAGACGCTGCGGTTCCAGGTGCGGGTGCCCGAGCTGGCGCTGGTGCGATTCGTGGTGGAGGACTACGACAGCACCTCCTGCAACGACTTCGTGGGGCAGTTCACGCTGCCCCTGCCCAGCATGCGCCAAGGTGGGTGCGGGTGCCGCCCCGCTGCCCTGCGGGCTTGGGGACAGCCCCGGCACCCGCTGAGCCCCGTCTGCCCCCAGGCTACCGCCACATCCACCTGCTCTCCAAGGACGGGGCGGCCCTGTCCCCCGCCACGCTCTTCGTGCACGTGCGCTGCAAGAGCCTGTGAGGCTCCTCAGGAGGGACAGACGTCCTGGTGTCCCCGCGTGGCTCCGTGTGGGGGACAACAGGCTCCTCCGTGGGTGGACACCCTGTGTGGGGACAGTCTGAGGACACTGCTCACCTCTTTGTGGTGACAGCAGGGCTGGGAGGACCCAAAGGGATCCCTGTTCCCCAGTGCCACCCAACCTGCTCCTCCCCTCCTTGAGGAGACAGAGATGCTGTGACAACCCCCCAAGCAACAGCCCAGCACAGCCCCACGGGGGTGACATGGGTGACAGCAGCCACCAAATCTCACCAGTCCTGGCCACGCTTGTCCCAGCCCCTCTCTTGGGGTGCAAGAACAGTACCATCACCCTGGAGTCCCCGAGGGGACCCTGCCACCACACACTCCACTGTGCCCAGGTGGGGACACATTCCCAACCTCTGCTCTGGCACAAGCGACAGTAACAGATTGACACCCCCGGATCAAGCCAGTCGAATAAAGGTTTTATTTTAACAGAGCCTGTTCCAGTGTCCCTGTCACCCCCCGGGGCCCACGGTGGGTGGATCAGGGCTGAGCCCACCCCCAAATCACCGGTGCCCTGGGGAGGGGCCAAGCACCCATGGGTACTGCACCCATGGAAGCTGGGGGAATTCATTGAAGCAGCCTCAAACCTGTCAGGGGGCCAGGAGGAGGGTCCCATGGGGTGTCCCCCACCCACACCCAGCCTCCCCTAGCCCAGGACAGCAGGGACACAGGAGGGGACACAGAGGTACTTGCATAGGTGACACAGGACCCCGAGCAGGGGGGAGGTGATGGCACTGCCAGGGGGATGTGATGGGCTCCTGGCTCCCACTGAGGCCCCACAGGTCCAGGCTGGGAGGGGCACAGGCTCTCAGGGGCCGTGGTGCCACGGGGTGTGACAGGGACACGCAGGGACAGGGAGGCATGAGAGTGCATAGACGGGGTCTTGGCCTTGGTGTGCAGCTTTGGAAACCTTTGGCTGGGCAGGCAGGAGCATCTCGGAGCTCTGGGTGGACAAGGTTCATGACACGGCAGGAGGCTGCCCGGGCACTCCTTTCCCAGATCTCGATGGGATGAAGGCTTTCCATGGAAACATTTCCTTTCTCTCGGCAGATCCCACAGCACGAGGGAGCTGTGCTGGAGGCACCGGGGGCTGGGGAGGCTGCAGCCCCGGGGTGATGCCAGTGGCAGGTGTCCATATTCCCACGCTTCCAGAGAAAAGCAGCTGAGCAGAGAGGCTGCAGGCGTGGCAGTGGCAGTGGAGCATCCCCTGGTGCCCGTGGGGGAGGCTGAGGGGAAGGAGCCCCAGCAGTCTGAGCAGAGCAGGCTGTGCTGGACACGCTCTGGAGCTGAATCCCCCTGGATCTTCGGGCGTTGCCCCTCTGTTCAGCATCAAGCAGGAAGGGTGGAGTCTCCGTGGCCGGGCAGGAGGTGGGACAAGGCAGCGCTTGCACAAATAGCCCTTTGAAAGGAATCTCGCCGTGCTCCCGAGCCCGCGGGGAGGGACCCTGCTCAACGGAGTCAGGAGCAAACCGGGGACAAAGAGCCGAGCAGGGCAGAGCCTGATGAACCCTCGGGGCAGGCAGGAGGGCTTGGCCAGCAGCCACCACGTTGCCACAGCATCAACCTCAGCTGTCCCCACGGACGAAAGTCCCAGTCCAGCAGCTCAGTGGTGACCTTCAGCAGCCAAATGCAACTCATGGCAGTTGGGAACAGGAAAGATTTAAAATATATATAATATATACTTTTATTATTCACCCGTTAAATCCATTATATGCCAATCATGATCTAGTTTCAGCAGTTACATTCCCTTGATCATGTCTCTATGAGATGCAGTTAAATCAAACAAGGAGACAGCTGATGGCAGCGGGGGCGGCGGCTCCAGGCCCCCTCTCCTGGCGTGGGTCTGGCTTTGGCAGAAAGGATGAGGGCAGCACCTCCACAGGCCTGGCTCCTCCACGCTCTCCTGGCAAGGGCTCCCTTACTGCAGCACCAATCCAACCTGGGAGCAACGGAAATAGGGGTCAGGACGTGTCCTCTGCTCCGTTCCCAGCTCTGCGTGGACGGTGTTGTCTCTGTGGGTTTCCCCAGTGGCTTTGGGATCTTTGAGAGCAGCAAAGCCCTGGATTTGTGGCTGAATGGGCACACGGGCCCTGCCCAGCTCTGATCTGGGAGGTGACCAATGTTTGGGGTGTGACAAGCTCCTTCAGGTTATGAGACAGCCTTGACTCATGAGCCAAGGATGTTTCTCAGCTCATGAGGAGAGGGGTGGAACACCTCTCCTAGGAGTTGGGGTTGTTCAGCCTGGAGAAGGCTGAAGGGAGGCCTTAGAGCCCCTTCCAGTGCCAAAAGGGGCTCCAAGAGGGACTTTGGACAAGGGCCTGGAGTGACAGGACAAGGGAAAATGGCTTCCCACTGCCTGCAAGTGTCTAAGGCCAGGTCACACTCCAGGATAGTGGAAGGTGTCCCTGCCTGTGACAGGGGTGGAACAAGGTACTCTTTTAAAGTCCCTTCCAACCCAAACCATTCCATTACTCTGTCACTTGGGAGAAGCTGCTTCCCAAGAGCCTGGTCCCTGGACATATTCCTCTGCAGGCAGCTGGCACTGCAGGGGACTCTCCAGGACATGCTGGTGGCCAGTCATGGCTCTGACCCAGGGGACCCTGAGGCAGCCCCACCAGAGGAAACAGTCCCAGCATCAGGCTCTCCCACCCCCCAGCTCTCCCAGCAAAAGAAGGGATTGCTGACACCTCCTGGGGCTTCCTAGGAGGCTCAGTAGGCAAATGAGGCTGGTTTAGGGCACAGGGCTTGTGCCCAGAGACAGACCTGGCTTCACACCAGGGAACCAAAGCCCTGTGACTGCCATCAAGGCATTAATTAGCTGTTAAGAGATTAATTAGCTGTGATGTAGCTGGGCAGGTTCTGGTTCTCAAGCCCCATGCTCTGCAAGGTGGCTGTGGACTGGACAAGTGCTGAATCACATCTCTGGTGTGGAGGGACAGCAGCAATCAGGTGCCTCAGAATGGCCCAGGGCAGGCAGATGGGGCTGCAGCACAGCTCTGGGAGCAGCTCAGTGAGGAACAGCTGCTGGCCCTGGGGACAAATGACATCCTGGGATCTCATGGCTCAGCCCCCTGCATGTGATGGCAGAGCTCCTGTGTCACAGCTCCTGCTCCAGCCTGTCTGTCCTCTCAAACAGCAAGGTGGCCATTCCTCCCACCCCAGCAGGACACACTGACACCCAGGGCTGTGCAGTGACACCTGGGTCCTGTGCAGATCACAGGCCACTGTCACAACCCCTGGCGTCATATCTGGCACCCTGCAGCCCTCTCTGTCTCCTGTGTGCTTGGCCTCCTTCCTCAGAGGGAAGAGGTTGGTGAGAGGGGAAGGACTGAACCTCACTAGTCCAGGAATAAAATTAGCTTTGGAAGATGAGTGTGGAGGGATTTTCCCCAGGGACACTCTCTGTGCAGGCATGGGAGATGGCACAGGGATTCACCCATCACCTGTGTGACACTGCAAGGACACCAGCTGGGCTGCAATGCTGAGGTGTGGCTGACAGCAAACCCATGTCCCCAGGGCTTTGGGACGAAACCCCTCCCCACAGCACTGACCTTCTCTGGTGCCATGCTGGGACACTTCCAATTGTACAGGTAATACTGCAGGTTCCCATCCCCGATCCCAAACTTCAGCTTCTCCAGGAAGGTTTTGTTTTCCATGAGATCCAGTGCATTGAAGACATCAAATCCTTTCTGCACAGGGAGACATGAAGCTATCAGTTCCTGCTTTTGTGCTGGGGAGTTCCTCTCACTTGTGAGCAGCCTGACCCCTTTCCTGCCCTGCTTTGAATCCCAGCAAAAGGGGCTCCAAGAGGGACTTTGGACAAGGGCCTGGAGTGACAGGACAAGGGAAAATGGCTTCCCACTGCCTGCAAGTGTCTAAGGCCAGGTCACACTCCAGGATAGTGGAAGGTGTCCCTGCCTGTGACAGGGGTGGAACAAGGTACTCTTTTAAAGTCCCTTCCAACCCAAACCATTCCATTACTCTGTCACTTGGGAGAAGCTGCTTCCCAAGAGCCTGGTCCCTGGACATATTCCTCTGCAGGCAGCTGGCACTGCAGGGGACTCTCCAGGACATGCTGGTGGCCAGTCATGGCTCTGACCCAGGGGACCCTGAGGCAGCCCCACTAGAGGAAACATTCCCAGCATCAGGCTCTCCCAGCCTTGGTGTCCTCACCCTCAATCCCACTGCTACAGGACTGTTTGCTGTAGGACAAGAGTAACACCTGAGCTCAGCTCACAAGCTGCAAGGTTCGAGGTACCCCTGCATCCCTCTCCTGGGCGGCAGATCCTTTCGGATTTGGATTTCTACAGTCCTGGGAACAAGCCCTTCCCACAAACCCAAGAGTGGCCAGCCTGCACTGCTGCCCAGGGAGTTTCCTGGTGAGCTGCAGTGAGCTGCCCAGGGCCAGGACAGTGCAGCCCATGGTGCCTCCCTCACCGACTTGGCGAGGATGAGCGCGTCACTCATGAGGTCGATGAGAGGCGTCTTGGTGTGAACATTGTAGAAGGAATAAGCAGCTTTCAGGCTCTTGTGAGTCGGGTGGTTCATGATGGTGGAGGGCAGCGTGTAAAAGCTCAGGAAGTCTGTCACCTCTCCTGGGGCACTCTGGAAGGCAGAAGTGGCATCACAACATGTCAGGCTGGGATAAAGCCTGACCAGAGCCTCAGAGGGGCTCTCCCAGTTGGAGTGATGGCTGCAGGGAGACTCCAGGGCACCATCCTCCAACAAATTCCAGTCCCAGAGGGGCATGGAGCTCCTCCCTGATTGTGGAGACCCTAAAAGTCAAACACTTATCCATAAGAAAAGCCTTCTTAATTAATAAAGAAAGGGAGAGTCGTGGAGACTCTAGAAGGCATTCCCTAGCTAGGGAAACACAAGAGGCTTCTCCCATAGCAAGCCCTGTTCTGTCATGCCAATGTACCCCTGTTCTGTTCCCTGGGCTGGCCCCTTGTCTCTTCCCTGTCCCTCAGGCTTTTGGTCACTCCCACCCTGTTTCCCCATTGGCTTCCATGCCCTAACCCCACCCTTGTCCCACCCCCATGTCCCCTGGTAACTGGTCTCTGATGTTCCCCCCCCCCGTCCCAAAGATCAAGGTACTTGAACCCAGACCCTCAGCACGAAGTGCCCCCTTTTTGCCTTTGCCTTTCCCTCTGACCCTGGACTGCCCATGCATGTGGCTGAAATAAACACCTCTGTGAAACCTTTGCAAAGGCCCTTCCTGCTTCTTTACCTGTAAACACCTTAACAGCTACCCAGACCACAACACCTGATCACTCCCATAGCTCCAGCAGAGGCAGAAGCCCAGGAAAACACCCCTCCCACCCTGCTCCTCCCCTCACCTCTACCACAAAGGTGTCGATGATGTTCTCCTGAGGTACAAACCAGTGCTCCACCTCCTCTCGGCTCATCACGGGGGTCAGGTGGAACTGCTTCAGGTACTCGGTCAAGAGCTTGTGCACAGCAGGGATGTCCTTGTGCTCCATGGGCCGCAAGCCGGGAGTCTTGGGAGTCTGCAGAAAGCGGGACAAGTTGTTTTGTTGCTTGCACAGTGGTTTTCATCACCCAAGGGCTCTCCAACGAGCAGCACAGAGACACTCTCTGCTTACATCAGCCCATTTTCAGCCCCCAGCCCTGTGTGCCCAGCAAAGATGGATGTGATCGGCCGTGACACCACTGGCAAAGATCACAGAGAGCACAGCATGTCCCAAATCCCCAAGTGCCAGGTCAGGTCAGGTCAGGTCCCACTGGAAGTGGTCCTCTACCCACTAACAACACAAACTCTGCTTCCCTCCAGGTTCCTGTTGCCACTCTCAGCAGGCACAGGGAGGCATGTCCCAGGCTCTACAAAATGTTATTCCCAGTTGGCCTCAGTTACTAATCTAGGGTTGGGATGGCTCAGCAAGCCCAGATCTGCTCTGGGGCTGAGTTTCTGTGCAAAAACCAGTAGCTCCAGCCCAGCAACTGCTGTCTGTGTGGCTGTGGGAGGCAGGAGCTGGGAGCTGCCCAGCATGAAAGCAGCACTTTCCACCCCAAAGGGGCAGCTCTGGCTGACAGAAAGGAGCCAACAAGGTCGGGGAAGGTGGTGGCAATTATAATGCAGTTTGTTTCTTTCTCTTCCATCTCCAGCTGGGGAACTTCCCCAGCAGGACAACTGCAGTGCCAGAACTGATCAGTATGACTGAAGAATGAGGGACTAACCCGATCCAAGGTCACACTGAGGCTGTGTTTGGACAGATGAAGGCTGTCACATCTGCCTGCTCGTTTTACCAGGACGACAAGGCTATGACTCACCAGCAAACAAAAGCTCACAGGGTCCTCTAACTGCAAGAATTTGCCCTTAAAATGCAGGTACTCAGGCAAAAATACATAAAGATTAAATAAAGCACAACTGCTTGACAGAGTCATTTACTACATGGAACAAACCCTGGGTCTCCAGGCAGAGGACTTGACCTCAGCCAAGACATCTGTGCCTCTCCCCTTGCCCAGGGAGGATCAGCTCCTGAGCTCTGCTCCAGAGCTCTGCTGAGCTCTGCTCCCCGAGGTGGGGTCAGCTCACACCCACCTCGGGCAGGCGGTAAAGCTTCGTGGTCCGTTGCATAGTCATGTTCCTGCTCAGGTGGGAGAACTTGACCTCGATGAGCTTCCGAGGATTCAGGGAGCGGTGCCAGTACCTGTGGAAACACACTGGCAGTGGGAGACTCGCTCTGGGCCACCAGGGCAGCTGCAGGGGCACGAGGTTCCTGTGGCTGCCACGAGGGCAAGTGAGAACATCAGGCCAGCAGCTCCCCACAGAGAGAAATGAGGTTCTGAAATACTTGTGCTGCCAAAGCCTCCCCTCCTGTGTTACATGAGCAGCTTTAGCAAAGCCACTGCACTTAATCCTGGAAGGACAGTGTGGGAGGAGAAATCTGGGCTGGGATCTCTCTCTGCTGTCCTGGGGAATCCCACACACTCTACTGGCCACAGAGGGGACCACGGGAAGGGAAGGTCTGCAGACAGAAATTTTGGGAGAGCCACAGACACTCACCTACAAGTCCCCACAGGCTTTGGCAGCACCACTCCTGCAGTGTAAACAGCCTGGAAGATTCCCTCTAGATGCACCCTCCGTGTGATCTCACGGATCAGAACCGGAGCCACCCGTTTGGAGCGCAGCTTTTTGTGGACACACAGGAAGTTTATCTCCACCATCTTCTTCTCTCTTGGGGAAGAAACAATGCAGAGCATGAGGCTTGACTGTCCTGACCTGGGAGGATCAGACCAACGCCCTAGGCAATCTACCTCCAAGCCCCTTCAAGGGAATGAGGAGTCAACACCTCAGGGAAGGGGCAGGGACTGGGTTTGGAGAACCCTCCCTCACGCTGTTAGCCAGAGATTCCCAGGGGAAATGGTCTGAATCTGTGTCAGGGGAGTATCAGATTGCATATTGGGGAAAGGTTCTTGCCCCAGAGGGTGGCTGAGCACAGCCCAGGGAATCTCCTGCCCAGGGAACGGTCACAGCCCCAAGGCTGCCAGAGGTCCAGGAGAGTTTGGACAATGCTCTCAGGCACAGAGTGGATTGTTGGGCTCCCTGTGCAGGGCTAGGACCTGGACTGGATGATCCTTGGAGATCACTTCCAGCTCAGGATATTCTATGGATTCTACATTCTAGAATTCTACATCTCTATCTAGCCCTGGATGATTATTGTAAGCCAGACTTCTAAGTTAACCCACCTCGTTGAGGAAAACAGCCTTCTCAGTGGTTAACTACAAGATGTCCCTGCCCAGAACCTCCCTGTCAACCCTTAAATATCCCCCATCCTCCCTTCCAAGCAGCAAACCATCTCCAAAGCTGAAGGGGGCAGGTCTGGCTGTGGGCTGGGAAGGATAATGTAGCCAGACCCCTTCAACACTCCCACAGAGCCCCATGTGTCAGCAAGGGGCAGGATGAGAAATGCAGCAGCACTCACGTGTCATAGATGTGGATGGTGGCTGGAATTGCGCTGATAAATCCCACCAGCTTCTTGCTGGAGACCACTCGGACCCCACAGTGCCACTGGGGCAGCCAGCCCGGGGGACGCAGTGCCCTGGGGAGGGGACACGCCTCAGCAGTCACCTCCCACCCAAAATCCCTGCTGTACCTGCTCCTGCTGGCCACCCTGCCCTGGGACACCCTCAGCCCTGCTTGCTGGCAAGAAGATGAGAGAGTGACAGTGATGGGACAAGGATTGCTGGGATCCAGGGCAATTCCTGCACCCCACGGCCAGTCCTAATGAGGGACACAGGAGGAAATCTCTGTTCCTCAATTCAGGAACACCCTGAGGAAACAGAAGCTCTGCTGCAACAGGACTCCAAGGGTAATTGCTGACAGCTGCCTTCATCCCACAGCTCCAGGACACTGAGGAATGCCTCAGCTACTGGGATTTTCACAAACACTGGAGAGATCAAACCAAAGAGGAAAAAAGTCCATTTTTAAGCTCCTGTATCTGGAAGGAGCCAGAGGCAAGCAGGGCTGGGTGACAGCCCCTCTCACCGTGTCCCTGGGACACTGTACACAGTGGCAGATGGGGAAGGGACACTTCAGGAAGAAGAGAGATGGGATAAGCAAAGGCAGCTGCAGCCCTGTCACTGAGATCAGGCTTGTCAGCATCCCACAGCCCCTGCTCTGCACTCCTGGTGCCACTCACCACAGCAGGAACTCGGGCGAGTAATCGAAGCGGAACATGTTGTCATCGTCCTCCACATAGTTCTCGTTGAGCAGTGTGTAGAGCTCCTTCAGCTGCAGCAGCACAGAGCACAGGGGTTAAGGAGGTTACTCAGCCACCAGCTGCCCCCAAGACCCTGAACACTGCATGTGTGGCACACAGGGCACCGTGTGCACCATGTCCCTGCTCCTGGCACATCTCCCTGCACTGGGGTCCTGGACCAGTGCCACACAGAGCAGGGGGAGCAGCAGGACACAGGTAAACCCTATGTCATCTCCCAGGGAGGTGGGTCATGCTCTAAAGGGTCTTCCTACAGGAGAACTCCAGGCTTCAGGCATCCTTATATCCCCTTGAAAAAGCCAGGCCAAACTGCCCAACCTGGGATGGGTAAAGGGAACTGCAGTGGGCGGAGTCAGACCCATCCAAGCCCAAGGAGATGGTGTGACAGAGCCAGAGTCACCTGCTGTGCTGAAGGACAGGTTTCCATCCCCAAAACAATCTCCAATAGCCCAAGCAATGAACTGCCAACCAAGACACTCCAACCTGCTCGTGCTGAGCTGCCTGTACTCACCACACCTCTATCCCCCAGGTCCAGGGCATCCCAGGTGAAGCCCTGGGGCAGGGTGTAGGGCTCCTGGCGGATGTTGTCCTTGTCTGGCTCCACTGGGCCATGAGTGTTCACCACTTCTCCTGTAAGGCAGAGCAGAGAGCCATGAAGAAGCTCTCTGCTGTGTGAGGCCAAGCCTCCACAACACCTCAATCTGGTGTCCAACGTGCCTCATGTCCCCCAGCCCTGCAGTGGCAGACAGGGATTGGCACTTCACCCAGCCAGTTCGGGACATGACAATGGGCAGAGAAACAAAACTCCTTCCAGGGCAGGGCTGGAGCCCATCAGGTGACCAAACACAGCCACAGCCACATCCTCCAGCTCCAGCCTGATCCTTCCCCATCCCCACAATCCCAGCCTGGGCCAGCACTTTCCCGTGAGCCCCTCCATGGGATGGTGATCTCCTGCCAGCTCTGGCCACTGCCACTTGGCAAGTGTCAGGGTTTCCTGCCCACTGTGCCTAAAGAAGAGCTGCAGTGAACAACACAACTTTTGTTGTGAAACCACTGACTCCTCAAGGCCCTGATTCAGCCAGGAGATGTCAGCTCGAGCGCCGGCTTTCTTGGGGATGTCGGTCCAGCAGCATCACTTCAGTGCTGCCAAGAAAAGTTAAGTTGTGCTAATTAGGAATTCCCTTAAAAAGGCATTGAAAAGGTTTCCAAGCAATGGGGAGGTGATGAAAGCCCGGAGGAAAAACTTCCCCCATCACACCCACCCCAGGCAGCTTCCAGAAACGCTCACCCCTGGCCGCCCTCTCTGTTTGGAGCAGGTGTTGAACTGTTTTGAGATCTGGCCCCAAAAATCCCACAGCACTTCTGTTATCCAGCCCTAAATAGCCCTGTGTCCATAATGCTGTGTGCCAGAGCATGCCAGGACCACGAGGAGGGCTGGGACAGGAGAGTGGCCAGCAGCCAGGCACAGCCAGCACTCTGCTGTTGGGAGGAACGAGCTGCTTTGTGCCTCCCACTCCCCAGGAGACACCTTCCACCCTTAACCCATGGTTTTCCCAAGCAGAAATGATGTTTCCCATGTCAAGCACCCCTGGAAAAAAGGGCAAATGCAAGACCAGGCTCTGCTGTCTCACATGACCACATGCCATCTCACTGGCATTTTCCCAACTTAAAGCTGGGATTGTTGCTCCCAGGAAAGTTTTTGAGACCCAAAAAGGCCTCAGAGTGGTGTGGACAGCATGGAATGGGAATCAAACACTGCAGCTGCAGCAAAAGGGATACAAACCCATGAAGGGAAATACTAAAGAGCAGCAAACTTGAAGCCATGACAAGTTTTGGATAAATCTATAAACTGTAGGCTTGGACTCACTCTCTAGTTCCCCTGAGCTCTGAGGGAGGCAGATGAGGAGAGACTCAAGTAAAGTTATCCCAGGCACCCCAATCAGGAGTGAGTGCCTTCCAGCCAGGCAGCTCTCCTGATACATCTGCTCTGAGAGCTCCTGCCATGGTGTCAGTGGCAGATCACTGCCACAGGCTGTCGGGAGCAAGAGGAAGGGCTGGAGCAAGGACCAGAGCTGGAAAGCACCACTGGGATGTTCACAGGGGGATGAGGGGACCAAGACATGAGGCTCCCCATCCTTAGATGCCCATGACAGCCTGGGCTGGAGATCCTTTGGTGTTTGTGCTTCCCCTCTCCTGGCTCAGCTGCAGCTCCTGCCTGTCCCAGAGAGGGATGTGAGCCCAGCAGACCAAGGATGTGGCAGCTCAGCACTGGACCTGCTTCCCAGAGCTGCTCCCAGCACATCCAGCCCCAACTCACCCTGAGTTCCCTTCCCCACCAAGGATCCCTGTCTGGGAAGCTCCAGCCTCCAGGAAGGGGAGAGCTGGACAGCTCCAAGTCCATAGGATGTGGCAACACCACACATGAAACTTGGGTACAGAGGGCTGGGGAGCCCCAGCTGCAGGGCTAAGGGCTGATTAAGGGATGCACAAATGCAGGAGGCAGCAGGTCAGATGTCTGAAGTGGTTCCTTGTCCCTCTGTATCACCTGAAGTGCTTCCACAGCTCTTCAGACCCTCCCCATCCACTTAGCCCACGTTGCTGAATGGTGGAGAAGTGGTTTTGGTGCCTTTGAAGCCCAGGCCAGGCAGGGACTCACTTGGTGGCCACAGATCAGCATCTCCAGGCTTCTCTGAGGGCTTCTGGAGCAGCCTGGGGACAAGGCCTCCACAGGGCCCACAGGACATTGAGGGGCTGCACATACCTAACTTGGGCACTGGCTGTGTGTCCCAGAACTGGTAGCTCCTCTTGCTGGCTTCCTCCATGGTTTTGGCAGGGCCCTGACCCACAGAGAAGAGCTCAATGGCTTTTTGAATCTCCTGGATCCTCTCAGCAGGTAAAGAGTTCACCTGAGGGCAGAAGAGGAGGGTGGAAAGACAAAATGACTAAGCTGAGCCACCAGGTCTGCATGTAGGCTCCTCATTAGAGGAACTTGGAGCTGATCCTCTTGTGGGGTGCTGCCAGGAAAGGGAGAGCAGGCAGGAACCTCCCTTCCCATCCTCCATCCTTGACATGATGGATGAACCCTTTCACCAGCCACTCACCTAGATCTGGTTTCTAGGTACTCCTAGGACAAAGGGGATGGAAGAATTTTCTGAAAATGCTTTAAGCTTCAGTTAAAGGGATGCTATGAACCCCAGGAGCAAACCTCCCCACCTGACATCCTGCAGACACAGATGGATCAACCCATATCCAGCACACAGGATTCCTTCAGTGGCTTTTCTCTCTCCCTGTTCAGCCTTCTCCCCCTAAGCTGGATCTGTATCCACAAACTGCAGCTTCCAGAGGAGTCCCTAAACACCAGGGACTGGCACAAAGCAGAGAGGTTGAGATGAAAGACACTTTCATCCTCCTCTTCCTCAGGGTGGATGGCTCTGCACTGAATTCCCAACCCCAGCTCCTCTCTGATCCCTGAGGAATTTAGTTTGAAAAATGCAAAGCCCCAATTTAAAGCTCTGCACGGTCAGATGGACAAAATATTCAAAATATCTGAACGGGAACTGGGCATCAGACAGAAAAGAGCCTGTGCTGAAGTGTGTCCTCTGCCACAGGACCAGAGGGAACAAGAGGGCCAGGAGGGTCAAACCCTGTGTGTCCCATGCTGCTTCCTAAATCACTGGCTGCTGGAGAGGATCAGGCAAAGCCCAGAGGGATAAGATAGACCCTGCTCTCTCCAGCTGCTGTTCTTGTGATCATCAAGCAAAAAATCAACACCAGAGATGTCAGCGCCGTGCTGCTGCAGGCAGGACTTGGAGCTGGCAGGTGGCAGCTCCTGCCTGTGACAGGCAGCTGGTGTCTGGGAAGAATAACTGAGGCGCCAGTCTGACCCCGGAGCTGGCTGGGATATCCAGCCAAGGACTGCATTATCCCCAGAGTGCTCTGCAAACACCTTCTGCACCAACAGGAATTCCCACACATGGAGCCAGGCTGGGAAATCGCTCTAAATATGAAGTTTTTTTAGCAACCAAGCGCCTAAAACCAGGGCTGGGAACTCTTTCCTTGGCTAAGTAACACTGGGGAGGTTTGAGATGGGGCTGGCTGTTGTGGGGGGGCCAGGATTGCAGGAGGGGGTTGGTCACCTTCACTGGCTGGTCCTGAGCCTGGTCGGGTTGGTCTCCTCCTCCTTTCTCTTTCTTCCGTTTGGGTTTCTTTTTCTTCTTTTTGGCTCCACTGTCATTTGCTGGACTCAGGCCCCTAGGGAACACAAGAAACATCATTGGAGCCTTGGGGCTTTCTTTTGGGAGGGCATTTGTTTGGTTTCTGAGGCACTCTAAAGAAAAGGCAGGCTCCCTGCTGAGTCCAAGTCTCCAGGAAGGGGAATACTCCGTGCACAGGGGGAGCAGCCAAGCGCCCACCCCAGGGCACAGAACTCCCTGTGAGCTCCCAAAAACAGACCAGCACCAGCAACTCCCACCCCACAGGTCTGCTGGGCAGTGGGGACTGTGCCCTGTGCTGCAGGTGACCATATCCCCACTGTCACATCACCCACTCTGCCACCCGTGCCAAATCCACCCTGTGGAGTGGTGGGATGCCCAGCTTTGGCTTTTTCCTCTTCTCCAAGCACAAGGACAGATGTGGCAGCAGCAAACACTTGCTTATCCCCAGGGATAAGGCCCCACAGCCAGTTCAGGCACCACAGAGTGGTCACTGGCCAAGGACACTGTGCCAAATGTGACCTCACCTGCAGAGGTGATGCTCTAGGGAGACGAGGCTGTTAATTGGAAAATGATTGTATTGTTATGCTGGAGCTGAAAAATTGAGAGTGAGGAGCAAATCTGTGGGAGTGCAGGGTGGGAAGTGCCTATACCAGGGCACAGCTCCTCCTTCCATGGATGCAGGGCAGCCCTGGGCATCCAGATCATGAGCATCCCTGAACAGCTGCTGGTGTGAAACCCCTCACTGAGCCTGGCCTTTGTTCCAGCAGCATCCTGATGCCAAAACACAGGAGAGGTGCCTGCTCCCAGCATGGCAGATGGGATCTCGTGATGATGATCTTGTGATCCTGCATGGATCACCTGACACAGGACAGGCTACAGGCACAAGACAGGGGGAGCTGAGAGCTGGCTATAGACTCTGAGACAATCATGGTTCAGGGGGAAATTCAATCCTGGAGAGGCTGGAGCAGGTCTGAGTGGAGGGATGAGTGGGGAAAAGGAGGAGGACACAGTCAGGAGAGCTTTGCCAGCTGACAGCACATGAGGAGTCTCCTGCAAAGAAAGCTGGGGGGCAGAGGATGCCAGCACATGGCTCAGCTCTGCCCTGCCCCTCAGTGCTGCCCAATGGGGTCAGGATACATTTGTACTCTACAACAGAGCTGTGCCCTTCCTTGCACCCAAAACAACTCTCACAGCAGGGACAACCCCACAGATCTGACCTGCCCAGAGCCACCAGCCTGGAATCTCCCCACAAAAGCACTGCTCATTTCTGGAGCAGTTTAATGTCTTTACCAAACACAAGATAGTGGTGAAGAGGGTGGAACAGGAAAAAAAGAAGAAACGTGCTGGAAAATACGTTGGAGCAGCATCCAACTATTTATTTCAGCAAGGCCAGAACAAGAAGGAGCTGGGAGGACAACAGAGCTTGAAGAAAAGCAAGTGGAAAGTGTCCCTGACCAAGGAAGGGGGGTGGAACTGGATGATCTTCCAGGTCCCTTCCAACCCAAGCACTCTATGCAATCCCTGGGCTGAGCAGTAAGAAGGTTATGAAACTAGGGAAAAGTGGATGGGGAAATATTTTTTGAGGGATGAAGCTATGAGATGCTTGTGGATGTAGAAAACCAATATGATGGGCTGCACTGCCCTGGGGAGCAGAGAAGGATGGTTTGCAGGACATGGAGCTGCTGGGCTGGGGAAGATTTTCCTCTGGATAAAACCTGAACAGCAGCAGAGACTGCAGACAGCACATGCCAGGGAAAAGGATTCCCATCTATCAGCAGAAACACCAGGAGATGGGAAGCATTCCTAGCATGGGAACAAGCAGTGGTACAGGGTGAGCTGCTCCACAAAAGGGGGTGAAGAGAAGCCCCCCTGCTCTTCTCCAGAACAGAATGAAGGGGAGCAGGGAGAGGAGCAGGAGCAAAGCCACAGCTCTGACAACCAGCAGCTCCAAGGAGCACAGGGATGGTTCAGCACAGTGCTGCTGAACCACCCCTGTGGGGAATCTCACCTTCCCTCCCACTGCCAGGAAAGGGCTTTGCCTCCACCCAGGAGATGCTGCTTGGACATGACAGCAGCAGCAATCCCAGCACAGCACTGCTGACACCACTATTGATTTTAGTGACAAATGCGTGATGGCTTTTTTAACTCTCTGGGGAGGAGCATGGGCAGATCCTGGCCACACTGAGCTCCTGGGATGAGCAAAGCCACCTTGGAGCTGCAATAAACACATCCAAACTGCTTCCTATAAATTTGAACACCACAAACTGACAGCACCAGAAGAATTTTTGAGTGCACCCCAAGGGCTGACACTGGAAGTTGCCCCTTCCAAAGGGGACAGACCCGTGTTCCCAGCTCACCTGCACACTGGGATGCTGCAGGTGTCAGTTGTGACAGACAAAATGCTCCCCTCATACTCTTTTGGCATCACTTTGCTTCATAAATCAGAGCTGCCAACTCCCAGCTTGGTGCTAATGAGCTCAGCCCAACCACGCCAGGCTCGCAGGTGAAAGCGCTGAGAAAATTCCTCCCTGATTTATGAGCAAAGCTGTCGTGACCTGGAAGAAATCAGGGTGGCAGAAGGTGGGATGAGGTTTTGCATTCCAGGTGGCATGGCCTGGGGAAGGGCCCTGCTCCAGTCAGGAGATGAAAACCAACCTGGCAGAGAAGTCACCAGCATATAGGAAAATGCTGGAAAACCTGAAGGTGCCACTCACTACACTCAGAGAAACAACAATTCCAGGTATTTTCTATTTTAAATCTATTTAGGAAAGCAAATGTCTTCTTTCTCCAGAGTAGCTGCACCCTCCAGATACTTCCCAAATTAATGACAATGCCCCACCACTGTGCTGGGACAAGCCACCACCATCCAAAATCTCAGCTACTGCAGTTGGCATGACCCACAAAGCCAAGAGGGCTGGAGCAGTTTTACCCCCAGGAAGGGTGAGCTGCCAGCCCAGCTCAATTCCAGCAGCCCACAGCCTTCCCAGCCGCAGTTAAGGCCTTTTTCCTCCCATATCACTTTACATTCTGAGGTGCATTGAGAGATGAAGTTAGCTGGACAAAAGCACCTTGGCTGCACTGTGCAAAACATCTCCCAGTTCCCTGGGGGATCACCATGGTCTCTTTTTCTGGCTAAGGAAAACATTTTTCCCTTCTCCTGGGAAAGGCATCCCCACCATCAGGGTCATTACTTAGCTCTCCAATTCCTCCTTTCCTGTTACCACGTGGCTCCTTGAGTTGAAGGCAAAGGCTCCAGCACCAACCACTGCCCAGAAAACAACCCCCGTAACCCGAGTATTTTGAAAATAGATTTTGGGAAGCACTTGAAGACAGCAGCCAGGCTTGTTCAGGGTGAGACCTGCTCAGACTGACTGTGCTCCACCAGCTCAACTCCTCAGAGGCAGGAAAACACCAGACTCGCCCAGTAACAAACTGGTGCTCAGCACCCACATATGGGTGTTCCCACTGTATTCCCAAAGCTGAGGGAGGAAGCACAAGGGGAACAACTCCAGTTGTGGGCAGCTCCCTCAGCCTGGTGGAGGCTGAAAGTGTCAGATGAGAAGGAGTAGATCCCTGCTCCGTATTTAGGTGCTGGAAAATCCTTCTGCCATCCCAGGGGCTAATCAGGCATGGTGCTTAGGCTGTAATCTCTGTAATCTCGTTAGGGGCTGTGGCAGGGAGGAAGGGAGGATCTCCAGATGGCAGAGCTCAGCTCCCAGAGCCCAGCGTGCCACCACTGTGCCCCCTACACCTACAACAATCCCACATGGTGGAGCTCAGTGCTTGTCCCAGGAACCCGTCCCGTGGCTAAGTGCAGGCAGGGATTGCCAAACCCAGAGCTGTTCCTCTGGAAAAGCCCCTCTGCCCCCTCACACCCCACCCAGAGACAACCCAGCTGTGCCACAGGGTACTCCCAAACTCTTCCTGCCTGCAACAGCTTCCCTGGGTGGCTTTGACAACAACAGAACCATTTCACAGGACTGGGACACTCCAATTCTTGCTGTCACCACTGCTCTCAATGCCTGTGAGGTGACAAATGCCACCAGGCTGAGCCCATGCAACACTCTTGCCTTTCCAGAACTAGGGAATGAATTCTCCACAGCCACCAGGGACATAGCAGAAGCTCTCTCCACACAAAGGGAAATAAGAAAAAGAACAAAGTGGGATTATTTTCTTTGGAAAATCAGCTTGGATAGCCACAGCAGAGAGCAGTGCAGCCACTTCCCAGTGCTGACACAGGACTGAGGCTGAGGAAACTCAATTCCTCTTTCCTGTCCTTAAAAGGAAAGCAGTGCTACTTTCACTAAGCATACTTTTGTGTTTTAAACCTCAGCGCCAAGATCAGTGAGTCCCAGTACAAACTGGCATGGGCAGGGCTCCGAGTGTGCCTCCACAAACCCTGGCAAATCAAAGCCCTTCCCCTGCCCTGTTTTTGGGGACAGTTTCACTGGGGTGACAGGAAACACTCCCACACCCCGTGTAATGGGATGGTATGGAATCAACAGAATTAATGACTGTGCAGACAGTAGGAAAACAAACCATCCTCCTTCCCATCACTTGGTCTCTCCCTGGTGGGTCCTTGGTGGGTTTTGGGGGTACAGCAGATTTGCCAGAGAGCTCCAAAGCCTCCCTGCCTCACGTTCCTTATGGCTGTGCCCACCAGCCATGATTTTGGTGTTATTTCCCAAGATATCCAAACTATTTCCTACTGAATATTCCCCACACTGCTTGTGGTATTCCAGCTCCTTGAGGTGGCCAGTGATGCCCATGCCAGGACCCCAGGAGGGCTCCAGAACACACCTTTTCCTGGCAATGGGCAGGAGGAACCGCTGGGCTGGGGAGCAGCAGTGATTGAGCACCGCGTCTCCTCAGCTCAGCTCTGGCTTCCACAAACCTAATCATGTCAGAGGGAAAGAAAATAAAAATCTCCCCAAGCACAGCTAAACCGATTAAACTGAGACACGGTGCCACACCCGGGAGGCAAATGAAATATAAATGGGCAGCTGTGCTGTCACAAAAAAAGCCTCTGTGATATTTCTTGTGTGACCTTTTATTCGCTTTGGTTCCTGGGCAGGCGATACTGCCGATGGAAAGCTGCTGATGGAGGGACAAGGGCTCTCCAAGCACATGGTCTCTGCTCTGCAGGGCCAGGAAAGCAGCACGAGGTGAGCAGGAAGAGCTCAGTGAGGTTCAGGTGCAGCAAGAGCAAAGTGCAAAACCGCCGGAAATCTCTGAAAAGCCACACATTGAGGTTCCCATTCCCAGCAGGAATGAGGACGAAGCCTCTCCCGCAAATGCCAGGCACGGTGAGGCAGCTCTGCACCGCATTAATTAAGGCAGTGAGTAATGAAGGTGCTACGTTAAGTATTCCAGCTCTTCCCTACTGATAAGGACCTGTCTCGCTGCCTGTGCTCGCTCCCTGGCTTGTTGTTGTTATTCCACCATTCCATACCCCTGGAGGCTGAGCTCCGCCGACCACGAGACAATGTAGGCAGAGCTTTGCAAAACCCTGGGCTGTGTTTAGGATAACGACGGGATGAGTGTGCAGAAGCCGGGGAGTATTCCAGGGCACGGGGATGCCACACACTCCGGAAAGCGGGATCAGGCATCCAACCACGCTGGGTGTCACCGCGGGGATGGAGATGCCACGAATGGGCTGAGGCTTGTGCGGGAGGGCAAAGGGAATGTGAGGAGACACACCCTAATGCAAAGCCAGGAGAAGCTGCTAACTGGGCTTTTTTCTGCCCGAAAAAGGCACTCGCGGCCCCGTCCCGACCGCCCCACAACCACCGCAGCCGTCACCCATCCACGCCGCGGCCGCGCCCGACCCTGCTGAGCTTCGGACACGCTCCCGCAGCAGGCGTGAATGGGAGCCAGCGGCGCCGCCCCCCCCGCCAGACTGACCGGCGCCTCGACCAATCACTGCCCGCGACGCTGCCCAGCGACCAATCAGCGCACCGGAGGGGCGGGGGGCCTCTCACTTCCCGGCCGCTCCTCGCCTCAATGGGCCCGGCCGCCGCCGTGGCACGCGGTCCCGGCCGCTGCTCACCCCCGGTTGGAGCCATGCTCCGCCTCGTTCTCGCAGTCACTGCAATGCTCGTGGTCGTTCTCCTCCGCCGCCGGCCGCGGAGGCCTCGCCGGTGGCCGCCTCACTGCTGTCTCACTGTCGTCCGCCATCTTGAACGGGGTCTCCGCGCGTGCCGCACCCCCGCAACAAAGCGCGCCGCGATTGGGCGGTGAGCCGCGAGGCATGCCGGGAGTGGTAGTCTGCGTGGGCATGCGGGGGCCGGGCTGGGTGGGGGCCGGGACTACAATTCCCGTCAGTCTCTGTGCGGTGGCCAGGGGCGGGGCGCCGGTGGCGGGAGGGCTCCCTCACAGCGGCAGCCGCGTGGGTGCCCCGCTGGGCGGAGAGCCGCGGCCCGTCCCCCGCCCGCCCGTTCCCCGCTGAGGCCGCGATGCTCGCGTCTCCGCCCGCTTCCTGCTTGAGGGGTGGGTCGAGTCTAATGAGAGCGGCGCTGGCTTGGAGAGACGCCCCCTCTTGCCGCCAGCCAATAGGCGCGCGGGACACTGCGGCGGGTGTGAAGCCGGCAGAGGGTGAGTGGTGAGGGCGGCCGGGGCTATGGTGACCCCGGTGCCTCAGGGTGCTCCTGGCGGTGGCTCTTTCCCCGCCGATTAACGTTATGTTTGGTGGCTCTTCCCTTTAACTGCAGCTTCCTCCAGCCAGACCAAACACCAGCTCTCTCAGCCCCAGCCAGAGACGAGGATGGGCTCAAGAGGAGGGCCGGGTGTAGGATGGTGCTGGAGGACACGGTCCAGCTTCATCCCCAATCCCTGTGCTTGCCGGATGGATGCATTGAGGCTGGCAGCTTTTGCTGTGCTCAAAACCCGCAGGAGTTGGGACACGGGAATTTTTGGGCACTTAATTCCTTGAAAAACATTTCTTCAGTGCCCTGGGTGCATCTCCCCATTTCTCAATGCAGGAGCAGCTCACCGAGTTTTCCAGCCTGACCAGCCTCTGTGGCTCGTGTTCTGTTTTTCCCCATGTCTGGTTTAGCTGGAACAGGCCAAATATATCCCCAAAAATGGTGTATTTGGGGGAAAACTGATTCTGGCTCCTGCTGGTAACATCTGCAGGAGCGGGCTGGCCTCTCCCCTGGTGTGCAGTTCAAACTCGAGCTTGTTAAATATTGATGCCTGAGATCTGTGCAGGCCCTTGGACAGCACAAGTGTTCAGCTCCCTGGCTGGCCCTGGATTCAAAGATAACCCTTCCAAGAGCTGCTTTCCCCTGCAGTAATTCCTGTGGTGGAGGCATGCGACAGAGGGACAGAAATAGCAGGGTTTTGGGAGCAAGTCCCAGCTGAGGCTGGAGGCCAGAACGCTGGGGTTACTGCAGTTAAAGCCCTGTGTTTACAAGGGCAGGGCAGGTTTTGGTGCATTTTTACAAAACAGGCACATGGAGCCTCCTGCCATGATCCGGATCCTCCTGGTGCAGTGTTGTTCCTCACAGGCTGCAGCAGCAGAAACATAAAGTCCCAATAGGAGGGTAGGATTTTAACCTGCTGGGATAAATCAACAGCCCCTCTGTCACTCCAAGGCCCCTGTAACACCAGAGAGGCTCCCCATGGGTTCCATGTCCTGCTTGGGACATGCATCAGCTTCCCCAGTTATTGCTGTTTGCTATTATCATTATTTTGGCCCTCTCTGATTCCTGTTGGATCCCTCCTTGTTGCTGCTGGAGCTATCCATCTGTTGTCCTGGTGTCTGGAATAGGGAAGGAGCACGTGGTGCTGCTGCAGGCTGGGTCCAGCTCGGTGGAGCTGCTGCCTGAGCTGCCAGCAGGGGCTGCTGCTGCTGCTCCAGCTCTGCTGCTTCCCTCTGCTGAGCTGCCTCCAGCTGCCACAGGACTTGCCCACCCCCTTCCCCCAAACTGTGGGTTTGGGTCCTGTTTGTAGGACTGAATTATGACTAAAGTGTCTCTTTTTGTTGTTTTCTAGCCAAAGGGTCGCAGTGCTGTGTTTTCACCCATCCTCAGCCCTCTGGCAGCCCTGTGTTCCCACCTGCTGTCCTTGGGTGCCACTCGTGGGGGACAGTGTGGGCAGTAGGTACCTGGTTCCTTTATGTGCAGAGGTTTTGGGGGGCTGGTGGTGTCTGAAGGGAGGGGGGAGACCAGAGTCAGGATAGGCAGAGTGATGGTGACTGAGATTGTTAGGGTTGGGCTACCAGGAGGGAGCAGGATCTGGGTGAGGGGAAGTCAAAGGGTGACTAGCAGGAGCCTGTGGCTCCTGGCCAAAGGTGATGGAGTCAGTTTCTTCTCAGATGCAACAGCCACAGGCTGGGCTGTGGGAGGTTCAGCCCCTCACCCATGGTGTCACCTGGATGAGGTGACAGCAAAGTCAGAGCTGCTGTCCTTGGGGATTTGCACGACTTGGCTGCACAAAGGCCTGGGCGCTCTGGGCTGGGGCTGCAGGAGGGACACTGCAGTCTGTACCCAGCCTGCTGAGTTTTTGGGATGCAGATACTTACAGTAGTCCCCTCATCTCTCTGGGGCTGCCTCTGTGTGCCTGAACCTTTTGGTTTTGAGAGCACACAGGCAGGATTTAGAGGATTGCAGGGTCTGGGTTGAGCAGGGAGATGTCTGTGCAGGAGCTGTGGGAGCAGCGTTACCAGCCCCCTCCCCGCCTCGAGGCCAAGGGCAAGCACGGATCTGTGCTTAGGGCCATGTTTGGCAGCTCACAGACACCAGTTTCTGCTCAGAACTGGGATTTCCCTGTCCTTAGGACTGCCAGGGGTGTTGGAATGGGATTCCCTGAGTGCCTTGTGGGCTCTGGGTCCTGATGGTGTCAGAGGTGGCTGAGCTCCAATACCCAGCTGCAGGGATTGAGCAGGGCTGTCTCCTCAGGCCTTGTGTGTCCCAGTCCTGGCTGAGATATTGTCTGAATTCTGCCCTTTTTCTGAAGAAAAAAACTGGTCCTGGGTCACCCTCCTCAAACCTGCCAGAAATTTCCTGTTTTCTTTGAGCGAGTCCAGAGGAGACCACAGAGATACTTCAAGGGCTGGAGCCCTTCTGCTCTGGAGCCAGGCTGGGAGAGCTGAGGGTGTTCACCTGGAGAAGACAAGGATCCAGGGAGACCTCAGAGCCCCTTCCAGGGCCTAAAGGGGCTCCAGGAGGGACTTTGGACACGGGCCTGGAGTGACAGGACAAGGGGAAATGGCGTCCCACTGCTGGATGGGATATTGGGAAGGAATTCCTCCCTGTGAGGGTGCTGAGGCCCTGGCCCAGGCTGCCCAGAGAAGCTGTGGCTGCCCCATCCCTGGAAGCGTTACAGGCCAGACAGGGCTTGGAGCACCTTGGGATGGTGGAAGGTGCCCCTGCCCATACCAGGAGGAGTTGGATGGGCTTTAAGATCTCTTCCAATCCAAACAATTCCATGATTGCATGACTCAGGGTGTTGTGGATGAGACTCTGTTTTCATGAGTGGAGATGCTAAAGGAGAACGAGTTGCTGGAGCTGCAGACAAACCAACAGGAACTTAGGGCTGGCTCAAATGGCACATCCAGAATTAGGAGGGATCCAGAGAAACCTTGTTTAATCCAACACTGTCCTCCTGCCTGTGGAACAAGGATACCCAGCTCAGAGGGTGCCAAAATCCTGCTGATGTCTCATTGACACCCTGAGAAAGTAGGAAAATGAGCTTCGAATGAAGTTGCCTGTTAGGGACTAAATATTTGATGTGCTCAGCATGAACAAAATGGGCTTGTCCTGGCAGATTTTCCAGCTCTTCTCTTTCCCTTGCAGAGCACGATGTTCCTGGTGGGACTCTCGGGTGGGATCGCATCGGGGAAGAGCACGGTGGTGGCCGTGCTGCGGGAGCTGGGCTGTGCCGTGATCGATGCCGATGTTATTGCCAGGCAGGGTGAGTTTTCCAGAGCTGCTCCTGCTCCCCGAGGTTCCCCTGACAACCGGGATCGCTGCCGGCAAGCGCTGACGGCAGAGGGTGCTCTGGGTACATCGGAGAAGGGTTTCTTTCCTGCTTCCCGGTCCCCGGGGCTGCGGAGCGGCTGCCCCGGGGGGGATTGGAACTAGGATATATTTTTAATAAAGAAAAAATAAGATGGTGACCTAATAAACACCGTGGGGAGATTGTGCTCTGAGTTTCCACCCCCTGGCATGTGATGCTTTCCAGCTTTGAAAGCCAACTCTGGGCAAAAGTAAATGTGGTTCCCTGTAAAGTGGGATTCCCTGGCTAGTCCAATACGCCCCCCCTGAGCCCCAGGACACCCATCCTGTCACACAGATACGTTGGTGGCTGAGACAGAATGTCCCTTTGTACTGGATGTTGTTTTCCTGGTGATACTGAGCGATCAGACCACAAAATTAATGTGCTAAAAAAAAAAAAAAAAAAAAAAAAAGGCTCCAGAGATCCCAGGTCTGTGCTCCTGCACTGCACACCTGCCTCTTGCTGCTCTCAAAATGTGCTACTTGGGCTTGAAAAAAGACCCAGAATCACAGATCTGTTGACTCAGTAAGACCAGAGCAAACCTTCTTTTCCCTGATTACCTGTGAGATGTTAATCCCTTCACCCCACCAGGATAACAAGGAGAGCAGAGGTTGCCCAGAGGAGCTGTGGCTGCCTCATCCCTGGAAGTGTCCAAGGCCAGGCTGGACAGGGCTTGGAGCAACCTGGGATAGTGGAAGGTGTCCCTACCCATGGCAGGGGGTGGCACTGGATGAGCTTTCCCCCCAAACCAGTCTGGGATTCTGAGGGCTGTGGATCCTGCATGCAGCAGGTTCGGGGTCTGCTGCTGAGCCATGGTGCAGTGGTGTCATTTGGAAGTGCCTGAGCTTTTCTGTTTGGTGAAGAACTTACTGTGTAGCCACTCAAAGCTGTGATGCTTTAACATTTTATTGCACTGTAATTCCCCTGGAGGTGCAGGAAATTTGCTGGAGGTGCTAAAAGCCCTCGGAGACGGTAGGAAAACACTACAGATATTCTGTGAAAGTTTTCTGCCAATCACTTTATTTTGCACCAATTCCTTTTTTATATGTGTTTGTTTACTATGTGGATTTCACCCGTCCTGAAACTGCCTCCATGTGATATTCCATGGGAGAAAAGAATTGGTCTTAAAGACTTTTATGAGGTTGGCCTGAGGTTGCAACCTATGGCAATGTTCCTGGATTTGGGAGAGATGATTATCTGCGGTCTGTCCTTCACTGTGGTTACCCTCAGCTGGAGCTTAATTATGGTTTTATTGCTTCATCCCTTTTGTTGGTGATTTTTTTTTTTTTGTGGCTTTAAAGTTATACACTCCTGTAATGTCAGAGCCCCTGCAAGGGCTGATTGGGGATTGAGCTTTTAGAAGGTTTTTGTGTTCATTTTCCTGAAGAATTTAGTGACTGATGTGAAAGACAGTAAAAAAAACCACCTCAGCAGCACCCAGAGCCAAGTTGCAGCAGTGAGTATCCACATAGTGCTGAAGTTTTCAGCTGGTCCTGCTCCCTTTAGGATCTCCCTGCTTGATCCCTGTTGGGAATGGCTCAGCCCAGCTCCTGCCCCAGCCCTGGCGTGTGGCCACCTCCGTGTCCTCCTGCCCGCCCTGCTGACTTGTCACCATGAGCAGCAGCACGTGCCAGGAGGGTCGTGGTGCTGAATTAATGACTGCAGGACTTTGATCTCCCAGGTGTCAGCCCTCAAAGGGACCTTGGGCTGGCAAGGCTGTTCTGGCAGGAGCTGCTGGGCTGTGCAGATGTAGTGCCAGGACAGATGTGCTGGAGGCAGATGTGCTGCCATGGGAGCATCAGCTCTGTTAGTTAATGAGCAAAGCCCATCTGAGGGTGATTGCTGATGCAAACACTGGCTGTGCTGCAAAACCAGCTCTCACCCCAGCTGTTTGATGTTCTCAGTGGTGCAGCCCCACTCCAAGGCCCATCAGCAGATCCTGCAGCACTTTGGCACCGAGATCCTCCTGGAGAACGGAGAGATAAATCGTGAGGCTCTCGGAAACATTATCTTCTCCCAGCCTGAGAAACGGCGGCTGCTGAACTCCATCACCCACCCTGAGATCATGAAGGAGATGCTGAAGCAGGTCCTGAAGTACTTTGTACTCGGTAAGAGGCCATGTCCAGCCTGCCAGGACTCCTGCTTTGGCAGGAGCCATCCCTGCTCCCTCTGCCTTTGGTTTGAATGTGGGGAGAGGGACAGGAATGACAGAGAAAAGGAAGGGACATTGAGTGACAGCCTTTGTGCTCTGCCTTTGGTGGCCTTTGGTGTCAGTGTTTGGAGGATTCATTCCTGATTCACTCCTGCCCTTCACCGCTTTCCTCTGCGGTTTGAAGTGTATCTGTAGGGCCTCAGAGCAGCTTTGCTGAGATTACCCACTGGATAATGTCACATTCCCGAAATGGCCAAATATCCCTCCCTGCCCCCAGCCAGCTCCAGCTTCAGTGCAAGTGTGGAGCCCTTTGAGTGTCGATAAGGTGAGGAATGGGCTGACAGCTGTGGCTTCCAAAGTCCCACATTCCCCCTGATGAATGGAACAAATGCAGCTGTCAGGCTGGGCTGGGGAAATGCCAGATAAGATCACCAGCTGTTCCAGAGGTCTCCATGTAGACAGACGGATGCTTTAATAGAGTCAGTCTGGATTCGTGGTGCTTATCAGAGCTGAGCCCTGTGAGAGCTGAACAGGCCAGGGCACCACGGGGCCAAGCTCTGCTGCGGGGTGAGGAGGAGGAAGCACAAAGGAAGCAACAGGCAGGAATGCCAGGAGCCAGAGATGGAGTCTTGAACTTGAGGCTGTGGGCTCAGGAGGCGGATGCTGTCCTGGCCCTCGGCGAGAGCGCTGCGTGGCTTCAGCAGGCTGCTTTGTCCTCATTAGTCAGGATTTAATGATTTGGGATAGCTGGATGTTGTCTCTGAGGATCGCTGTGTAAGGAAAGCTCTGATCGATCAAATCAGAGGGCAGCGAGAAACCTCTCAGGGCGGAGATGCTGGTGGAATGGTGGCTCCTTGGATGATGATGTCTTTGTCAAGACTTTGCTTGCTGTGGGCAGCGTGGTGTTAGGGGAGTTATAAAGAGGGAACACCACCAAACCCTGAGGTATCCCCATGACTGGGGCCACCAGTGAAGTGAAGTCCTGACTTAGAGCTTTCCCCTCCCCTCACCTTCTCCCCCAGACTCAGCAGGGCATCTCCCACCTCCCCAAACACTGGCCAAGGGCAGAGGCAGTGGGAGAACCAGGGGGACAGTGACTGGCTGTGACAAGCTCTGCTCCCTGTGGTGACAGAGGTTTTAAACCAAACTCAGCCACCTTTGGTGAGGGTTCAGCCCTTAGGCTGTGCCTGGAGGCTCCCTCATGTTTCAGTGTCACAGCTGCAGGAGGTCTGCAGGGATTTCCATGCTCCCCATGCAAAAATGGAGCTGTTTAGCCAAAGCTTTTCATAAAGGGAGGAAAGCTGAGCTGGGAAATGTTGGCTCAGATGGCTGCAGCCTGGTGAAGTCTTGGACAAGAGAAGGAGTGGAGAGCAGATCCTGCTGTGGGCACTGCTTCCCGGGAGAGGCCAGCACAGCACGCGGCTGCTGCTCTTGCCAGCCAGGCACTGCTGCTCTCATTTCAGCTCCTTGTTTCAGCTCCTCATTATATTTCTGCAGTTTCACCTTTGGTCTGGAGCAGCCAGATTAGGGTTGTTTTTTTTTTTTTTTTCCTCTGGAAACTTGGACTGGAACCATTTCCTCTCTGTGAGAGGGAGGAGGGCCAGGAGGCTCTGCTCTGCTCGGCTGTAATCGTGGAGCTGTAGAGCTCCTGCTTGCTTTGCTTTTCCTGGCCATAGCATGTGTGCAGCATGAGGGATTTGGGAACGGGGTTAACACTGTTCCCTTTTTTGGGGAACGTTGCCATTTCCACAGGCTACCACTACGTGATCCTTGACATCCCTCTGCTCTTCGAGACCCGTGGATTGACCAGGTTTATGAAATACACAGTGCTGGTTTATTGGTAAGTGCTCTGGGAACCATGAGGGCAGGGGCAATGCCCCGTCCCTCAGAGGGGACCACTGTGTGCCTCCACTCTGGTGAAGGTTCAGCTTCAGCTCTGGTGCAAAGCCTATTGAGAGAAGCGACACCTCCCTTTATAGTGCATGAGGGCCTTCCTGAGCTTTCCGTGGAACCTGGCACCATCACAGAAGGGAATCCACTGCATTTGGACCTTCCACAACCCATGCTCTGTCAGGGCAGCATTTGGGGCACTGTTACAGGCTGTGTGAATGCTGAGGACAGCCCAGGCAGTGGTGGCTCTCCAGATCCAAGTGCAGGCTGACTGTATGAAATGACAGGGGGCACCTCTCTCATTCCCGTTTTACCCCAGTGATTCCCCCTGGTGCCCGAGGAAGGCAGATCCCCCGTTCCCTCCCGCCCCCGCTCAGCCCCGTGCTCCGCCCGGCAGTGACCCCCCGACGCAGCTGGCGCGGCTGATGAAGAGGAACGGGCTGGGCGTGGCCGAGGCCGAAGCTCGGATCAGCTCGCAGCTGCCCCTGGACGAGAAGCGCAAGTGGGCGACGCATGTCATCGATAACTGCGGGGACCGGGAGAGCACCCGGCGCCAGGTGCTGCGCCTGCACGCCCAGCTCGAGGATTCCCTGCACTTCCTCTGGGCGCGGCTGGCCGTGGGCACGGCTGTGGCCGGGCTCGGAGGGCTGGTGTTCCTCCTCATCCGGCATTTCTTCTCTTAATTCACCTTTTCTCTTAGTCAGGGAAGGGGCCTGAATTTCCCTCTTTGAAAAGGGCAGTGAAAGGCCACCTCTGTTAATGAGCTTTGCCAGCTGAATGCAGACAGCGGTATGAGGCGTCTCCTTGCACATTTCCCAAGGTGAACACAGCCAGAGGTTTTTCAGGCACATTCTCCCTGCTCAGGTTCTCACCCACCAGCTGTGCCTGTGGGATGAGGCCCTTGTCCCGTTGTGGATCTCTATTGTGGGTCTTCAGTGAGCTGAGGCACTTTAATCTGGGACAATCTCACTTTAATCGGGTACAATCTCACTTTAATGTCTTCCAGGACAATCTCCTCCCTAGGGCTGGGTGCCTTCTCAGGCAGTTATTGCCTCCCGTGTCCCCTGGGTGATTCCTCATACCTCAGCCCTCCTAATCAAATTTAGACTTGGAATTTCCCCTCTTTCATGTTGATTTAATGGAAATTTTTTAAATCAGCAAGGGGGAGGACAGCACCTCGTTCACATGGATCAGGTGTTCAGATGGCTGCTCCTCCCCCCTGCCCTCTCTTTCTGTGGCCATCACTTGTGGGTCACCCTTGGCTTTGGATCCAAGGCTCTGATCCACCCTGAAGCAGGCTGGGCTCTACCTCGTTCAAACTCATTTCCTCCTGTTTGAGCTTCCTTCGGCGGCAGTTTCCCGGTGGGAGAGCCGAGCCTGGGCGAGGCGGGTGCTGGGTCTTCACTTTTGTTTTAATAAAACACTGAACAGCAGCTGCTCCGCATCCTGCGGCTGCTCCCGCGGCTCCTCCCAGCCTGCTCCCAGCTTGTTCCTATGCCGGGGCACGACTGCACTCTGTAAAGTTCAGCACACGCAGGAAGAGCTGCCGGCCGCTCCTGCTTTTCCCAGTAAACATCCCTGAGCTGCTCCAGGAGCTGCTCGGAGCAGCAGCCCTTCCACGACCTTCCCGGGGGGGGCTGTGGCTCAGTGTTGGCTCTGGGCACCCCACGGGGTGGGTTTGCCTTGCTGGGATGTGATCCTGGACCTGCTGTGGTTCTCTGTGGCCAGCACGGGGTTCCCTCTCGGGTACCCTTGTCACCACTACTTGTCCCCACACTTTGAGAAAGGTGGGTGCTGCCAGCCCCTGCACATGATGATCCCTGGGGTCCTCCAGCATGCTCCCACCCTCCTGCCTGGCCTTGGTCCTGTGAGGCAGTGTCCTGCGTGTCCCCGTGCCATCCTTTAGGCACGGGGACCCTCCCAGGGTGTCCCCAGCCAGCACGTGCCCCTTTTTGGGGCCAGGCACTCTTCCACCCCCGTCCTGAGTCTCACTCTGCACCTGCATGGGTGAAGTCCCATGTCTCACCCGCCTGGAGAGAGACCTGGTGGTTCCTGTGCAGCCCCAGGGAGCATCCCCGAGCTGGAGCGCCCTCCTGGCTACCCCGATTCTCCCAGCTGTGCTGGGGGATCCGTACTCGAGCGCTGACCCTTCGTGCTCTAAACGCTCCGTAATTGCGCAGTGCCGCTGGAACCCTCGCAGCCAGCCATAAATCACGGCTGGAGCGGGATTTCTCGGCCGAGATAAGCGCCAGCTCCGTCTCCCTCCCGCCCGCCCCCGCGATAAATGGGGCCGGGGGTGGAGGGAGGGAGCGAGACGGGGCCGTAATCGCATTTGGCGCTTCGCTCCCGCCCGGCTGACGTTCGGCCGCCGCTAACGAGTTTAGCGGGGCCGAGGGAGCGAGCGGATCCAGGGGCATGGTGAGGCACAGGGCTGCTGGCACGGCCGGGGGAGCCTGGTGTGGGGCCCTGGGCTAAGCTGAGCACTGAGCCCCCTGCGTGGCTCAGGCGCTGGCACCCACGGGGGAGGGGCTCTGGAGCTTGGCTATGGAGTTGTGTCCATTAAAGCTGTGCAGTGCCCATCCGTGGGAGCTGCCCCAGCACCACCAGTCCCACACCTGCCCATCCCTCCCCCCAGCCAAACGCCCTCGGGGACAAGCCCATGGCCACCTGTGGCCGTGGCAGTGGCCGTGTGGCCGAGCCTCAGCCGTCCCCTGCCGGTGACAGATGGCTCAGCTCCCTGGGCTGGGTGGTATCGGCTGGTCAGTGGCCATGGAGGGGCCTGGAGGACACCCTGGCTGAGCCCCTGCGCTCGTGGCACAGGTGCTGCCCCCCTCTAGCAGGCTCTACATGGGCTCCCAAGGCCCGTGGGAGCTGATGCAGCACGGCACAGCCCCGGCACAGCCGCGGCCCCAGCTCGCCGCACGTCCCGCCATCGATCGCGGAGCAGCCGCCACCGCACCGCGGGCCCGCGCCCACCGGGGCGGCTCGAGCAGAACCGGCCCCGCGCCGCGAAGCCAAATATTTGACTGTGCAAATTGGCGGCCGGATCGATTCTGCTGCGGCTGGAGGGGCTCGTGACAGACGGACACGCCTCCTCCTGCACCCCCTGCTCCTGCACCCCCGTACGAACCGGAGCAGCCCTGCAGGGAGCGCTTCCTTCCCCAGTGCGCCCCCTTCCTGGGTCACCCCCTCTCTGTAGCACCCCTTCCTCAGAGCATCCCCTTCCCCAGGTACCCCGTTCCTGAAACCTCCCTTTCTTGGAGCTCCATCCCTGGAGCAGCCCCTCCGCAGTGGACCTCCTCCCTGGGGTAACGCCTTCCTCAGAGCAGCCCTACCCTGGTGTACCCCATTCCTGGAGCGCACGCACCATGGGACACCCCCTGGGGCAGGGGGTGGGGACAGATGTCGCCCCCCGAGGCTGCAGGTACAGGGTCATGTCCCTCTCCGGGGCATGTTCCCCAGGTGTGAACTGGGTGGCGCCTCAATACCCACAAGGGGAACAGGCCGGGGGGGCCGAGTGTGGTGTCACTACATGGCACTGGTGTCACCAGTGTCACTACATGGCGTCTGTTGTCACAGGTGTCACTATCACTGCATGGCCCCGGGCGTGTGGCACAGTGTCCGTGTTACTGCACACCTCCCTGGGGTGTCACACAGTGTCACCACGGCTGCACAGCCCCACTCGTGTCACACGGAGCTGCCGCGCAGCCCTGCGGTGTTGCACAGCTCCACTGTTGCTCCCTGGAGTGTCACATGGTGTCACTGTCACCGCGCAGTGCACAGGGTGTCACTGTCACTCTGGGGCCGCCGGGTGCCACGCAGTGTCACTGCAGCTCCCGTGGATTGTCACACAGAGTCATCATCAGTGCCTGGTGCTGGGGCTGTCACACAATGCTATGTCACTGCGTGGCCCACGGAGTGTCACCCACTGTCACCGTCACTGCCGGCCCACAGCGTATCACCCAGTGTCACTGTCACTGCATGGCCCACGGGGTGTCACCCACTGTCACCGTCACTGCACAGCCTGGGGTGCCACACACCGTCACCGTGCGGGACACTCCCCAGCGGTACCCCCTGCACCCACTTGTCACCGCGCACCCTCTCCGTGTCACACCCCGTCCCCACCGGCCATGGGGCACCCTGCGACAGCACAGCTGGTCCCAGCAGCCAAATCGCGGCTACTCCCACCCCATGTCACCCTGGCCCCGGGGACACGTCCCCGAGCCCGTCCCCTCCGCCAGCCGTGCGGCCGTCACCTCCCAGCACTCACCGCTGGCGCTAATTAACTGCCGGTGTTGGCAGCCCTTAATTGCCGCGCGGTGGGAGGGTGACGGGCCCCGCCGTGTCCGTAATGAGAGAGAGGCAGCGTGACGGGGACAGGGACGGGGGATGTGCCACCCACACCTTGCCCTCCCCCTGCCTGCGGCCGGGCTCACCCCGCTGGGCAGGGGACAGTGCCTGCTGCTGGGCTGGGACACGCTAGGATGTTGTTGGCCCCGGGGCTAGACCTGAGCTGGCCAGCTAGCCAGCCCCTGGGTCAGCTGGCCAGGCAAGCAGAGAGAGAGCTGACAGGCAACCTGACTGGTGATCTACTGGCCAGCTAGCGAACCAGCCATCTAGCCAATGACCCAGACAGGCAATCAACTGGCCAGCCAGGCAACCAGCCCACCAGCCAGCCAGCCCACCCCCAACCAACCGGCTGGGTGTCCAACCAGCCCGCTCACAGCCAGTGAGCCAGTTGGCCACCAACCACCCAGCTCACCAACCAGCCATCCAGTTGTCCTTCAAGGCCACCAGACAGTTGGCCCTCCCTGCCCACAGCTGAATATCCCCCTCCCCACGGCCCCTTCCAGAGCCCATCCTGAAGGGACACAGCTGGAATTCGGGGGACAGCGTCCAAATTAATCGGGACAGCCTGCAAGCAGCCACTCCGTCCCCAGGCTCGTCATCGTGGGCCGACATTGGGCTCATTGGTTGTATGCAGCTCTGTCCTAATTCCAGCTGAGCCACTCCTGGGCTGAGCCACGGTGGCAGGGTCTGCAGGCAGGTGCAGGGGGCACAATGTCCCTGTCCCCCTGGCCAGGTGTGGTCCTGTAAGCAGTGTCTGCCACAATGCCAGGAGGGGAAACTGAGGCACGGCACAGTGTCAGCCCCACGAGCCCCCTGCCCTGGCCCGGCCACCCTCGCCTTCCTCAAATCCTCCTCCATGAGTTCCACAGCGAGCAGGAGGTGGGGGAGCACAGCCACCCCCCGAGCAAACCTGCAGCCCTGGAGCATTGATTGTCCCCCTCCCGCTGCCGGCGTCCCCAGCACAGCACAGCCGCCCCCGCCCGCGCTGCCAAAGCAAACAGCCGAGGGCTCGGCCGGCATCGATTCTGCGGGAGCTGCTGTTTGCTTAACCTTTGCAGAGGAGCGGCGGGCGTCGAGCGGAGCCGCAGCCACCGCCACCGCCGCAGCCACCGCCGCAACAGCTGCAGCCACCGCTGCCACTGCTGTCACCACAGCCACCGCTGCCACCGCTGCCATGCTGTCACCACAGCCACCGCTGCCACCGCCGCAACAGCTGCAGCCACCGCTGCCATGCTGTCACCAT
>JAOTBB010001061.1:0-15589 GCA_025629985.1 Chamaetylas fuelleborni
ATTCAGCGCCTGAGACACCTGGGTCTCACTCAGGGGTCTTTGGGACCCTCGCCAGGGGGGTTTTGAGACCCTCAAGGTGGCCAGGGTTTTACCCTGGGCTCCCACATCTGGGGACACCCCTGCCGCGCTCACTGTCGCCTTTGTCCCCTCCAGGTGTACTTCAAGCGGGACGGGGAGCCCATCGAGGCCACCCCTCTGCCGGAGCCGCCGGCCGGCGCCAGCAGCTGGGCCCCCCGCAGCCTCCTGCACCGCGACCTGGACGACACCAAGGTGCCGAAACCGCTGGCGGCCGAGGGCGAGCCGGGGCTGGGGAACCCCTTCCCCACGGCGGAGCCGCCGCGGGGGCTGGCGGCCGAGCGGGACGCGGCGACGGAGAGCATTCCCGAGACGGTGGTGAGCCGGGAATTCCCGCGCTGGGTGCACATGGCCGAGCCCATCTACTATTTCCGCCACACGCACGCGCCCGTCAGCGACGGCACCGTCGAGGCCAGGGCCACCCTCACCTGGACCCTGAACCCCCAGATCGACAACGAGGCGCTGTTCAGCTGCGAGGTCAAGCACCCGGCGCTCTCCATGCCCATGCAGTCCGAGGTCACGCTGGGTAAGCCAAAAAACTGGGGCTTTTTGGCACTTTTTTTCCATTTTTGGGAATTTTTTTGTCTTTTTTTCTGGCTTTTCTCTTTCAATTTTTTTGACTTTTTCTCTGTTTTTTTAGCTTTTCTCTCCATTCTTATCCTTTTCCCCTGCCCATTTTTTGCCCTTCTTTCCCCATTTTTGGCCTTTTGCGTTTTTTTTTTTTTCACAGTTTTTGGCCTGTTCTCCTTTTTTGTTTTCCCCCTCTCCATTTTCTTGGCCTTTCCCTCCATTTTTGCCTCTTTCCCCCCATTTTTGGCCTTTAAAAATATTTTTTTAGTTTTTTATAATTTTTGGCCTTTTCTCCCTTCTTTTTTTTCCTTTTCCTTTTAATTTTTGCCTTTGTCTCTATTTTTGGTGGTTTTTCCCATTTTTTGCTTTTTCCCCCCATTTCCCCCCCATTTTTGGTCTTTTAAAACTTTTTTTTTTCCACTTTCTTACCATTTTTGGACTTTTCTCCCCCTTTTTTTTGCTTTTCCTTTCAATTTTTTGGCTCTTCTCTCAATTTTTGGTGTTTTTTCAATTTTTTTGCTTTTCCCCCCTCATTTTCCTGCATTTCTTTCATTTTTTGGCTTTTTTTTTTCATTTTTTGTCTTTTTTTTTCATTTTTTGGCTCTTTTCCCCCTGTTTTTTCTAGGCTTTTCCCCAGGGGTTTTGGGGATTTTTAAATTTTCATTTTAAGTGTTCTGCTTTCCTTGCATTCATTTTCTCTCTCCTTTTGCTCTTCTCCTTTTCTTTTGTGGTTTTTCAGGCATGTGTGGGTATCCCCCATGGGGATAGAGGTGGTGATGCCAAGGCTCCACAAAACTCGGGATGAGGCGAGGGAATCTGGGATGCCCATCAGGCAGGAGAAGGGATTTCCCAGGGGTTTATGGCCCCACAGCCATGGGCAGTGTTTAGGGCAGGGTTTGCTGGGATAAAGAGGATTTTTGTAGAATCTGTGTCAGGATGAGCAGGAAGGGGGTGTTGGAGCTGGGGATGGAGCTGTCACCTCCATCCCAGTCCCAGGAGATCCAAGGACATCCCATGACTCTTATTGGCTGCCACTAAGCTCATCACAGTGGGAATTTCCAGGGAGGGAATTCCCTAGTTGGCTCCTGCCTGTGGAGCTGTGACAGGTTGGTGGGATTGAAGCCAGGGAATTTGGCTCCCCACACTCCCAGGCTCCTGGAAGAGCAGGAGCTCCTCAGGTGACCGGGGATCCATGGGTCCTTCACCATTTCTCACCTTGCCTGGGGCTCCCCTCCCCTCTCCTGGCTCCCACTGGGAGAGGCTGAGCTCTCCACGGGGTTTTCCAGCCTCAGAACACTCCTCTGGAAAGGCTCTCCCAGCCTCGAGCCAGGTGGAGCATCCTGGGCTCTGCTCCCGGCCAAGTGGAGCACTTGGCTCCTCATCATCTCCTGGAGAGCTTCTCCTTGGCTTCCCGACATCTTCACATTAAATCCCTTCCCCAGCATCCAAAACCTACAGAAATCCTGCATTTTCCCACTTCCTGGAGCTCTTCGGGTTTAGATTCAAGGCCAACACCTCGTGGCTTTGCTGCTCCTGCCCAGGAGGTCCAAGACCTGGATTGGCAAAGCTCAGCCCACATGGTCCCCTGTCCCCAAATCCAGGGCTCTCCTCATCCCTGCAGGTGTCTCTGCAGCTCCTGGGGTTTCCATCCACCCCCAATTTTTGGACACCATCCCAGCAGATCCCCGTTAACCCCTTCCCCACATCCATAGTATAAATACACACCATAAATACATATAAAATACAGATTCCCAATGAAACAGAAGATATTCCCAATAAAAGCTGCATTAAACCAACACCAACCCAAAAGCTGCCTTTTGGTCCCAGCCAGGGCGTGGTGGGATCATCTTCAGGGCACCCTGCTGGTCCTGCTGCAGAGGGAACAGCAGCCCATGGTCTGTGGAGTGTCCAGGCAGAGCTTCTCGGGCCATTCCAAGGGCTTCCAGTGTCCTCCACCGAAGCTCCCTGGTGGCTCTTTGTCCCTCTGTGTCCTGCCAGGCTGGTGTCCAGGTCCATTTTGTCCCATCCATGACAAAGCTTGGATGGACAAAGCACAACCTCACTCCTGCCCGATTCACCTTCTCCTTCCATTAAAGTCCAGGAAGCTCCTGGGGTGTCCCATCCCCCTTCTGGCCCAGCAGGGACATCCACAGAGCCCCAGGTGGAAGCAGGAGCAGATCCTGTGGAGTGTCTCTCCATCACAGCAGAGGAGAATCCCCAGCCTGACATGAGAAAAGGAATTCCTGGTTTTTTCCACACTGTGCTTGGGATTTTGTGCCATCCAGGCTTTGGGGTTGCCTCCTGTGCTAACAGCACCTAGGTGAGACTCACCACGGCCACATTTTTTGGGAATGCTCCTCTGAGGTGTCCATCTCTGTGGCTTCAAACCAGCCTGATCCCTCTTGGCCATTTTTCCGAGCTTAGAAGGGCTTGGTTGGGAAATAACTCCTTGCCATCAATCCACCCCATCCCAGCCATCCATCAGCCTCACGCTTCTCCCGTTCTCCCGCCCGGGGGCTCCTTTCCCTCCCTGTCCATCCCTCATTCCGCTGTCACTCAGCCCGGCCATCAATCACAAAGCTGTCACCCCCCGGGCTGCCCCCCCTCCACGCCGGGATCATCCATCAGAGCCTCGTTAACCCCGCCAAGGGCTCAGAGCCTTGATAACCCCCCAAGGGCTCAGAGCCTTGATAACCCCCCAAGGGCTCAGAGCCCCGTTAACCCCGCCAAGGGCTCAGAGCCCCGTTAACCCCCCAAGGGCTCAGAGCCCCGTTCACCCCGCCAAGGGCTCAGAGCCCCGTTCACCCCCCCAAGGGCTCAGAGTCCCGTTAACCCCGCCAAGGGCTCAGAGCCCCGTTAACCCCACCAAAGGCTCAGAGTCCCGTTAACCCCCCAAGGGCTCAGAGCCTCCTTAACCCCGCCAAGGGCTCAGAGCCCCGTTAGCCCAGCCAAGGGCAGCCCCGGTGCCAGGAATGCCCCGTGGCACTGACGGCTCCTCCTGTCCCCTCCCCGTGCAGTGGCTCCCAAGGGTCCGAAGATCACGATGACGCCGACGAGGGCGCGCGTGGGGGACACGGTGCGGATCCTGGTGCAGGGCTTCCAGGTCAGCGTTCACATGGTGGCAGAGGTCAATGGATCCAAGGATTTGTGGGACTGGCTTGGTAGCCTTGGTGGCATCACAGTCCCTGCGTTGGGATGGGTTGGTCAAAGTTGTGGCTGTTCCATCCTGGAAGTGTCCAAGGACAGGCTGGGTCGGGATTGGAGCAACCTGGGATAGCGGAAGGTGTCCCGGCCCATGGCTGGGGGTGGGATGGGGGGGAGATTAAAGGTCCCTTCTAATCCAAACACAAACCTAAGCCCAGACTCAGACTCAGACCATATTCAAACCCAAACCCAAATCCAAATCCAAAGTCAAACACAGACTCAGACCCAGACCCAAACTCAAGCTCAGACCCAAACTCAAGATCAGACCCAAAACTAAACCAAACTTAACCTCAAAAGCAAACTCAGACCCAAAGTCAGACCCAAACTCAAAAGCAGACTCAAACTCAAATCCAAACCCAAACTCAGACTCAAACCCTAAAGCAGACTCAAACCCAAAACCAAACCCAAACTCAAACCCAGACTCAGACCCAGACCCAAACCTAAAGCCAAACCCAAACTCAGAGCTGAACCCAATGTCAGACCAAACCCAGATCCAGACCCAAACTCAAGCTCAGACCCAAACTTAAGTTCAGACTCAAACCTAAACCCAAACCCAAAGTCAGATCCAAACCCAAAAGCAGACTCAAAGCCAAACTCAATCCCAATCCCAAAGTCAGACCCAAATCCAAACTCAAACCCAAACCCAAGCTCAGACTCAAACTCAAACCCAAAAGCAGACTCAAACCCAAACCCGAATCCCAAAATCAGACCCAAACTCAAACCTAAACCCAAACTCAGACTCAAACTCAAACCCAAACTCAAGCTCAGACTCAAACCCAAACCTAAAGTCAGATCCAAACCCAAAAGCAGACTCAAACCCAAACTCAATCCCAATCGCAGAGTCAGACCCAAACCCAAACCCAAACTCAAGCTCAGACTCAAACTCAAACCCAAACCCAAATTCAAAAGCAGACTCAAACCCAAACTTAATCCTAATCCCAAAGTCAGACCCAAACCCAAACTCAAACCCAAACCCAAATTCAAGCTCAGACTCAAACCCAAACCCAAAATCAGATCCAAACCCAAAAACAGACTCAAAGCCAAACCCAACCCCAAAATCAGATCCAAACTCAAACCTAAACCCAAACTCAGACTCAAACCCAAACCCAAAAGCAGACTCAAACCCAAACTCAATTCCAATCCCAAAGACAGACTCAAATCCAAACTCAAACCAAAACCCAAACCCAGACTCAAACTCAAACCCAAACCCAAACTCAAGCTCAGACTCAAACTCAAACCCAAAAGCAGACTCAAACCCAAACCCAAAGTCAGACCCAAACCCAAAGTCAGACCCAAACCCAAACCCAAACTCAAACTCTAATCCAGACCCAAACCCAAGCCTAGCCTAGCCAAGCCAAGCCAAGCCAAGCCAAGCCAAGCCAAGCCAGATTTAACGATTTCACCTCCAGGTTTGCTCCCCTCTCACCCCCTCTCCCCGCAGAACGAGGTGTTCCCGGAGCCGCTGTTCACGTGGACGCGCGTGGGCAGCCGGCTGCTGGACGGCAGCGCGGAGCACGACGGCAAGGAGCTGGTGCTGGAGCGGGTCCCGGCCGAGCTCAACGGCTCCATGTACCGCTGCACGGCCCAGAACCCGCTGGGCTCCACCGACACCCACACGCGCCTCATCGTCTTCGGTACGGCCCCGCCGCCGCGCCCCCCGCGGGTCCCCGCGCGGCTCCTCCTCCTAAAACTGTCCCCGGTCTTTGTTCCCCCACAGAAAACCCGAATATTCCCAGAGGACCAGAGGACTCCAATGGTGAGTGGTGCTGGTGATGTTTGGGATTTCCGTGGGAATGCTTAGGGAGGGAAGGGCCGGGCAGAGAGGGGCTGGCCTTGCCTTCCCCAGACCCTGGGTCACCTCTCCTTGTCTCATCCAAACCCTCGCCCATCTCTCCTTGCCGTGTCCCAAGCTCTTGCCCATCCTTCCTTGATGCATCCCAAGCCCTTTCTGATCTGTCCTTGCCTCATTCCCAGCCCTTTCCCATCTCTCCTTCCCTCATTCCCAGCCCTTTCCCAGCCCTCCTTCCCTCAGTCCCAGCCCTTTCCCATCTCTCCTTCCCTTATTCCCAACCCCTTCCCATCTGTCCTTGCCTTATTCCCAACCCTTTCCCATCTCTGCTTGCCTCATTCCATGCCCTTTCCCATTTCCCCTCACCTCATTCCCATCTCTCCTTGCCTCATTCCCAGCCCTCTCCTGTGTCCTCACAGGAATATCCTCACACCAAAAGCAGCCCCACAGACTCTCCCACCCCATCCATCATCTCCACCCTACCCCACTCCCCCTAACCAGCAGTGCCCCCATCCTGCTCTGACCCCCAGCACCGGGATGCAGCTCCATGAACTCCTGATCCCTTTTTCCTCCTCTCCAGGTTCACTTCCTGGCCACTGCTGCTTCAGATTCGTTTTGGCGCTCACCCTGACAGTGATCCTGGAGCTCACGTGAAGCTTCACTGCCTCTTCCTTCTCCTCCACCCTGCCCGGCTCCTCCTGGCATTCCTGCCTCAGCCATCCGGTCTCCTGCTCTTTTTTTTTTTCTATACTCTCAACAGTCTCGGTCTCTTTCCGTGTCTTGGCTTCCTCAGATGATTGAATTAAAGGGAAAAAGGAAAACTTCTCCTGGGAGAAGGTCATAATTCATGTTTTACCTGTGCTTGGATTCCCAGCTCCGTCTCGGGGTTCCCTGTTCCATCTCGGGGTTCCCAGCACCTTCTCAGGGTTCCCAGCTCTGTCTTGGGATTCTCAGCACTGTCTTGGGGCTCCCAAATCCGTCTCGGGATTCCCAGCTCTGCCTCGGGCTTCCCAGCTCCATCTTGGGGTTCCCAGCATAGTCTTGGGGTTCCTAGCACCATCTCGGGGTTTCCAGCTCCATCTTGAGGTTCCCAGCATAGTGTCGTGGTTCCCAGCTCTGTCTCAGGGTTCCCAGCTCCACCTTGAGGTTCCCAGCTCCTTCCTGGGGGCTTTGCAAGGTCTTGGAAAGGGGAGCAGAAAGACTCCAGGATTCAAGGACCAAATTTTCCCTGGAAACACCCAAGTGCAGCATTCCCTCTGCTCCCAGATGTTCCAGGCCTCCCCAGGGTGAGGACCAGCACACGTCCCCAGCCCTGCCAGGAGCCCGAAAGTCCTGGATCACTGGGTTTATCCAGTGGGATTCTGGCTGTGCTGGGAGTCAGGGCCCGTGCACGGGGCTGGCTGAGGAATGACAAGTGACAGGCAGCTCCCGACCCCAAATGTCAGCGCTCACACTCGAGCGCGTCCCGCTGTCCCCATGGAAACGGGCTGGATCCGGCCATTCCCACCGTCCCCCATCCCGGGATGGCGTCAGTCCTGCAGCTCCTGGCAAAATCCAGGTGGTTTTCGGCAAAATCCAGGTGGTTTTGCCCCGATCCTGGAGGTTTTCCAGGCTGCTTCTCCTCGTTTTGGAGCATCCAGGATGTCCCGGGGGGAAAGGATCCCAAGGATGGGGCACTCACAGAACTTTTCCTCCGGGAACTCGTAATCCTGGAGGATTATCCGGCAGCCGTGTGGCGCCTCATCTTCCCAAAGCCCCGCACGAGCGCTAAGCATCATTATTACCGTGATGATTAATTATTATTAAGCAGATTTCAGCCCTTCCCCGCTCTGTTGCCAACCTCGCTGCTTTCCCAGCCTTGGAGGAGCTGAACGAGCCGACGGCAGCTCCAGAGCTCCTTCCCGTACAAAATCCTGGAGTTTTATCTTTCGGATTGGGAGCAATTGGACCGGGACTGGCTGGAATGTGTGGCTTCCATCCCAAAGTAACGACATCCAAGCACCCTGATCCCATTGGATCTGCGCTTTCACTCCATGGATGAACAGAAAATCTTCTGTGTTTTCAGAGGAAGAGACGTTTCTTCGGGAATTCTCCCTGCCTCGGTTTCCCCCCACGCCCTGAAGAGCCTCTCCCTTGGATCCTTCTCGCCTTCCTCACGCATCGGAGCCGCTCCAGGGGCCTCATCCCGCCGTAATTAAACAACCGCCAGGATTAAACAGCCATTAGGGCTCCTCGCTTGGAAAATCGAGCATTTCCAGCCGCCGGAAGCTCCATTTAAATGCAAATGTGGCGGATTTAGCCCAGAACCGTGGAAATGAAGAGCATTCCCGGAACCCTGGAAACGAGGAGGGATTCCAGAGGCGGGGCCACCACCGGCTCTGCTCGGTGCCACCTCAGGAGCGCCAGGATGTCCCCAGCCAGAGGCTCGGTGGGTCTGCATCCCAAATCCACCCCTATTTGGGATGCTCTGGGCAAAACCCTTGGGCAAATCCGTTTTCCCAGGTATTCTGGTGTGGATGGATCGGCCAAAGGTTGGGACCTTCAGAGAGACGAGAGAGGGGATTTGGGAGTTTCTCCTCATTTTGGAGCAGAGCTGCTGCCTGTTTTCCCAAATTCCCTCCAAAACGAGGGACACAAAGGGATTCCATCCCACAATCCCACCAAACGGAACCATCCAGCGGCTGGGACATGAACACTGGGCTCGGTGGGCCCTCAATCCCAAATCCACCCCGATCTGGGATGTTCAAGTCTTTTCCCAGGAATTCTGGTGTGGATGGATTGGCCAAAGGTGAGGACATTCCCAGTGCCGGCACAGGCAGATGAGAGAGGGGATCTGGGAGATTCTCCTCACTGTAAAGCGGAGCTGCTGCCTGTTTGCCCTAATTCCCTCCAAAGGGACACAAAGGGATTCCATCCCACAGTCCCACCAAAGGGAACGATCCACGTTGTGCTGGACCCACCTCCACCTCCTGCCCCCTCCAGGTAATTGCAGAGGACCCCAGTTAATCCCCTTTTCCCCCCATCCCCGATGCCGCTGTTTGAGGCGCCGGCAGTGAATAATGCAGGAGGAGGCTGGAGGGGAGAGGAGCGGCTCCGGTTGTTCCATTATTGATGAGAGCTGACAGATCCGCTCCTGACAACCTTCCGAGGAGATCTGATTAGCTCGGGAAAAAAAAAAGAAAAAAAACAACCGCAGCGCCTTCACGAGGGGCTGACGGCAGCTGAAAACCCCAAAGGAGCGGCGTTATCGATGTTCCCGAGTTCCAGGGGACTTGGAAAAAGGTTTGAGCAGATTTGGAAGAGGTAATTACGCTCAATTAGAGTCACAAGCACCGAGACGTCGGCGCTGCTTCTCCCGCTCCCCTCACACGGCAGGCAGGGATAAATGGGGATTTATGCAGTGGAATCCATGGATTCTTTGGGAGAGCAGGAGCCAGGGATGCTCCGGCCCTGCAGGAAAGTCAGCGGGAGCTTCGCTCGGTGCCCCCCTCGCCTCCCCCACCTCGTTACCGGCTGGGTTCACGGGGCTGCCGAGCGCATGAATAATTCATCCTCCTCCTCCTTCCCGACTCCCGAGCGCCGGGATCTTTGTAGATCCAGCCGCGGGATAAAAGCCCCGGCAGGGAGCGGTGAAGGGCCCGGGAGGTCGCGGCCGCCAGACCCTTTCCCAATTAGCCGAGCCCTGGAACGCGTGCCCAGACTCCACACGCGGCCCTGCTCCCTCCGCTCCGCCACCGCCCGCTTTTCCAGGCAGGAGAAATTCCCCTTTTCTCAAGATTTTGGCCACACCGAGCCCCCCAGTGATGGATTTTGGGGCTCTATCCCCAACAGGGGGGAGGAGAGAGGCTGGGTGGTCTTGGCTGGCGCTGTTTTGGGTGCACGGCACCACCCATGCTCCAAAACCCAGCTTTTAATCGAAATGTCTTAATTCCCCCAAGCACTGCCGTGCTGCGTTTCCCCACACAACGGGACAGGATCTCAAATACTCGCCTAAAGCCATCGGTGGATCCGTGTCGAGCACAGGGATCCCTGGGTACCGAACCAGCGTGGAGAGGTCATTCCTGTGCTCCTTTTCCATCCTCTTTAGGGGTATAAAAACATTGCTGGTGTTTAGGACAGGATCCACCAGCTGAGAGCAGCCCTGGAGGATCTGGGGACCCAGCCCCATCCCCTCCACCGCGGGAATTTCAGCATCCCAGCCTGGGCAGGGGCTCAACACTCAGGGATGGTGCAGAACCTGCCCCGAGGTGGTTCAGAGGCTCCCTCCCATCCCAAAATCTCGGGAAGCGGCTGGTGGGGATCGGCTGTTCCATTGGGATGAGGTTTGGGAAGTTTAGGACACCTGGAAGGAGTTCCTGAGCTCCCACCTCCCACTGGAGACCCCTGGCAAGGCCCGTCCCCACCGCAGGCACCCACGGGCTGGACATGTCACCCCCACATCCCCCCACAACCCCCGGGCTCATCCCTTGGGAAGATCCCACCCGATTGCGATGGAGCCAGCAGGGAGCGAGCCCCTGAGTGAAAACAGGAGCTTCCACCCACACCCACCCCCAGTTTGGCTCTTTCTTTCCTCGTTTCGGTTTTTTTTTTCCCTGCCTCTCTCAGATGTTCCCTTGGGGAGCAGGAGCTGGATTGAATCCCTTTGAATTCCGCTCCCTTGGCAGCGCTGGGAAGCGATGCCATTCCCCGGGCTCCCGCCTTTCCCCGCCCCCACCACGGTCCAAGCTTTGTTGGATTCTTGGGGACAAGAATTCCCTGGAATCTTTAGAATTCAGGCCAGGAGCGGATCCACCACCAGCACCTTCCCAGGGGGAGAACGCAGCCCTGCCGTGCCTCAGTTTCCCCACGGTGACACCGATCTCTGTGGCATCCCTCAGGAATGACAACTCCCGTCCCTTTTCATCCCGAATTTCTCCCTGCTTTAATTCCTCCCTTCAACCCTCTCCTCGTGCCCGCAGCTGCAGCTGAGCTCCAGCCTCGATTTCCTCCCCAGCGCCGGGATTTTCCCCCTTCCCGACGCCCGCAGCTCCTTTCCCACCAGCTCCGAGAGACCCCACAAGCTCCGGGGCCCTTTCCCGTCAGCCCTCGTTAGGCAGCACGCGGCAAAACAGGACCGCTGAATTAATTAATCACTGAATTAATTAATCACTGAATCAACCGCTGAATTCGTCACCCGGCCGTGCTGCGGAGCAGCTGCTCGGCATCAGCCCAAAGGGCTCCGGGCTGCTGCTCCCTCCCTTTTCCGGGAGCACCGAGGGATGAGGAGACTTTGCTGGGCAAAACAACTTTTTTTCTTCCTCCTCCTTTTTCGTTGCGTGACCCTTTTTCAAGCACCACAAAGGAGAAGCAGCTCCCCGGGGATATTTTTCTTGCCTTTGTGCCCTTCCCCGAGCCTCTCTCTCTCGGTTTCCCTGGGCTGCACCTTTCCCTGGAGCCCAGCCCATCCCAAACATTCGCGGCTCCTCCGGAAGCCTCCTGCCAGCTCTGCCCGCTCAAAGTCACCTTGTCCCAACCCGCCGCGCTCCGGCCTCTCCCGGCAAATCATTAATCGGCTCCTCGGCATTCCCGCATGGAAAAATGCCCCAGCGGGTGCCCCCGGCCTGGCACTCGGACATGCAGCTGCCCGGGAAGCTGCTCCTATCGGCGGCCGCGCTGCTGCTCCTGTCCCTGGCCTTCAGGTTTTATAGGAACCGCTCGCCTCCCCCGGGAAAAATCCCGCCAGGAGAGCAGCGGGAAAACCGGGATGGGGATGGGGAAAACCGGGATGGGGATAGGGAAAACCGGGATGGGGGTCTGAGGAGGAGAAGGGACGGCGGGGACAAATCTGGGAATGGCCTCGGGATGCGGCACGCGGCTCTCCGGGGGGAGAAGAGTTTTCCAAGGAGTGAGGAGGAGGAGGAGGAAGGAGAGGAGGTGGGTTCAAAGCTCGCCCTGATTTCCAGGAAAGCCCCGCTCTGTCCGGCCAGGACAGAGAGGGAGGTGGGAACTAAACTGGGATGGAAGTTGGGAATTAAATCAGAAAGCGGAGCAGGGGTTGAGCTGGGGAATGATCCCGGGAGCAGGACGGGAAGCGAGCTGGGAAAAGAGCCGGGAAGCAAGTCGGGAAGCAGGCTGGGAATCAAGCAGGGAAATAATCCAGGAAGAAAGCCAGGAAGTGAGCCAGAAAGCAAATTGGTAACGAAGCCAGGAAATGAGTCGGGAAGTGAGCAGGCAAACGAGCGGGGAATCGAGCTGGGAAATAAATTGGGAATGAAGTCAGGAATGGAGCTGGGAAGTGAGCAGGGAAGCGAACCAGGAAGCAAACTGGGAAGTGAGCTGGGAGGCAAGGCAGGGATACAGCTGCCGCGCGAGCCGGGAATTTTGCTGGGAGGCAAGGCAGAAGTCGAGGTGGGAAGTGAGCCGGGAATTTCTCTGGAAAGTGAGCTGGGAGGTAAGGCAGGAGTCAAGCTGGGCTCTCACGACCCCGGGGCCGAGGCCGCAGCCCGGGGCAGCCCCGCGGAGAGGGACAGGGACGCGCCTGCCCCGAGCTCCGGGCGCTCCACGGGGATTTGCGATGCCCGGACTGAGGGGGATGGATGCGCCCAGGGCACGGAGCAGGATCCGGCTGGAGCCGGCTGGAGCAGCGAGGGCAGCACGGGCACAGTCCGGAGCCTCAGCGTCACCTCCAGCCTGGGGCTGCTGCTGACGGCGAGCGAGGCGGGCTCGGACACCTCCTACTGCTTCTCCTCGGTGGCCAAGATCCAGGTGGAGGAGAACTTCATCCCGGAGCGCCGCGACAAGGACAGGGACAGCTCGCCCGGGCCTGGCCTGCGGGGCAAAGTCTACGACTACTTCGTGCAGTCCGTCTCCGAGTCGGTGTCCAGGCGGACGTCCCTGCCCTTCGTCCCCTCGGGGACATCCCAGAACCGAGGGGAGCGGGGCCAGGCAGAGCCGCAGAGCTCCGGAACCCAGGGGGAGAATCCAGCTTTGGGAATTCCTGATCCAAACACCTCCAGAGCTGCAGAAGCCATGGAGAGCCCTCCCGAGCCGCCTTCCCCCGGCTGGAACGGCAGCACCCTCGGGATGGCTCCGCGGCTGCCCGGTGGGGTTCCAGCTGCGGCTCCTGAGCCCTCCCAAGGGTCTCCACCCGCCCGGGTGCACTTGGGGAACTGCTCCGAGATTCTGTGCTCGGCCAAGGCGCGGCAGCTGCGGGCCCTGCAGGACGAAGCTCTCCGGGTGATGAGCCAGCACCTCCTGCAGGTGCTGCGCTCCCCGCACATCTACGGCCGCCTCAACGCCGGCGAGCGGGAGCTGCTGCTGGGGCTCCGGAGCCGCGGGAGGCCGCGCCTGGTGGTGGCCGATGTCCCCCCGGCCGAGCCCGGCCACCGCCCCGGCCGCCTCTGCTACTACGACGAGGACGAGGACCGCTGGTGCCAGCTGTGCCAGCTGCCGGCCGAGGTGGCCGGGCGGGGCTGCGCCGTGTGCCCCATGTTCAATTACCTGTTCGTGGTGCCCGGCGGGGAGGGCGCGGGCCGGGCGCGGAGCCCCTCCCGCCGCGTGCTCTGCTACGACCCCCTGGGCGACAGCTGGCGCGACATCTGTCCCCTGCGCCAGGCGCGGCCGCACTGCCAGCTGGTGGCCCTGGACGGCCACCTCTACGCCATCGGGGGCGAGTGCTTGGCCACCGTGGAGCGCTACGACCCGCGGCGGGACTGCTGGGCCTTCGCCGCCGCCCTGCCCAGGGACACCTTCGCCGTGGCCCACGCGGCCACCGCGTGCGACGGCGACATCTACGTCACCGGGGGCACCCTGCGCTCGCTGCTGCTGCGCTACGACGCCCGCAGGGACAGCTGGGCCACCAGCCCGGCCGTCGGCGACAAGGACAGGACGGCCGAGCTGCTGAGCGCCCACGGGTTCCTGTACCGCTTCCAGCTGCGGCGCGGCGCCGGTGGCACCGATGTCACCGTGTCGCGGTGCAGCGCCAGCGCCGGGCTGTGGTACCGCTGTGGCAGCCACGCCCTGCCCGAGCCGGCCGGGCTGCGCTGCGCAGCCCTGGGCAGCCTCGTCCACTGCCTCGGCCGCGGTTTCCACCTGCGCTTCCTCGCCGACCCCGTCTCGCCGCGCTTCGGGGCCAAGCAGCTGCGGCCCTTCCCGGCGCCTCACGGGAGTCTCCTGCCCGCGGTGCTGGTGCTGCCCGAGGGGGGTACGGAGCCCCCGAGGCTCTGAGGGGTCCCCAGGGAGAGGTGGCAGCCAGAGAAGGAGCCCCCAGCTCCAGCTGTGCAATCCAAGCCCTCCATGGACCCAGCCTGTTCCCATTCCCAGGGATGCAGGAAGGGACCAAACCCTTGGATTTGGCCTCTTCCCACTCCCCAGGATGCAGGAGGGGACCAAACCCTTGGATTTGACCTCTTCCCACTCCCCAGAATGCAGGAAGGGATCAAACCCTTGGATTGATTTGGCCTCTTCCCACTCTCTGAGTTGTAGGAAAGGACCAAACCCTTGGATTTGGCCTCTTCCCACTCCCCAGGATGCAGGAAGGGACCAAACCCTTGGATTTGACCTCTTCCCACTCCCCAGGATGCAGGAGGGGACCAAACCCTTGGATTTGACCTCTTCCCACTCCCCAGGATGCAGGAGGGGACCAAACCCTTGGATTGATTTGGCCTCTTCCCACTCTCTGGGTTGTAGGAAAGGACCAAACCCTTGGATTTGGCCTCTTCCCGCTCCCCAGCATTCAGGAAGGGACCAAACCCTCGGACGCTGCCAGGAGCCGCAGCCCGGAGGCTCCAGGAAGAGCCGGGAGGAGCTGGGCGGACTCGTTTGCTCAGGGGAGTTTAAACAGGGTCGTGTTTGTTTGGGTGGCAGCAAATCCCGGATCCCCGCGGGCTGCAGCTGTCCGGGACCTGATTTAGGACCTGATTCAGACCTGGCTTAGGCTCCAGCTGGTGAACGTTGACCCGGACACGGGTGGGGTGGTTTAGGGTGGAGGTGGGGTCCGCAGGGAGGTGCCCCCAAAGCTCTGCCCGCGTCGCTGGGACACCTCACCTCGCTCAGCCCATTTCGGGGACAGAGTTCGGGACTGGCCTCGTTATCTCTCATCTCGTTATCTCTCCCCTCCTCCTTCCCCTCAGAGCTTATTCTCCGTATTTAATCTCTGTGTAAAGCGGCGCCGGGGGTTTGGCCACAGCTGGGCCGAAATTAAAGCCAACATTCGGTGAAATGAAGCCCGCGCCTCGTTTTAAGCCGAGCCTAATTGGAGGCAAGAGCGTGCTGCATGTTCGACATCGCTAATTAGGCACGGCCGGCAGCTCCGGGGAGGCGAACACAGCAGCAGCGCTCCAGCATTCCCTTCTCCCAGATTTTCTGGGAGCAGCGATCCCTCATCCCCTTTTCCCAGATTTTCCGGGAGCAGCGATCCCTCATCCCCTTTTCTCATGTTTTCCGAGAGCCGCGCTCCCTCATCCCCTTTCCCCAGATTTTCCAGGAATAGCGCTCTCTCATCCCCTTTTCCCAGTTTAGACTCTCCCTCATCCCCTTGTCCCAGGTTTTCCAGGAAATCGCTGCTTATCCCACAATTCCAGCGGGGCTGGGGGAAAGGAGCTGAAATCCCCCGCAGTTCCAGCTCCCGCTATCCCAGGCTGCTCCAGCCCGGCCTTGGACACTTCCAGGGATGGGGAATCCAGGGTTTTTTGGGAATTTCTCTGCTGCTCGGGGCGGTTTAGGAGAGCCTGGCTTAACATTCTCCCAAAGCGCTTCCAGAAGGATTCCTGGCACTGCCTGGAGCCTCTGGACGAAGGGCAGGGAACCTTGGGAGGCTGCGTTAATTAATGAACCTGGGGCCACAGTAATTAATTAACCCGGGTCCGCGTTAATTAAGGAACCTGCCCAGGCTCTCGGTGCCTCTGCTGGGGGGGGGGGGGGTGGGTGTGGGACCCGCCCCCATTAATAGGAAAAGCAGGAATATGTGTGAGC
>JAOTBB010001074.1:12850-26538 GCA_025629985.1 Chamaetylas fuelleborni
GGGCACCTCCCAGCTCTTTCAATGACCTGTGCCAGTGTTTCAGCATTCTCCTGGTAAAGAGTTTCTACCTTAGAGCCAATCTGAATCGACTCTCTTTCAGCTTAAGACCATTTCCCCTTTTGCTCTTGCAATTGGCCCTGCTAATAGATGTGTCCCCATCTTTCTTAGAAGCCCCTTCAAATATTGAAAGGCCACCACAGGGCTTGCCCTTCTGCAGCCTAAGCAAGCCCAATTCTCACAGCCATTCCTCAGAGGACAGCTCCCACCTTCTGGTCATTTCTGAGGCCCTCTTTTGCTCTTGGGTGGTGTATTCAGGTTTACCTGGTAGCAAAGGAACTGAAGTATTGCAGCGCTGGGGATCAAGGCCTGCAGTGGGGCTTGACAAGCACAGCAGAAGCAGTCCCTGCTAAGCAGTTCTGGATTGCTCTGTGGGAAGGGGGGGCAGTGTTGGGCTGACTGTGAGCATCCAAGGGCACCCAGCTTGCTCCTCCTGCCCCGCTCTTAGAGGTTTCTGCCAGCCAAACAGGGACAGCTGAGCAGGATTGGTGCCAGCCCCATGTGCTGCCTGGCCCACTCAGGTAGAGGAGAACTGCTGCAGATTTGCTGCCAGGTTTTGAGGCAGACAAGGATCTGGTGACCCGGCCACTTCCTTGCCTGGGCCTGCTGTGGAGGAAGATGCCAGCCAGCACAGGAGAGGGGCGCATGCCAAGGCAGACACTGCTCTTCCTGCAAGCCAGAGCTGAGTGATCTGCGCTCTGCCTCTTGTGTCTGTGTGTTTCTGAGTGCTAGAGGAATCCAGCTTGACCCTGTTAAAAGTTCATTTTGGCAATTCATGGTTCTTTTTACCTTTGTCTCTTTCAAATTGATTTCTTTTGTTTCTTTTTCCCTTTGGGCAGCATCCGTTTCTCAAATTAGCGGAGTCTCTCTCCAGCCTCTTCTGACAGCCTGATTGCTGTCATCCCTGCAGCCAAGTGATGCAGGAAGCAGAGGAGATGACCAGGAGCACTCCAGCATTACTTTCTCCAATGCCAGCTCACAGCCAGACTAAGAATAAAAGTCCTAGACATCCCCAAGCCTGTTGTGGGATTCCCTTCCTTATCACTCAGGGAATACTGCTCTACGTTCATTTCTGAATTGGCCACTCTTGCTCCAAGATGGAAAGTCCCTCCTGTGGGTGTTCTGCGGGGTAGAGAGAACCTGTGCTTTCGGGAAAAGTTTTGGAAACTTGTTTGATATTCTCAATGGTGACTTTATCACCTGCACAAATGACAGAGATGCTGGTTTAGGGAGGAAATTCCAGCATTCTCTTGAGGTGGAACTAGAGGGCTGCTGGAATTTCCTGAGACTGCCCTGTGTGGAACATCATATGTAGCCCTGCTTTTGAAAAGAAACTGTGTCGCTATTAATGGTTTGCTTGTCTGTCCCCTTGTGGTAGATGGAAGGAGTTGGCTGCATTTGAGAGTAAGTGCCACTCCTCACTAAAGAGGGCGTTTGAAGTGGTGGCACAGACAGCGGAGGAATTGCAGCCTCCAAGGGAACAACTAAAGGAGGAAGTTGCTCTGGCAGTGCCAAAGGTATGCTCACCTTATTCCTAGGCAGCACCAGTGGGAGACGGAGTTGTCCTAGCAAGACCGCCCCAAATGGTGCTTCTGGCAGCAAGCTAAGACCGAGACTGTGTTGTTGTTGTTCCTCTACAGAAATGGTGCCCCCCCGGCTTCCAGGTTTGCTGCCCGCAGCAGCCAGCCCCCAGGAGTCTGGAGAAGCTGCTCCAGGACTTCTCTTGCCACGGGCACACGCTGTCCCCAGGTGTGCAGAGACAAGGCGGTGCTGGCATAAGAGAATGCTGCCCTGCAAGCCCGACTGGCAGCTGCAGAGCGGGACCTACGAGGCCTTTCCAAGCAGCTGGCAGAGGCCAGGTAAAGGCAGGAGAACACCCTGGGTGGGACATTATTGAAGGTGTGTAATTACAAAGGTGGTAAGCACTACATCAGGATTTAGTGCCTCCTGTGTGCTCTCCAAATGTTTCTCAGATAGAGAGGTGATGAGACACGAGGAAAAGAAAAGGATAGTGTGACCTGAAAGTTATTTTTCTGGCTCTTACATGTAAATGTTTTGAGTAGGACACTGATGCTTTCCATGAAGCCAGAGGGTCATGCTGAAAATATTGAGACCCTTCTCAGCTAACTCTGATGAAGCATGGTGCAGGACATAGATTTCCTTACAAGCCACAGCAGCAGAAGGGAAAGGTCGTGAGACTTCTCAACCCTCTCTGGGGATTCTTACTGAGCACTGATTATTGCTCACTTGTCCACCCACCTCTATAACCTGTCAACATGGCTTAGGCTGGCCCCTCTTCCTTTTCAAAGAGAGCCAAGACATTTGGGCACTGCTGGTTTACGTAGCAGTTACATAAATATAGCAAGTGTTCTTGTTTGTGACATTCCAGTATTTTAAATGACAGGACACTTGTCCCACCTCCAAGATAGTTCTTATTCAGATAAAAACCTGGTTCTGGTTTCTTACCCATGCTGCTAGAGGGAGGAGGGAATTTTCATATACGGTTCAGTGCATTCCTTTAGTCCCTTCTACTAAGAGAGCCTCTGGCAAACCAAGTATCTCTAGGTACACTGTGAATGGCATTAAACATTGACGAGTCAGGCAGGAGAACACTGTGTTCTGTCCACCGGCAGAGTGACTTGGAAGCGCTGATGAGCTCAGGGCTGTGAGCAGAGGCTGGGCTTTTGCTCATTGGCAGACACTTTGTGGGCATAGCCACCCGTGTGGGATATGTCAGGCAAGAGCAATTTGAGCTTTGGCTGCTGAGATCAAACACAGCTGAGCATTCTGTGCTGGGCTAGGTGATGGGGAAAGGCTGCCACATCACCTGGAGGGGCCTGCTTTGCTACTTGAAGTGGTAGAAATAGTCTTGCTGTTTCCATGCTCAGGTGTAGAGATCTTTAGGCACACCTTCCTGGAAAAACTACCCCTTTGTACCAGAAACAATTTCTCTTCAATTTCACAACTTGTAGGTCAGAGAAAGAGAGCCTGCAATGCAGCCTGCTGGAGGCTCAGCAGCACGTGTCGGAGCTGGAGATGGCCAGGAGCCGTCTGGAAGGCCAAGTTCGCTCAGCCACGCAGGCCAAGGAGTTGATCCTGGGTGAGAGTCTCATGCGCTTTGTTTCTGGTGATCGTCCTGCCCAGTGCGGCTGCTCCAAAGCCAGCTCTGTCCGCAGAGCTTCCGAGGAGTGAAGGAGCTGGGGGCAGGTCCCTCCTTGCCTGAAACTGAAAGGCCTTAAGGTCAGCAGAGTCCTCTGCCTGTGTAGTCTGACTGCTGCCGTTTGTCATGTTTGCAGAGGATGTGAAGGGCCTTTGGCGTGAGCTGCAAGCTGTGAGATCTTTCAGCAAGCAGCAACGCGAAGAAATGGCTGAACAGCTCCGCTGGGCAGAAGAGCAGTGCAGCAAGGCTCTCAGACTCTGGCAGTGTGCTCAGGAGGAAGAAAAAAGGAAGCTGGAAAAACTGGTAGGAAACAATATGCACCTGAATTTTTCAGTCAAGCTTGGTGGGCTGGCTTAGCAGAAGAGCAGCCTGAGTAGGTGGCATGGTTGTCCACAAGCCTCTGCTGTAGCCCACACGTTGCTGGGCCAGGCAGCAGAGGGCTTCAAGGGCTTATATTTGAGAGCCTGAGAAGACCCAGAGGAAAGTGCTGGGACAGTCAATGCAGCCACTGTTTCAGGATGGGCATAAGCCTAGTTGCCCAGGAGACTGGGTGGTCGCCACCCAAAGCAAGGCAGCCAAGGGCAGGATCTTGCCCACACCCTCGTGCCGTGCAGCAGACTGCTAAGCTTGCTGCCAACTGCAGTATCAGCAACTGGGTTCCTTGTTTGCTCTCCCTTCATGGTGGACAGAGGTCTTCGCTTTGGGCCTGAACCATATGAAGCAGGCCCAATGTTGCTGGTGTTTCAGCTGGAGGCCTGTCTTGGGACTAGGGTATCAGTGTGCTGGCCTCCTCCTAGGCCTGCAGTCCACCTGGAGCTTTTCCTTGATCAAAGGACACAGGGACTTTGAGCACAGAGCCTCTGAGAAGAGAAATCCTGAGGAGAGAGAGGCTAGGAAACAGGCAGCCAACAGAGTGGGGAAGGAAAGTGGCATCTCCTTTCCTTCCACCTGCTGACCCTCCTCCCAAGTTTCTTGTTGGAACAGGAGTGCTGGAGGGCATAAAGTCACTAGTGGGCACTCTTCAGGTGGGGGATTGTGGGAGGGAATAAGCTTCCATTATTTTCTTTGGGGAGCTTGGCTGGGACTTGATCTGGAAGTGTCTTCTTCCTCTCATCAGGAGAGCCAGCTAGAACAACAGCGTTTGGAGGCGCAGGAACTGCTGGAGCAACGGGACAAGTCCCTGGCAGAGGTACAGAGGGAGCAGGAGAAAATCCTGCTGGAGATGAAGCAGGAAGTTGCCAGCATGCAACGTGAATAAGAAAAACTACAAAGCAGAGCCAGTCAAGAGGCAAATGGGCACTGCTTATCTGGACACTGTCTGGGTGGCATTGTCTCTTAGCTGGCCCTTTATGAACACAACAGTGAGAACAAAATGCTTTTGGAAAGCGTGAGCACGTCACTCTTGGCTGCCACCCAAGTGGTGTGTAGGAAGTTTAAAGCCGTCTTCTCTTTGTTTCTGCGCAGCTGCAGCACCAGAAGGTGGAGCTCTTACGCAAGCAGCGCTGGCTGCAGCAAAAGTTAAAACAAAGCCAGCAGTTTGTAGGGCTCCTGAGGCAAGAGCTGAAGGAGGAGCAAGAGAATGGGCAGGTGAGCCTGACTACCCAGGTAGCAGAGGGAAGGGCAGTATTGGGGGCATGAACTGTAAATTTTAGGAAAGAGGAGGCAAGGACTACTGCAGGCACTGGAAGCACAGAGACTGGCAGGCTCCAGCAGTGAGCACCAAGAAGAAGAGTTAGGATGGAAGGGTTAGAGCTGGGTAGAAAAGCAGCAGGAAGTGGCTGAATGAAGGTGCTTTTGAGACTGGAAAAGGAGAAACCTGAGCACGATGGCAGGTGCCAGTAAGATTTTGCTTGATAGAATATCAAGGACAAGCTGCAGAAAGCTCAGAGGAAGATGAAGGCCATGGAGAAGAGGCAGAAAAAAGAAATAGAAAGGATGCAAGAGATGCAGCTGCAGTTGAGGCTGGCTGAAGAAAAGCAGGTGAGTGAAGGGGCAGTAGGCAGTGCAGTCATGTAACACGTGGTCTCTCTTTTTTTCACCTTTCCCCAGCCGAGCAGCAGGTGGATGGGGGCAATGGCTCTGGCTGCCAGGCTCTGTGGTCTCCATCACAACTGATCAGAAGGACATTTGCTGGGCCGCTGAACCTCAGCTGCTGTCCTGGCCAGTAGGGCTAGTGCTTAGGCCAGTGGCCAGCCATCCTCTGAATGTATTTCTGCTGGCTTATTACTGCTCACTTTGCTTTTTCAGTGCTTTCTTCAGGTGAACGTGGTGACCCACGCAGATTCTGAACAAGTTGTCCCTTCCGTGGTGAATGCAATCCTCAGAACGCAATGAAATTTAATGTTTTTCTTTCCCTTGCACAGTCTCTAACACAGCTGACTGTGACAAGCTGGAGTCTCTGGCTGCTTAGTGGGGGTTTGACTTGACAGCTCAGCTTGCAGCCTAACGCAAGTGTTGTTCCTAAGGGCTTGCCTTTGAAGTGTGCTCTCTAAGGCATCTCTGCCAGCTGCTTTCTGACACAAACAAATTTCTTTGTCCCAGATGGATGCGGGCCATGCCATCAAAGCGGCCCCTGCAGCAGCATCCTCCAAAGAAGCCTCCTCTTCACAGCCTGATAACCCGAGCACCAGCAGTTCGCCCAGCTCAGGCCAGGAGGCAGAGCAGCTGCGCCAGGAGAGAAAGAAGCAGTGCCTGGAGCTGCTGAGTACGTCCTGTGCATTTTTTGTTTGATCCAGCAGTGTGTTGTGTGTGTGCCTCAGCATGAGCTGTGCCACATGTTCCTCCTCACATTGGTGTCAGACATTTTGGACTCCCTACAGAAGCTATTCTTGTGCTTCAAGGCAGCCAGGGAGCACTTGGGGCACTCTTTTTGCCTTTGAGGGCAGCTGGGAGTGGGTGGACTTTGCCTGTGCTTCCCTGTGCAGCAATGGCAAAAGCTTGGACTGTTTCCCAAGCAGCAGAAGCTGCAGCACAGCAAATGACCCAGTGGATGTGTGTGTGCTAGTCTAGCCAAACTGGTCAGAACAGCTGGCGTCCTAGATGGCCCTTTATCCCCTCATTTGTCACCAGTCATTGGAGACAAAATGCTTCAGAGGAATTGAGTGACTGTAGGGCTGCTTTCACACTGGTCTTGGTTTTATGACTGGTAGTACTTCTACAATTCCTTCTATTGTTCATTTTGATAGGAATGCTACATTTTGGTTAGTTCGACCTCGTTGAAAAGAGCATCAGGTGACAGCACAAATAACAGAGGAAGAGGTCTTTTCAGTACACCCCAAGTGTTAAAAAATTTCATTCTTAGAACAATCCCTAGGAATTAGAGAGGAAGACGTCTTTTCAAAGTGCACCAGAAGAAGAAAAACTGGATATTTTTTTACAGCCCCTCTTCAATATATTAGTTGAATGCTTAGGAAATACATCAAGGAGACACATCCATGTGGCACAGTCAGATGAAGGTGCCCTGCAGGCAATTCTCAGGAGCAAGCCTGCAGCCCCTCTGCTGCATGTTCCTCTGGTACCAGGCACTTTGTCACAGCTGATACCCAGCCCGTAAATACCCTTGGAATACTAAGCACCGGCCTCAATCCCAGCACAGATCATACTCTAGGAAAACATACCAAGGCCTTGGTGTCTCTGCAGTACAGCCAATGGAGTTGCTTCTTGGAACTGGTAATAGCTGCCAGTGCAGTGCTGTCAGATCATAACTGGTGGGGTACAGAACAGAGCCCAGCTGACTCAGTGTCTGCCATCAGCCGTTGGGACAAAAGGTGGATTGATCTCTTCCTCCGTGTGTCTGAACTCAAAGACAATGGTGTTCTAACTTGAGCGGGGTCAACAACTCGTAACGGGGCTCGCTCTGGCTCTGGCTTCTTCACAGTGCTTGTCAGTGGCCATTTGTGGGCTTTGCCAACCTTTTTGTCATGCCTGCCCTGCACACTGACGGCTGGTGTCACTGCAGAGGCTGGAGCCTTCCTTAGCTGTGAGATTTCAGCTGCCAGCCCATTGCTGCAGCTTCGCCTGGGCTCGTGACAGGATCAGCATCTCATGTGGGCAGCTGTCTGTGTCACAGCAGGGCCTGAGGAGCGGCGCTGTCCTTGTTACCTGTCTCAGCTGTGCCCGTTTGGGATGACGGACTGCGTGGGCAGTGTTCAATGGGCCGAGTCCAGTGCTGGAGACTGCTGCACCTCAGGCTGAAGACAAGCAGCGTAGTTCTTCACTAGATGGGGAATGGGTGAGGTTGTCTTCAGAACTTAGTCTGCTTATAAATCAAGAGGGTCCTAATTCTTACAGTCATTCCTCTTGGTTCTAACATGAGCTGCTGTTTTTTAAAAATGCCAAGGCATTTTTTAGGCAAACTGCTGAGAGGTAGAGAAGGCCCCCTCCTCTCCTGGAAACCACTTTGCAATATTCTGTCTGCTTTACAAAATGCAGCTGATGATAAAAATCCATTCCAGATCCCAGGGTGCATTTAATCTTTGCAAGTGTGAAACCTTTTGTTGAATCTTACAAGAGAGGGTCTATTCCCAAGAAAAGGAAGGGTCATGATTTTTCAGCTCTCCTTCCCGTTTGTAGATGACAACTACTTGCCTTGGTGCCTGCTCTTTTCTGATCTCTGTTTGCTCTGATGGTTTCTCCATGGCCTTAGTTTCCTCCCAGGGTAACCCTTCAAAGGAGTGTGGACAATCTGATTCTGTGCAGGCCACGTGTGCTACAGAGCTGCCTGTCTTGCTGAGGCTGTTGTTGTTGTCATTGTTGCTGTGCTTGTTAGCCAAGTGACCATAAATTGCTCAGAGCCCCAGAGAGTGGAGATGAGTTTCCGACCTCCTGCAAGTCAGTGTCTCTGTTTTGAAGTTTACTTCTTGCATTTTGTCTCTTCCAGGGCGTGTTGTGAGCATGGGAAATCCAGAAAAGAAATACACCGAATGGGAAGTTATTGGCAGTGGGTGAGTGCAGCCACGCTTACTTCTACAGAGCCATGGGCCAGGGATTTTGCTGGTGTAATATCAAGTGGGAAGTCAGGCAAGCTGCTGGACCCTAGCTGTAGATTGTCCCTGCCTCAGTACTGATCACTGGGCATCCTCAAAGATAACTGCATGCTGACAATGTCTTGCCTGCCTCAAGGAGCAGGACCTGGAAGCTCTCCTGCCCCTCAAGTCTGTGGCAGCAGTTTGCTTATTTTCCTAGGAGACATGGTTTTGTATGATGCAAAGTAATACGGCCACACCAATGGAGGAAGAGAAAACTGAGAGCGGCTTCCCACCTAATAGGTGTCAGATAACAGCTCTCAGTAGCATTTCTTTCCAATATTTTGTGGAAAACAATATTCAGTGGTCAGGACCATAAGAAGGATTGCGTGATGTTGCCTGAGTTGTGTAGATAGAATCAAAAGAGAGTGGTGAGAAGGTCCAACAGGACTGTGTGTTTCAGTGCCTGGAAATGCATGACAAATGCACAGACAAAAAAAGCAAAGCCAAAGAAAATTCCTGCCTCCATAGCCTAGTGTGTACATTTGAGATTTGTAGCAGCCCTTTTTCTTCCTGTTGCACCCAGCTTATGTCATGGCAGAGGGCTGCTGGGCTGCTGTGCTATTGGCTGAAGAGTAGATAGACCCCGGAGTCTGAGAGACACTGCAGGCAGCAGAGAGCTCCTGCCTGGGCTGCCTCTTGCTCCTCAGCACTGAACAGCTTCTCTGTTCTTGCCGCTGTTCTGTTTCTAGGAGTTTTGGAACAGTTTATAAAGCCTTTGACCCTGCCACAGGACGAGCGGTAAGTGCCAACAGCCATGAGGATTTTGCAGCTCCTGAGCGCTTTCCCTTGGGATGTTATCTGTGCCCAGAGCTTTGGGCTGCCTGTCTTGGCCGCAGAGGCTGTCCCTGCATTTTGGACAGACTTTGTCCTTCCTATCTACCTGAATGAATGCAAGGATGGCAGTGATGTCTTTCAGAGAAGGACATGCCGGCTTGGATTTACAGGATGAATATGCATAGATTAGTTCCCGGAAACAGCCAGCATTCTGGCCCAATTCCTCTTAAGCCCAGGTTCAGACACAGATAGCATTTCCCATTGTTTTCCATCATGTGGTTCAGCTGGAAAATATAATACAGGACCTAAAGATAGAGAGATCTTGTCTGGAGTGCAGTTCTGCATTTCAGTCCAAGGGAACCTGGTACACACACACACACAGAGGCACACACAGACACAGAGGCACACACACACACACACCCCCACACCCACACCCACACACATCCACACGTACAGATCGATGAGAAGAAGTTAATGCAGAGCCTTTAACAATACAGCCTTGTGTTGGCCCTGTGCCGGTGCCATCCCATTACAGAGATGCTGTTTGCACTGAACAGTACAAATGGTGGTGTCTTGGAGAGTCCCAGTGCTCTTTGGGGCTAAAAGTTCAGAGTCCTGAATTCTCCTTTCTGGCTCTCAGCAAACACGACTCCATCTTCCTGGTAGTTTCTTTATCCACTTGCAGTGCTACTCTCATGAACCGCACTCGGACACAGGTCTACAAGGCATCCAAAAGCCCTAAATCCTGCTTATAATCTGGGGTCTATCCATGCTGTACCACAGAAAGGATTCTTCCTTTTTACACCTACTGAATAATTACAAGTCTAAGCCGTGTTCAAGAATGTTCTTCAGAGATGCAAAATCCAAAGTGAAGAAGTTAGGATGTGCTAGGATTGTAACTTTATTTTGAGACACCTTGGAGTTCTTTTTTGGACAGATTTTCTTTGTACTCTGTGTGTGCATTTACTTCGGTGCACAATCAAGAATGGCAGCAGTTTCTGAAATGCTAGTCAGACTCCCTAGAAATGCTAATAAATTGTCAGCAGTTTCAGTCTCTTTTCACAACTAAGCAAAGAGCAAAACTGAGTAAAAATGCTTTTGGCTAGCAAAACATGTGTAAGTTATAAAAGTGGTGATAAACAAAGGCCATTTGAGAAGTCTGTGTGTGCAGAGAGTGTTGGTAGCACTTTGTGGTTGGTGTTTAGAGTCCCTTTTGACTGGGGTGACAAGGTGTCCTGGCCCATGAGCGGGCAGAGAAAGAGGCTCTTGTAATGTCTGTTCTTAACAGCTTTCAATGTGGTTGTAGGTGGCTGTAAAGAAAATCAGTCTCCAGCACCAGGGCTGTGAGGAGGTGTTGAAGGAAATCCTGGTCATGAGGGAAAAGAAGAACCCCAATATTGTTACCTACCTAGAAAGGTCAGTGGTTCTGGTCTTTTTTTGGGGATGTTCGTTTCCGTACTTGCAAGGCAGAGGTTTAAAAGCTCTTTACTCACTGGCAGAAAATTGATCTTTCTATTAAGATCTATCCACTCCTGAACAAGGCATGGGAAGAGATTGTATTTTGTCCACATTCATGGTTCCTGGCAGAGATAGCTTGAGGATTGTTCTCAGAAGCCTGGCTCTCTTACTAAGCCAGCAGCCTGTATGTTCACTCACTGCATATTGTTTTGCTGGTTTGGGGTGTGATTTTTTCTGAGTGTCAGAGGAGGAGTGCTAAGAAAGTATCAGAGAAATTACTCCCCTTGCACTGTTCCTACTATTTCCATTGCCTTCCATGCCAAAAGACTAGGATAGGAGACACATAATTTGCCAGGTTTGAAAGTGCTTTTCCCATTTGTGAATGACCTTTATGAAAGGTTTTTCCAAAGGTGGTCTGCAGTGCTGCACACCCACGTGCCCTGGGTAAAAGCTGTGAAAACTGTGTCTCCCTGTTGCTGGAGTTAATTGTGGGTAGCATTTGCGTATGAAGATGATGAAGCAGCTGCCTGGGATGTGTCTGCTTCCAGATTTATCCTTGCCATCACAAACCTGCCGTTTTCCCCTGCCTGCCACCTAAGCCGTCTCCTTCTGTGCAGATGTGCCTTCCTCATTTAGACAGCAAGATTGCAAGCACTGGATAGCCTAGGTGGAGCGGGTCTTCATTTTATTCCATCTTCATGTACCAGTGACCTGGAAACAAAACTCAACTCCAGGCTTTTCTTTGATATGGCAATTTGGATGTGCACATTCAGCCTCACTTGTTGTTTTCATCTTCCAGCTACTTTGCCAATGGGGATGCCTGGATGGTGCTGGAGTACATGGACGGAGGCTCCTTAACTAAGGTGGTCAGCGAGAAAAGGATGGTTGTAGGACACATTGCAACTGTGTGTCGGGAGGTAAGGGATCCTGCTTGTGCTTTGGATGCCTTGGACAGGCTCATCATTTGAAAGCCCTGCTAAGTGAGTGATTCCATGTTCACAGCCTTCTGTGCTGCTCTTATGCTTCAGAGAAGAGCGAGCATCTGCACTGGACTGCCTGTCAGTGACCCTGTCCTTACTGCAGTCTGTTTTTTACTCTCATCAGCCGTTGTTGAGCTCTCTGTCTCTTTTTCATTTTCATTTTCTGCCTCTAAGTGCAAAGAATGCAATGCAGAAAGGTTCTGGATGTCCCAGTTTTAAACGAACAGCAATGCCAAAGAGAGACTCATCTCTCACAGGTCTCAGCTTGAAAGGATGGCATGGAACCGACCATGGTGCTTGCTGCTGAAAACTGACAAATGAGCTACTTTGACCCTTGTCCTCCAGTCTCCCACCCGACAGTGATTCCCTTGGTACCTGAAGCAGGGACTTCTCCTCTTTTGTAATGCCATTGATGTTCTCAGGATGGGGAGAGTGCATCCGCTGTAGCAGGAGTACTTCTGACTGGCTTTGCAGGGGACTGTCTCCTGCAACGACTGATGTTTCCCCCTCAGAAATGAATATGCCTTCCTTTGGAAAGATCCTGCTTTCCTAGGCTTGCACCAGCAAACTCTTCCTCCTGCCATCACTCACTGCTCCTGTGAGATCTGGGAATCCTCAGGAGCAGTTTCCTTTAAAGCGTGGGATGAAATCAGATCAAGCTAATTTTTGTCCTCCTGTTTCTTTTTTCTCTCTCAGTGCCTGCAAGGCCTGGCTTTCCTTCATGCCAACCAGGTGGTCCACAGAGACATCAAAAGCGACAACATCCTTCTGGGCCGGGATGGCTCCGTCAAGTTGGGTGGGTGCTCTCCGTCAGGCGCCGCACTCCGGGGAGGCAGTGTGGGGCTGCTTTTGAGTGGCTGCCAGGTGCCCGGCAGTGGTGCTGGTGAGAGTGCACAGGGCACTCTGCAAGCTCAGGGCGCAGCTGCAAGGGGCTGAGAGGTCTAGAGTGGAAACAAGGTGTCAAGAGTAGCTTTGCTTTGTGTGTGCTCCTTCCAGAAGGAGGGAGTTGCAGTGTAAACCTTCAGGTGAATGAGAAAAAGCCACAGTGTGAATCCTGGGGGGTTGTTAAGTGGACAATTGCCCATGTCCTTGGCTGCTGCCCTGAGGTAAAATAGCACAGCTGCTTTTGCAGGTCAATTCACCACTGCATTCTGAGACTTAGAATGAGGAACTCTTTTCCCTGGTTTCCTTCTTGAAGCAGTGTTTGTTTTTCTCCTCAGCTGATTTTGGCCTCTGTGCTGTGCTCATCCATGAACAAAGTAAACGGAGGTCGATGGTCGGCACCACTTACTGGATGGCACCCGAGCTTGTGAGAGGAGAGCCATACGGCCCCAAAGTGGACACCTGGTCCCTTGGCATTGTGGCAATAGAAATGGCCAAAGGGAGGCCTCCTTATATTCGGAAAACCAGGGAAAGGGTAAGGTACAAACATACTCAGATACCAGTGTCCTTCTGGTCCATCACCATTAGACAAAATCCCATTCCCACAGCTTGAACTGGTTCCACTGAGACCCATTTGTAAAAATGTCCCTGGGGTCCGCATAAACTTCCAAGGCAAGACTTGCTGAAGGTTGGAATAGCTGGGGCTGCACTGGGGCCTTTTCTCTTTTGGGAGGGAAGGCTCATCTCTTACCATCTGCTAGGCAAGAAATTGCCACTGCAGAGTGCAGCTTAAAATACGGGGTCTAGGGGAGCACTTCAGGATATGGAAGGATCACGGGCAGTCTGGTGTTTCCTTTTCCTTCAGGCTAAATATCTGATAGGCAAGCGAGGGGCACCAGAGCTGCACAAGCTCAAGCTACCCTCTGGCTTGTCTGAATTTCTGGGCTGCTGCCTGCAGATGGACGTGGACAGGCGAAGCTCAGCCCAGGAACTTCTGCAGGTACCATGCAAAGCAGCTGCAGGCCAAACAGCTGTTCCCTGTCAGGCTTTGCTCCTCGGCCAAACTCCAGGGCATCAGATGGGCCTCTCCATAGTAATCTCCACTCTGAGTTCTTTTCAAATGAAAACCAAGTAGGATCCAAAACTGGTTGAGGTTAGAAGGGACCAGTGAAGGTGCTTTAGTTGTATTCCCTTGCCACTGGCAAGGATATCTTGGAGTACATCAGGTTGCTCAGAGCCCCATCCAACATGTCCTTGAATGTTGCCAAGTGTGGGGCACCTCCCAGCTCTTTCAATGACCTGTGCCAGTGTTTCAGCATTCTCCTGGTAAAGAGTTTCTACCTTAGAGCC
>JAOTBB010001097.1:0-15603 GCA_025629985.1 Chamaetylas fuelleborni
CTTTTGTCTAGAGTCGTCAAAGGTCCTGGGTGTAACCCGGCCAGCTCCATTGGCATGATAATGGGAAAAATTCTTTACATTGACACAGTAATATAAAAACACTCAACCTTCAACAGCTTCTCAATCTTTTAACTTATGTCCAGCCTTGTCCTTTATCTGTGAATATAAAACTGTATATATGTCACTGTACTAAAGCAGTGAATTTTCACAGTATTCTCCCCTCCCCTTTAATATTTGGCTTACTTACTTATGCCAGAATGAATCCATCTTCAAAATTATGTGAATTAGGAATAAAAAGTATTCAGAAAGACAGCCTTTGTCTTTTATGGATCTTGCCTTGTAATGGATTAACAGTTACAATTGCTTGTGCTTGTGCGTGTTCAAAACCTGATCACCTTCTGTGAACCCTTGGTCTTTAATCTGAACATTGTCAACTATATGTTTTCCAGTGTTTTCTAGTAGATAAGAGCTGTATTTCATCTGAGCTTTAATGGTCTAGCCCTGTAAATACCAAGTGGCCTTTTGTAAGAGGAGATATTCTTAGAAGAATCTGTTGAATGAAAATTAAAACAGTTTCCATCGGGACAATTAATAATGTTCCCATTAAAATGAGAATAATCTTAAAAAATTATTGTGAAGTTGTATGAAATCATCTCAGAAGTATGAGTCCTAAGCACTATTTAGAGAGTTTCTGGCTTCAAATAACCTCAATAATTAAAAACTGCATCTGAAAATACCATACTGTAGATATATTCTGTAAAATTTAAAACCTTTTTGGAAATATGCTTTCCAAATTGTAACTAAAAATGCTCTCTTATTCTTCTGTGATATATTCTATATAAATCACCTGTAAGGCTTAATGTTGAGCTTTCCTTCTTCAAAGGAATAATGAAAATTATGAACAATTAAATTTATGTTTTTTGAAGTGGATTCAGCTGAGTTTAAGTGCCTGGCAATCAAAGTCAATATGTATCTGTGGTCTAAGGGGGACTGAACTTTGTTTTTGTTGATGGGGCATTTTCCCCCTCCATTTCTGATGTTTCATGTTTCTGAGTGAAATGATTTCATACATGTTTGAGCAGTGACATTTGAATCACCAACAAAAGGCATGCTGTAGAAAATGGCACTGATGGCTGTTTCTAAAATAGACTGAAAGAAAGTGCAAAATAAGTTCAGAAAAATTTAAAAAGAAATTATAATATACTTATATAGACTTAGGATTAAAAACAACCAAGATAACCTCATTTTCTCCTAAATCCAGATCCAGTCCAGATCTTGAAAGAAGCATATTATATGGAAGGCTCTTTAAAATATTTGTTTTCCTGGCACTGGACTTTTTTGAAAGGAAATTAATCTCAACACTCTCTTACGTTACTAAAACTAATAGGAGAAACCATTTGTGGTACTGCCATTCAAGCAGATGGACACTTGGAAAGTTAACTTATTTCCTCTTCTGTTTCTGAAACACTGGTGCTAGCAACAGGACTAAGTGGCCTCTATTCATCTTTGCATACAAAGCTGGAAGAGAAAGGAGAATAATGGCACTGTCTGATGAAAGATGACTGGCTTTTGTCATCAGCCCTTGTACAATTCATTAATTCGCTTGAGTTTTGCAATGCTGTGATACAGGTAACTGAACAGAGTTAGCCCGTTCCTCAGAAGTGGTAGTAAGTTATATGTCCTGCAGAAGTTTGTAAGTTATAGAGTTTATTTATTTTTGTTAATGCCACGGGCTATTAAAGCTAGACTAAAACAAGCTGCTTACAAAATAAATGCCTTGTGGTGTCTGTTCTGGTTATAAGGATGAACAAATATATTTGTGGTTTTCAGGTGCCAAATGTTTCAAATAAAATCTTGATATTACATTATGTAATTTGGAGCATTTTCTGTTAAAAGAAAAAACAAATGTTTATTGCATTTTAATACCACTGTTAATCCTAGAAGTAAATAGAATGCCTTTACATGTGGGAAATGTAGGGTTCACATCTGTATTTGTTTAAGCTCTCGCAACGGCGTACAAAAGAAAAGAGTGAGAATAATCTATTTTGCCTGTTGGTGAGTACAAAATAAAGAAAGCCTTCCAAATGGAATTAATTAGGCTTCCTCGTAGAAGTACAACTTCATTTTAGATTGGCCTGTTTTGGATTTATTCTGTTTTCCATGGTTCTTTTTCAGTGCTTTGCTCTCTTACTATTTTTTTTTTTCAATTTAAATGTAAATGAAATTCTTGTCTTTATATATTGTTTTAAGGTTTGAATACTCGATAGAACCCAGATTCAGTATTTCATTAAAACAGGATAAAATTCTACAGAAACTGTGAATTTATCTTATTTGAAGAAATGTGCTGGATAGGATTGAAAATTTAGTCACATTTACTGTTAAATAATAGATATGCTTCAGTGCAATGTGTGAAAAGTACAGTAAAGGAACTGATTGACTATTAAAGCCTTTAACAAGGAAAAATAATCATGTCTTTGTTCAAATGCACTATACAAGATTTTTAGCATGCATTTTTGAACATGAAGAGGAGACAATATTAATTTTGGTGTCTAACCAGAGTTATTCTACAGATCTATATTTGCAGGAGATCATACTGACACCTTTATTGTAAAAAAATTATATGAAGGGCACTACAGAAAAATTTAAAAATGAATTCTTTTTAAAACATTGTTCAAGTAGATGCAAAATGGTAAAGAGATTTCAGCTGACATGCAGAAAGAGCAGTTTCTGACTGCTGCTTGATTGCATCTGTATAGTCTTCAGCTGACTTGAAACCTCAAGTACTATAGGAATTTTTGCTTTGCACATGGACTGGTCTGTGTTCACCCAAAAATTTTGGCCAGAGATTAAAAAGGAACAGGGTAGCCAAGACCTCTTTCCATTTACTACCTTTTCCCTGGACCAAGGCATAGGAATGGCCACTCTTTTTCTTCCTCTTACCAAATTAAGAGTTACAAGTTAAAGGAAGTCTGGTAAGAATTGCAGGCTGGAGAATCTTTTGGAGGTCATGTAGAGGCTGTGACATTCCATCGTCTATGAACTTCATACATAATATATTGGCTTTGAAAGCTTCTGAGTGGAATTTTATTTTGCTTTTATATACATGAATTGATGTGTTTTCATTGCATAGACAAAACGAATGTTTAATTATAAAAGTAAATTTTTGGCTTCTCACAATACTTTGGGGGTTTTTGTTTGTTTGTTTTAAAGCTCTTAACCATCCTATTGAATGAATTATGCTGGGTTTTTTGTAGTATCTGTTTGTTTTACAGTGGCTGGGAGAAGGGCATGTGAACAGTGTGTTCTTACCCCGTAGCTAGAGAGCACTTAGATTTACCCACTTTTCAACTATAGGAAAGCAGCTGTTCTGCTTTTCTTTATTGTAGAAGGACAAGGTAACAGTGGCAAATCCACCTTCAAGTGACCCCAACAATACTGCAGGAGCTGAATTTCAGATCTTGTTTTGATACATGGTTATATACAATTTTCTGTCCATCCATTCATCTTTGTCAGGATGCAGGAAGATGGAAAAGCCATGTCTCTAAGCTTGGCAGACATACTGTAAAGTTGGTATGTGTATTTCTTTGTAGAAGAAATAGTTGTTAAGAACCTGAATCATATCAAATGCTGGTGAGAAGGACAAATGAATGTCTTATTAAATGGAAAAGGTTTTGGTAGTGAATAATAGCATTCTGTGCCTTTTAAATCTCACTAGAACTGTTCTATGTCTTTCTCTCCCCCACCCTCTTAGGTGGCATATCCCTTGATACACAACCAGCTTGTGAATTACATTTACAATGGATTCTTGGTGCCAGTAATGGCCCCTGTGCTCCATAAGGTGAGTGACATCTGCAAGCAAGGCACAAAAAATAGTGGAGAAAAGATCTCTGTGTAAAGATACTATCAGATGTATTGTCAGTAGTGACTCCATGCAATTCAATACATTTCTAGACTAACTCTCCATCTTTTCATTCCATATACTTTCTTAAGCAACACATAGGTATTTCTGAAGATGTTTAAAATTCTTAAGTGGAATGAAGAAACAAAATGTTTGTGTTGTTCTAGACACACATATCATCAAAAAAGCAGTGACATTTTAGACATTTCATCATGGCAGATATGTTTCCATGAGTATTTTCTTCTAATTTAGTATTTTCCTAAAGGAAGACGCCCACAAGGACAATGTTTAGTCAAGAAATATTATGCTAGTCTTAGCAAAGTTGCTATAATTTTGTAGTTTCTTATCATATTGGGTAAAGTTATTTTCCTAAAGTAGAGTTTGCTATCAGTTTTCTAATGTATTAGAGTGCAGTTTGTTACTCTGAAGAAAAAAAAATCCATTTTTTCTTTGAATTTTAGGGTTTATCCTTTGCAAAATATGTCATCAATATTAGTGAAGTATGTATTTACATTTTTTTTGTTAAACTGAAAAAAGCTACATTTCCAACTGTTGCAGAATGTGTCAATTATGTCAATTCCCCATCCCTCATAGTGTTCAAGGCCAGGTTGGATGGGACTTTGAACAACGTGGTTTAGTGGAATGTATCCCTGCCATTGGCCAGTGAGCTGGAACTAGATTATAAGATCCCTTACAACCATATAATATGGTCATTATATGGTTCTGTGATTTTATGAATTAATAATCTTCATTGCCCTGTAAAAAAATACCTCTTTTGAGAAGAAAATGCAGGATCAGCTGAGAGTAAAAATCCACAAAAAACTTTCAGAAGCGAACTAAAAAATTACTTTTGTAAGGTCTACTAAGTCTCACAAAGCCAATCAAACACAAAGCATTGCAGCTTTTCCATTTTCTGGAGGACAGTGTAATATCATACCCTGCTTGTTGTATTTCACTATTTGGTTTATATTTTGCATTGAAATGGTTCCTTCCCAGATCCCCCCACGGTCTGTTATATGGTTTAACCCTCTCCCCCCCACTTTTTTCCCTGGCCGGACCTGATTGGCTGTGATCTGGGGTTCCTCTGCCCCTTACCAAGGTTTGAAAAATGCCCGCGGTTCCCATGTTCACCCTATTTCCCCCCTGGAACCCGACCAGGTCTTTTGCTCTGTCCATGCCATAATTCCCTCCATCTCTGACCTGGAGCTAGCCGAGGCAGGTCAGAGAGAGGGGAGAGAACTACGGCAGCTGGCATCCAACATGAAGGGCCTCCCATGAGGTGAGACCCCACGCCACGGCTGAATTATAAGCCTTTTGGACTGCTCAGCTACCCTGGCAGCAGTGAGTTGCTTTTTGCGCAGCACCTGCTGAGAGGGATGAACTGGCAGCCTGTCTAGCCCAAGGCAGGTTGTTTCTGGACAAAGACTGTTTTTTGCAGTACTTCCGCACGGCTGAGGTCCCCAGGAAAGGGGTGAATAAACCTTGCAGCAAGCGAGGACCCTGAAATAGCCTCCAGTTAGAGGGGGGTGCACGTAAGCCGCCATTGCAGCAGGGCGGGCGGGGACTGGCCGGAGCAAGCGGGCTGCAGCATGCCACATGCAGCAGCGCTGCTGGGCGAGTAGCACGTGGTCGGTTGCGGCAGTATGCGGTCGCTGCGGTGCTCAACTCGGAAAAGCAGCAGAGAGCGGCGCGGGCGGCCCCGACTGGCAGTGTAACACGCGCGTCCATGAAAAGTGGCTTGTGCGGTGTGCCGAGCAGGCAGCTGCAACCCACGCAGTGGCAGTGCCACGGCAGCAATGCCAAAGCTATGATTTCGTGCGCCTGCATTTTAAAGCATTGTCACTCTGAATGTTGGGGCACGCATTTCCGTAGCGAGCGCGGCACGGGGAGGGGGCAGGAGCGGGCTAGAAGCAGCGGCAGGGCATCCCCGGCACCGACTGGCGGGAGGCAGCACACGCTAGCTGCGGTGATGCAATCCCAGCAGCACGGCCACTGTGTCTCCTTTGTCCTGACCTGGGGTTGGGGGGTAGGAAAAGCTGCTTGTGTTTGTGTTTTTACTGGGCAAAAAGGTAGATTAGCCATGCAGATTGCTTTTAAACATCATAGCTGTGCAGCTTTTTGCTCAGTAAAGGAGAATATTTTCCCAGCTTAGGGAAGAAAAGTGGAAAATGGAGATGAGACAGCCACTCTGTTTCTCCCATTATTTTTAAAAATTCACAAGAAATTACTTAAGACAGAGCTCAAGAGACAGTCGCAGCAAAGTCCCCCAATTTCCCCTCCCACTTCTCCAAACTCCTCGGCCCCGGAACTAGAGGAAGCATGTGGGTCACCCCAAGAAACGGAGAGTACCTGGCAAAGGCGCAGTCTCCCTGGCCCAACATGCTCCCCCTGGTACCCTGGCTCTGACAATTTTGCACAGGTTGTCAGAGAATCTTCCCTGTACCCTGATATCCCAGCTGTTTTACCCCTAATTTGGCATTCTGTTAGCTTTCAGGATGACCCCCACCGCCATCCCCCCACCCCATTTTATGCCGACAACAGGGCAGAGACCCAAGATGGAGCCAGTCGCATGGCCGAGCTCAAGGGGGCAGAGGGTCATGTGGCTAAGATCCAAGATGGCTCTGGCCACATGGCAAAGCACTTGGGATCATGGGGTGGGGGTCTACAATGACAGCTGCAATGTGTTCAGTCCCCCCGATTACTTTTCCTCATCCCACAACTCCTTCTACCCTCTCGTCCCCGCCCCCAACCCTTTCCCCTCCCACAACCGTTTCCTCCCCTTGGCCGCCCCGCCCCCTCCTTCCTCGAAGTGCCCGCCCTGCATGACGTAACGTGGCAACCCCGTCCCCATGTGTTGCAGTCCTGGTTCCCACGGTTGCCCCTCCCACCCGACCGGCTTAGTCCCCTCCCCTGCTCTGGTTTCCCATACCTGCCCTCCGGGCTGCAATGGGAACAGGGGCAGGGGAGAAGGAGCCCACCTTCCAAGCTGCCACGGAAGCAGGGGTGGGGAGCCCCCTCTGGGTTCCAGCACCAATGCGGATGGGGGTGTGGATGTTCCCCCTCACAGCTCCCGGGGGGGAGGCTGTGCCCCATGCCCTGGTCCCCATGGGAGTGGAGGCGGGGGAGGGGGTAGCTTGCCTTTCGATCCCCATGGGGCTGAGTAGTGGGGTGGGAGGAATCCCCCCTCCAGATTCCCGAGCAGGGGGAGTGAGCCTCTCTCCGGTCCCTGCGGGAGCGGGGAGTGTGAGCAGCCTTCCAGACCCGGTGGGGGGGGGTGCCCAGCCCCTCCTGAGACCTCAAGGGGGGGAGGGGGGCCAGCCCCTCCCCGGACCGCGCAGGGTGGGGGGATGACTTGCGTCCCAGCTCCCAGGTGGGTGGAAGCACAGGAGCAACCCCTGGGGGTCAGAACCAGGAAGAGGAAGACATACTCTCAGCTGCTCCTGTCATTTATATTGGTAGGATAAATGGTAAGAGAAGTTATCAGCCTTTGTCCTACCAAGATAAAAAGGAGATTTGCAAAATCCAAAGGGAGTTTGGCAGAAGCAGTGAAATTTTTAAAGGAATTATGACAGCCACCTTGAATTTGAATGAGTTAGTACCAGCTGACCTTCCGGGATCCTTCCGGGATCTTTTCTGGTGTCTGTTAACCCCCTCAGAGTATGATCTGGGAAAGCATGTGAGTGGGAAAGCATGTGGAAAAGATCTCTGAAGGTACTTCTACAGGAGCTTCAGCAAAGCTCTGATGATGCAAAGGATAGTATGGGAATGACATTACCTATGAACATTTATGTGGGGGGGGAGACTGGAACTGCCCCAAGAAACAAACTCTAATGTTGTCCAAGTCTGTTTTGGATAAGGTCTGTAACGTTGCATAAAAAGCTTTTAACCAGTTACCAACAGTTGAGGTCAAGTGTAGTTATGTTAACATTAAACAGTTTGCCTCAGAGAATTTCTTGTCTTCGACCGTCTTCGAGTGCAGGTGGAGAGACAAGTGCAAGACCCAGTGATACAGAATTGATTAAGGAGATGGCTCAGAGAAATGCCAATGAAACCTGCCGCGAGGTCATACTAAGCCTTCCTGTAGAGCCTTCACCTAGTCTAGCACAGATGATAGAAGCCTGCACCAGGAAAGCAGAACTGTTTGGTGCACATGAGAAGAATCTGGCACTGGCACACCCAAAGACTGCTGCTGCTGTAACACCAGAAGCAAGGAAGAAACATGTCATCTGCTTCCAGTGCAAAAAGCCAGGACACTTCTCCAGAGACTGTCCTCAAAGCCAGCAACAGAAGAGGACCAACAAACAAAAAAAACTGAGGCCACAGCGCATACCCGCTACTGGCATAATTGTGCACCGTGACATAAATACAGTGGGCTTCACACTGGCAAAAGCCTGTCTCTTAATAAAAAAGGGGGAGGAAGGGAAACAGGGTGTGGGTATGCAGGAAAGAAAAAATGACAAATGTTTGCTTAACAAAGCTCAGCAACCTCGTGGCCATTTCAGGTTAGTGACTGCCAAAGGCTTTCATTCAGGTATACTGATTGGACAGTCATTGGAGTGGACCTGCCAATCAACTTGAAGGATGTGACATTAATTTACACAGAACTGGACAGTGAGTATTTTGTTACTGGGGACACAGCACACACACCCCTGGAGATTGAAGTGGCTCCCATGACCATCAAGTGAGACACAACTCACCTCATTCTCCTGGTGCGCTGCCCTCAGCCACCCTTCTGTCTGGCCAAGGGACAAATCCTCGCCCAGGCCATTCCCATTTCAACAGAGGTCCCAGTAGATGAAAAAGCACCTGCCGTCTACTGGGCAGAAGTTGTTGACAGGAAAAAACCCATTATAGCATGCAACCTAACCCATGGATCAGACCACCTCCACGTGGAAGCGTTGCTTGACACGGGGGCAGATTTGACAATCATACCTGAGAGGATGTAGCCATCACATTGGGAGTTGCAACCGGTGGCAAAATCCACAGCGTAGGAGGGATAAAACTGGCAAAAATCTCAAAAAGCATCATGCAAATTGAGGGGCCAAAATAAAAATTGGCCAGTGTTCGTCCGTTTGTCACTGACTACAAGTGCCCCCTGTGGGGGAGAAACACCGTGTCCCAGTGGGGAGTCAAATTAGTTATCCCTAAGACCCCCCAGGATTTTTAGAGGCGGCCAGTGTAGAGCCCTACCCAAAAATTAACATGGCTGGATGACAACCCAAAGTGGGTACCACAGTGACCATTGAGTAAGGAAAAGCTCAAGGTGCTTGAGGAGCTCATGGAGGTGCAATTAGCCAAAGGACACATAGAAGAGACAACAAGCCCTTGGAGCTTCCTGATCTTTGTAATAAAGAAGCCAGGGAAGGATAAGCGGCGATTGCTCCACGACCTCCAGGAAATAAACAAAGTGATTGAGGACATGAGGTCATGCCAACCTGGGATGCCTTCCCCAACGATGCTCTCCCAAAATTGGCAGTCGGCTGTCCTGGACATCAAGGACTGTTTCTTCCAAATTCCCCTACACCCAGAAGATGCCCCACGGTTTGCCTTCTCAATTCCTATGACCAATCGAGAAGGCCCAATGAAGCACGACCGCTGGAAAGTACTCCCACAGGGAATGAAGTGTAGTCCTTCCATCTGGCAGTGGCATGTGGCCTCATTGCTGTCCCCTGTGTGCATCCAAAAAAGGGAGTCCGTCATCTTATCCTACATGAATGACATGCTTGTGTGTAGCCCTGATGACTCTATACCCCAACACACCTAGTGGTTAAAGTTTTAACCTCTGCTGGATTTCAACCGCAGGAGGACAACATCCAAAGGATGCCACCTTGGAAATACCTGGGCTTGAAGATCACTGCGTGGACCATTGGTGCGCAGAAATTGGAAATTGATTGTGATCCCAAAATCCTAGCAGATCTCCATTCCTTGTGTGGATCTTTGAACTGGGTCAGGCTCTGGCTAGGCCTCACCAATGAGGACCTAGACCCCCTCCTCAACTCATTGAGGGGGGAGAGAAAGCTGGTTTCTCCCAGGAAGCTGACCCCAGAGGCAAAGGACACAATCGAAAAAGTACAGGCTGCTTTGGCAGAGAGGCAGGCTCACTGCTATCAGCCTGAGCTGCCTTTCAAATTCATTGTCCTGGGGAAACTGCCACACTTGCATGGTTTGATATTCCAATGGATCAAAGGGAAGAAAGATTCACTCTTAATCATGGAGTGGGTGGGTCTTCCTCTCCCACCAAAGATCCAAGAGCATCACCAAGCTACAAGAGCTGATGGCTCAGCTGATTCAGAAAGCCAGAATGAGGCCGCATGAGCTGGCTGGTTGTGACTTCACCTGTATTCACCTCTCGGCCAAACCTTCTGAGGAGGGAAGGAACTCTCCTGAAAGGTTGACTAAAGAGATGTTTGAGCACCTGCTCCAGAGCAATGCCAACCTCCAGTAATCTCTGGATAGTTACAGTGGACAAATCTCAGTCCACGCCCCGTCTCACAAACTGCTTAATGAGGAATTCCACCTCATTCCTTGTGAGAAGAGAAGCTGTACGCTACTCGAAGCTCTCACAGTGTTCACAGATGCGTCCGGAGCATCCTGCAAGTCGGTGATGACTTGGAGAAATCCCCAGACTCAGCATTGGGAAGCTGATGTTAAGTTTGTGGAGGGGTTGCCCCAGGTAGCCAAACTGGCCGCAGTTCTGAGAGCCTTTGAAAAGTTGTTGGAGCCAATTAATTTGGTAACCGACTCAGCCTATGTGGAGGGGTTAGTGTCCAGAGAAGAGCAGGCAGTTCTCAAAGACATCGAGAATGAGCATCTCTTTAGGTTGCTTTCAAAACTAATTTAGTTTCACATCGAGAGCATCCGTTCTATGTGATGCATGTAAGGTCACATACTGATTTGTCAGGTAAGATTGCAGAAGGGAATCGTAAGGCAGGCTCCCTTGCTGCCCCAGCTGAGAAAGCACACATCCCTGCCATCTTCCAATCGCCAAAGCTAAGCCACCAGCAATACCATCAAAATGTGCCAGGTCTGATCCGTCAGTTTCAGCTAACATGGAGTCAGGCTCGAGCCATTGTGGCCACTAGTCCTAGCTGCCAGCTCCAGGCCATGCCATCGCTGGGTATGGGGGTTAACCCCCGGGGCCTTGGCAGGTGTGAAGTGTGGCAGACAGACATCACACACATTCCCAGTTTCATTCGCCTCAAATATGTTCATGTAAGCATTGGAACATATTCAGGTGCAGTTTATGCCTCTGCTCACATAGGAGAAACGTCTGTGCATATCAAACAACACCTAGTGCAAGCCTTTTCAGTGCTGGGGATCCCTAGAGAAATTAAGACTGATAATGGCCCAGCATATACATCCAAGGAGTTCCTAGAGTTTGTCCAGCAGTGGGGAGTGGAACATAAAACTGGCATCCCCCACAGGCCAAGGTGTGATCGAGCCTGCCCACCAGACGCTCAACCAGGTCCTGGCTAGACAGAGCAGTTCATCTGTGTGGATGTCTCCACAGCAGAAGCTCTGCAAAGCCATATTTACTATCAATTTTCTGAATTGTTCATTTGAAAATATGAGTCCATCTGTGGTGTGTCACTTTAACAGTGGTAATCAGTTCAAATTGTCCCAGCGTCCACCAGTCTTAATTAGGGACCCAGAAACTTGGGAAACCAAAGGCCCCTATGAGCTTGTTTACTGGGGCGTGGCTATGCATGTGTAGCAACCTCCTCAGGCCCTGGGTGGATTCCCTAGAAGTGGGTAAAACCTTTTGTCCCCAAGTATCCAGCTGCAGCAGAAGGGGATGAGAAGCAAGTAGCTGTTGCTTTCAAAAAGAAGACGCCATTGGAAAGAGGAGGTGGCTAAGGGGTGGCTACATTCCACAGGCACAAAAACTTTTAACATGCTTTAAAAATGTTTGGTTTTCCTTTTAGAGAAAACCTGATGCCTTTCTTTTAACTTTGTTGAACAAAAAAATGGGAGACATTGTATTTCACTATTTGGTTTGTATTTTCCATTGAAATGGTTCTTTCCCGGATCCCCTCATGGTCTGTTATATGGTTTAACCCTCTTCCCCCCATTTTTCCCCCAGCCGGACCTGATTGGCTGTTATCTGGGGTTCTTCAACTCCTTACCAAGGTTTGAAAAATCCCTGCAGTTCCCATGCTCACATTCTTTTGCTCCTGGAACCTGACCAGGAATAAAGGCTTGGATTATGCTGGGAAAAGGAGCCTCCTTGGTCTTTTGCTTTGTCCATGCCGTAATTCCCTCCATCTCTGACCTGGAGCTAGCTGAGGCAGGTCGGAGAGAGGGGAGGGAACTACAGCACCTGCTTTCTTGTTCACAACTTGCTTTGGTAGCACACACAGTTCTTCGTGGTAAATAGTCCACCAAGAAAGTCACAAGCAATGTTGAGTCTTTTTCTGTAGGCTGCTAGGGGGGTCTGTGGAGGTCCAATGCTCCAACCTGGGAAGCCACCAACCTTCCCAGAGAGAGGGTGTTTCAAGGGACTGCCTTCTAAGGGGGTCTTCTGGCAGGTCTCCTAGCTGCTGGATAAACTTCAGCAAGCTGTGGCCTATAGACACAAGTGATCAGCTCTCAGTGAGGTCAGCTCAGTGATTTCAGCTCTGCTTGTGAGGTTAACCCAGGCCCATTCAGGGACAGAGAGACAGAAGCGTCATATGGCAAATTCCACAGAGGTTCCTTTATTGTCCAGGAGCTCTGAAGGATGCCAGGGACAACAGCTCCCTGGAGACCTGAGGGGAAAAACTGGGGTTTTTATGGGGGAGAGCAAGGGTGGGACCAAGGGGGAAAGACCAATGGGTTGCAAAACATTAACATGGATACTAAGGCATGGTGGGATCACTGAGGCCTTTGGGGATAGCTCACCATGACAAGGGAAGATGTGCCAACCCAAGGAGCATCTTTCCTGGAGGGTTGAGATGAGCTAATCACAGTCTGCTCAAGGGATATTCCTCCAAGGCAGGGCTGCAGGCAGAGCCACGGTAGGCCCATCAGCCTCCACACTTTTCAATGATTTGGCAGACCTCAAACACTTGGGAATTGTGTGAAGGTTGAAGTAAAATTTGGCTGTGATCCAGATCAAGGCTGTAGTTTGTCCTGAGGTAGTTCACCTCCTTAGCTGGCAGTAATTTTTTCTATTTCTGTATCTGGACTTAATCCCTTACCAAGACTGGGAATGAGAAGTGAAAAGCCTAATTAATTTTAGGTCAAGGTTATAGATAATGAGGGAGATATCAGAATGGATTCTAGTCTTAGTGAGTACTATTTTATTTCTGAAGTATTCGAGACTAATCCTAGATTGTTTTGAAAACTACCATCCTTCTAAAAGCCATTCTTATCAGTCAGTAAATCTCCTGACCTTCTGGGTTGATTATTTCCCTGTTGATGTTAAATAATTTAAAGATGGTTGTTGTGATTACTTTTTTCCTTTGATGAAAATTCTATTTATGTACTCTAAAAGTAGGTGAAATCATATTTCTCTTGAAAATGGGGATGTTGGCTGCTAATATAGGTGACTTTCAAAGCCTAGATCTTTCTAAAACCCTGATATTCTTCTTTGTGCATTATTCTTCCAATAATAAACCTTTCCTTGATTAGCATTAAAATTTAATTTTTCCTCATTAAAAATTAACTTATCATGTATAAACTTCAAATTATTTTAATGGAGAAGATGAATTGCACCATCTAGTGGATCTGGTACAAGGCTCTCACATATGTGAGACCAAAACTCTATAGCAAAAGGATTTGAGGCACATTTGACCTCTTCAGTCTTTCTGTGCTGTGCTCCATGTTAATAACAGAAAATAAATATTTTTCCTTCTTGTTTTCGTGACACATGCCTATGCACTATGATAATTGTGCTGCAACAACTCTTTCATACATTAAAATAATTTCTAGTTGCCATGGAAAACATTAATGCTAAGGGGAAGAGTGGACTTTGAAAACTGTATCTCTCATTTGAGGACTTCATGTTGTAATTAACCTTGAGGTTAATAAAAAATTGGAAACGGCCAAAATAAGAGGCCAGATGCATCATGACAGTTTTTAAAACAGAAGTTCTTTCATTTAGCACAATACTAAATGGATCTTGATTTTTTTTTTTCTTTTAAACTCACTGAAGTTGGTTTGCTGTCATAAAGTCTACTTGTGGCGAAAAATTTTAGTTTTAATTCAGTCATTCAGTTTGGATTGTTCTGATTCATTCTTGCTTGAGTTCAAATACAGTGTACAAAGGATCATGGTATAAATACCTGATTAGGAAGACAGATCAGTGCAAGATTGAAGGGTGGTAAGAAGAGATGATGATGATCTTCCTAAGGTGTTTCTATAAATCTTATTTCTAGAATTTAACTGGTGGGGAACAGCTGCTTCTGATAATTCTTGGTGAGGAAGGAAAGAAGGAAGTCTAGACCTCGTGTGGCATACTGGTCTTAACATCCCACATCTGATCTGACGCCCATGGTTCAATCTTAGTGTAAAAATTGGAAGGGAGATGAGGTTCTGGCCCTGCATTTGAATGGCTTGGGCAGGCAGACTACTACAAACCTGATCTTTCTGTGCTATAGTCTAGTTTTTCTACAAGTAGTATGTTCTGAGGAAAAAAATTGCTCTGCAGCAAGACACAGACTAGCATTAATTGGTTTTGCAAAGACAGTTCCAGTCAAGAAGGGGATTGGATGAGGCAGCTCCAAAGGTTTCTTTCAACTCTTGCTATTCTGTGATTCTGTGATTGAGTATAGTGATGTCTTCAAGGTATTTTGTCACCAGGTCCCCATTCCCATTTAGCAGTGAATGTGCATTTTTCATGTTCCTTCTTTTGCTACTGAAGCTCTTCTTCAGCTCCAGATGGGCTTTGGCTTTCCTCATCCTTTCTCTGCGTACTCAGGCACTTTTTCCATATTCCTCTTGGGTCACCTTTCCATGCTTCTGTCTCTTCATGTTTCAGACTTTTTAGCTCTTAATTAATCCACACAGACCTCTTGCTTCCTTTCTTCAATTTCCTTCTCTTCTCCCAACTTAAAACATTTGACTATCAAACAAGACTTTTGGTAAAAGTAGCATAAAAATTTCAGTAAGTAGAATTCCATTAACAATTGTTTAGTGTTTCAATATATGGTTCAAAATTTTAAGATATGCTTATGTGTGATCATGAAATGTTTGTAACATTTATGAAACCATGTAGTAAGTGCTGCCTTTAAAAAATTTTGCAGATTGTCTCTTATAAATACTTACTACGTACACAGTTCACTGTGAATGAAACAGTACAAGGCTGTTGAGGATAGAGATGTGTTTCTATGAAAAGATCAGGGGGTGGGGAGACCGGTATATTTTTATTGGTGTGATTTTTCTGGTTTTATCTCGGAAAGCTAGTATGGAGTTGAAAAAAAGAGCTCTCTAATTCAGGTTATTTTCAGTTAAGGAAGTTACAAATTGATTGGAAAAGCTTGTTAGCTTGAAATAACCTGTTTTTCACAGTGAGATCTGTGAAGGTTATTTTTGCAGCAGATTAACTGTGATGTGCTTAAATAACCCAAACATTCTCAAGCTTGTGACTCCCTAACTTAATTTCTCAAAGATAAGTGTCCTAAATATAGCATGTTCTTGTAGCCTAATTGTCCTGGTTTGAAGGACAGGTGTCTGCCAATAAAGGCAGAAGTTTTCCTTTGAAATAGAGACTTTAATTCCACTCC
>JAOTBB010001100.1:24597-36100 GCA_025629985.1 Chamaetylas fuelleborni
AATCCCTGGAAGAAAAAAAAAAAAAAAAAAAAAAAAATTGTGTGAGTGATAAAAAAATGCTGGGAGAATTTTGGGAAAATTGGGATTTTAAAAGGGATTTGAAAACGCACAAATTCTTGTCTGAATGTTGGTTTCTTCATTACTCTCCTTAAATTCAGCAGGAAAAATGAAAATACCTCAAGGTGGTTTTTTTTCTGTTTCCAAAGGATGAGGTTTTTTGTTCTTAAACTCTTGGAAAATTCCTAAATCTGGGATTTTTGTGACGATTTTCTCACCTGCAGAATCGCTTCACACCTGGAGCCAAACACCAAACTCCAACCTCAAAACTGACATTAAAACCTTCCTCCAGCCAGGAAAAAAGGGCAGATCCCTGGATTTCAACCTGGCTTCCTCTGCTCCCTAAGAATAAGGTTTTTGTTCTTCCTAAACTCCTGGAAAATTCCTAAATCTGGGATTTTTGTGATGACTTTCTTACCTGCAGAATCGCTCCACACCTGGAGCCAAACACCAAACTCCAATCCCAAAATTGACATTAAAAATTTCAGACAGCCAGGAAAACAGGGCAGATTTCAGGATTTGAACCCAATTTCCTCTGTTCCCTAGGGATGAGGGGCTTTTTAGGTTCTAAACTCCTGGAAAAATCCTAAATCTGGGATTTTTGTGACCATTTTCTCACCTCATCCCTTACCTGCAGAATCGCTTCACACCTGGAGCCAAACACCAAACTCCAACCCCAAAACTGACATTAAAACCTTTATCCAGGCAGGAAAAAAAAGGCAGATTCCAGGATTTCAACCCAGTTTCCTCTGCTCCTTAAGGATGAGGTTTTTGTTGTTCCTAAACTCCTGAAAAAATCCTGAATCTGGGATTTTAGCAATGACTTTCTCACCTGCAGAATCCTGCAGCCAAACATCCAAAGCCCAACCCCAAAATTGACACCAAAAACTTCAGACAACCAGGAAAAAAGGACAGATCCCAGGATTTCAACCTGGCTTCCTCTGTTCCCTAAGGATAAGGATTTTTTTTGATCCTAAACTGGAAAAACCCTAAATCTGGGATTTTTGTGATGACTTTCTCACCTGCAGAATCGCTTCACACCTGGAGCCAAACACCAAACTCCAACCTCAAAACTGACACTAAAAACTTCAGCCAGGCAGAAAAAAAGGGCAGATCCCAGGATTTCAACCCAGTTTCCTCTGTTCCCTAAGGATAAGGGGTTCTTTTGGTTCCTAAACTCCTGGAAAAACCCTAAATCTGGGATTTTTGTGACGACTTTCTCACCTCATCCCTTAACTGCAGAATCGCTTCACACCTGGAGCCAAACACCAAACTCCAACCCCAAAACTGACCCCAAAACCTTCCTCCAGCCAGGAAAACAGGGCAGATTTCAGGATTTTTTTCCAGGAATGGGATGGGGAGGTCTCACCCTATGAGTCCTGCAGCACAGGCCACCACCCCGTCCGTGTGATCCTCGTCTCCCGCGATGTGGTCGATGTAGGACAGGATAAATTCCACCCTGGGCTGCACCAGCATCACGTCAGCTGCAGGGGAAAGGCTTGGTCAGAGCTGGGAAATTTTGGGATGGATGTTTTGTGTTCCCAAAACAAGCTGGATCCCACCTGGGATGGCTGCTCTGGGAGGGAAGGGGAAACGATGATGGAATTTTTTGGGGTTTTTTGGTGTTCACTGTGCTGAGGGTTTGTGTTGTTTGATGGGGCAGGGATGTGAAAACCCCAAATGGAGGCTCAGGGAACTAAGGGGGAAAAAAAGGAATTCAGGGATTAAGGGAGAAAAAGGAAATTCAGGGGATTAAGGGGAAAAAAAGGGAATTCAGGGATTAAGGGGAAAAACAGAATTCAGGGAGGAAAAGGGATTCAGGGAAATAAGGGGAAGAAAAAAAAGGGGATGTGGTTTGGAGGTGATTTTAAAGGAAAGTTTGAATGATTTTAAAGGAAGAGAAAGGTGGATGTGGCACAGGGATACATGGCAGGGATGTGAATAGCCCAAAATGAATTTTTTATCAGATATTTGTGAATATTTCACCATAAGAATGGTGTTAAGTGCCCCACACCAGGTGTATATGGCACGGGGGTACACGGCAAGGATGTGAATACCCCAAATGAGTTTTTTATCAGATATTTGTGAATCTGACTGTCAGGATGATTCCCCAGGATCCTGGCCAGGATCCCAGCCTGGCTCACTCACGGTGCACGTTCTCCTGGTCTCCCTTGAGCCCCTGGATGATCCCAGTGTAGGCCTCCAGGCAGCCCTCCCGCAGCTCGTTCAGGTAATCCACCATGTCGTAGTCAGACTGGTCAGGGACACAGACATGCAAAAATACTTTTAAATTCTGCTTTTTGGGTTTTCCAGATTTTTTACTGCATTAGGATATAGCTCTGAACTTCATATAAAGTGTTATTAGCAAGTTGTCCTCACAGTTTAGTTGAGCAAAACAGTTTTCCAACCCCAGAAATAAGGAATAAAGGGGGAAAAAAAGGAATTCAGGGGATTAAGGGAAAAAAATCAGGGAATTTAAGGGGGGAAAAGGGAATTCAGGTGCAGCTTCAGCCCCCAAAAGTGCAAACAGAACTGAGGAGAGAATCTGGGAGGATGGACTGCAGAGCCTGGAGCTGGAATTGGAAAATTAACCCCAACATGGAAATGGACCAAAATTTAGAAAAGTGTGAGAATTTGTGACTCTGAGCCCATCTTGGGTGTAACTATGGCCAGGCTCTTGCACCTCTGAACTTCATATGAAGTGTTATTAGCAAGTCGTCCTCACAGTTTAGTTGAACAAAATAATTTTTCAGCCCCAGAAATAAGGAATTAAGGGGAAAAAAAGGAATTCAGGGGATTAAGGGGGAAAAAGAGAATTCAGGGGATTAAGGGGGCAAAAGAGAATTCAGGGGATTAAGGGAAAAAAAATCAGGGAATTAAGGGGGGAAAAGGGAATTCAGATGCAGCTTCAGTCCCAAAAAGTGAAAACAACAGGACTGAGGAGAGAATCTGGGAGGACGGGACTGCAGAAGCTGGAGTTGGAATTAAACAGATAACCCCAATATCTAAATGGACCAAAATTTATAAAAATGTGAGAATTTGTGACTCTGGGTTCATCTTGGATCCATCCTGGGTGTAACCACGGCCAGGCTCTTGCACTGCCCAAGGTGAATCCTTTGAAGGATTTTAATAAACCCCCACTTTATGAACTCTGCTCTGCCCAGCCTCTCCTGGGAATGTCCCCTGGGGCTGGGGACAGCTCACCTTGTCCACCTGGGCCTGGGATGCCTGCTGCAGGGTGTTGAGCACCACGTCCAGGTACTTCTTGAACTCGCCCCCGATGGCCAGAGCGATGTCCCCGAACACCGAGAGGATCTGTGGCTTCACTGACCTGTGCACGTTCTCATTCTGGGGAAAAAAAATAATCAAAAATCCCAAAAGGGTCCTGGATCAGTGTGGGAAGGGGGAAAGGGAAAGAGGGGATGGTCTCAAGTTGCACCAAGGGGTTTGTGAGGGGTCTTTTAGAGTGTTTCTGCAGTGGAAGGGTTGTAAACTGTTGGAGCAAGTGCACCCAGGGGGTGGAAATGTCCCAGGAATGTGGGAGAGGGAGGGAGGAACAGGGGAGGGAGGAACAGAGGGGGAGGGATTCAGAAGGAATAAGGAATTCAGAATTCAGAAGGAATTGAAGAGGAAAGGAAGAAGGAATTCTGCTACAGTCTGAGTCAGATCTCTTTTCCCAATTCGCAGAACTTTCAAAAAAAATTGATTTTTTTTTTCTTTCCCTAATTTTTTTTGATTCTTTTTTTGGAATTTTTGAAGCCTGAAACTCACTGGACAAATGGATTTTTCTATTCCCTACAACCCAAATATTGTGGTTTTTTCCCCCATTTCTTCCTTCAAGGAAGGAAGGAATTTGGAAGGAATTCAGGAAGGGATTCAGGAATTCAGGAAGGGATTCAGGAATTCAGGAAGGGATTCAGGAATTCAGGAAGGGAGGGTGGCAGAGAGGAAGGAATTCAGAAGGAAGAGAGGGAGAGAGAGAGAGTGGGAGAGATGGAAAGTGGGAGAGAGGAAGGAGTTCGGGAGGAATTCAGGAAGGATTTCATGGAGGAATTCAAGAATTCAGGAAGGGATTCAGGAACTCAGGAATTCAGGAAAGGATTTAGGACTTCAGGAAGGGATTCAGGAAGGGATTCAGGAACTCAGGAATTCAGGAATTCAGGAAGGGACTCAGAAAATAAGTAATTCAAGAATTCAGGAAGGGATTCAGGAAGGAAGGCAGGAAGGAAGGAATTCAGAAATGGATTCAGGAATTCAGGAAAGGATTCAGGAATTCAGGAAGGAAGGAATTTGGGAACAGATTCAGGAAGGAAGGAATTCAGGAATTCGGGAAGGGAGAGAGAGAGAGTGTGAGACAGGAAGGAATTCAGGAAGGAATTCAGGAATTCAAGAAGGAATTTATTCATTAATTAACCCAGGGAGCTGATAAAGGAGACATTCCCCGAGAACCCAAACCCTGCCCCCAGCAAACCCCTCCTGGCTGCTGCTCAAACCCAAACACGAGACGTTCCTGGTGGATTCCTCAGATTCCTCCCACTTTTCCCAGGCTTCTCCCACCTCCCACTCCCTTGGGAAGAGCCAGCACCCAACTGTTCCTGGGGAATCTCCCACTCACCCCCAGGTTCTCCAGGAGCAGCTGCATCACCTCGTCACAGAAGGGGAGGATGTTGGACTGCAGGGCTCGGCACAGGTCCCCCACCAGCCCCACTGCTGACAGGCAGACCTGCAACAGGATTTGGGGTCAGCCCTGGGGATTTGGGGTCAGCCCTGGGGGATTTGGGGTCAGCCCTGGGGGATTTGGGGTCAATCCCTTGGGGATTTGGGGTCATCCCACCGGGATTTGGGGTCATCCCCTGGGGATTTGGGGTCAGCTCTGGGGATTTGGGGTCATCCCTGGGGATTTGGGGTCATCCCACAGGGATTTGGGGTCATCCCCAGGGGATTTGGGGTCATCCCCAGGGGATTTGGGGTCATCCCACAGGGATTTGGGGTCAATCCCTTGGGGATTTGGGGTCATCCCTGAGGAATTTGGGATCATGCCCCAGGAATCTGGGAATATCCCCGGGGATTTGGGGTCATCCCCAGAGATTCTGGGGTCACCCCTGGGAGATCTGGGGTCATCTCTGGGGATTTGGGGTCATCCCTGGGGGATTTAGGGTCATCCCTGGGGGATTTGGGGTCACCCTCGGGGCTGGAAAAACATCTCCAAATCCCAGAGTTTCCATAGGGAAATCCCAGCCAGGATTTTGGCTGGAAAAACAACTCCAAAATCCTCATGGAGGCCACCAGGATTTGATATTCCAAGGGGAAATCCCAGCCAGGATTTGATATTCCAAGGGGAAATCCCAGCCAGGATTTGATATTCCAAGGGGAAACCCCAGCTAGGATTTGGGTTGGAAAAATAACTCCAAATTCTACAGTTTCCAAGGGAAAATCCCAGCCAGGACTTGGGGAAAAATACCACAAAATTCCACAGTTTCACCTCACAGAGGCCATCAGGATTTGACATTCCAAGGGGAAATCCCAGCCAGGATTTGATATTCCCAGGGAAAATCCCAGCCAGGATTTGGGCTGTAAAAAACCCTCCAAATTCCCCTGGAGGGCACCAGGATTTGACATTCCAAGAGGAATTTGCTGCCTTATCCCCACTTTTCCTTGGAAGCAACAAAGAAAACACAAGAAACCAAAATTCCATGCTCCAAGGTGCTTTGGATTTTAGAATCCTGGGATTGTGGAATCCTGGATTTTAAAATCCTGGGTTGGAAGTGACCGCACTGGATGGGCAGGGACACTTTTCATTATCCCAAAAATCATCCTGAAAAATTCCAGGGATGGGGCAGCCCTGATTTCCCTGGATGAAGGGAGAGCTTGGATCCATACCTGGTACTCAGCATAGTTTTTCAGCCCAATCCCAAGGAAAGGTTTGAAGGCATCCATGTACTTCAGGAATTCTCCACCCAGGACTGGGAAAATAAGGAAAAATCCCAATTTGTGGCATTTGCCATAAACAACAAATCAGATATCCCTCAAATTCCACCTAAATCCAATAAAAAAACAACTCTCCACTCGACAAATGAGAAAAGTGAAATTATCCAGGTTATCCTGGACTGGATAAATTCTCAAATTCTTATTGGAGTGATAAGAAAATGACAATTCCATGCTCCAAGGTGGTTTAGATTTTAAAATCCCAGGATTTTTTGGGTTGAAGAGGACTTTCAAGTGACACCTTTCATTATTCCAAGTTTCTCCAAGCTCCAACCTGGCCTTGGACACTTCAAGCATGTGAACATTGCTTTATTCACATTTTAATTTGGAAATAATGAGAAAATACAAAAAACCAAAATTCCATGTTCCAAGGTGGTTTAGATTTTAAAATCCCAGGATTTTTTGGGATGAAAGGGACATTAAAGTGACACCTTTCACTATCCCAAGTTGCTCCAAGCTCCAACCTGGCCTTGGACACTTCAGGTATGTGAATACAGCGTTATCCACTTCTTTTTTTTTTTTAATAATAAGAAAATACAAAAAACCAAAATTCCATGTTCCTAGGGGGTTTGGATTTTAGAATCCCAGGACTTTTTGGGATGAAAAGGACCTTGAAGTGACACCTTTCATTACTTCAGGTTGCTCCAAGCTCCAACCTGGCCTTGGACACTTCAGGCATGTGAACACTGCTTTATTCACATTTTTCTTCAGAAATAATAAGAAAATACAAAAATACAAAATTCCATGTTCCAAGGTGGTTTAGATTTTAAAATCCCAGGATTTTTTTGGATGAAAGGGACATTAAAGTGACACCGTTCACTATCCCAAGTTGCTCCAAGCTCCAACCTGGCCTTGGATACTTCAGGCATGTGAACACCGCTTTATTCACTTTTATCTTTGGAAATAATGAAAAACCACAAGAAATTAAAATTCCATGCCCTGAGGTGGTTTAGATTTTAGAATTCCAGGATTTTTTGGGTTGAAAGGGACCTTAAAGTGACACCTTTCATTACTCCAGGTTGCTCCGAACTCCAACCCGGCCTTGAACACTTCAGGCATGTGAACACTGCTTTATTCACATTTTTCTTTGGAAATAATAAAAAACAACAAGAAATTAAAATTCCATGCTCTGAGGTGGTTTAGATTTTAGAATTCCAGGATTTTTTGGGTTGAAAGGGACCTTAAAGTGACACCTTTCACTATCCCAGGCTGCTCCAGCCTCGGACACTGCCAAGGATGGAGCACCCCTCCCTTCCCTGCACCACCCACCCACAAACGACATTTTTCACCAATTTTGCCCAAAATTCCCAGATCCAACCCCATTCCTGGCTGCTCCCAGCCCACTGCTGACCTTCCACCAGGGTGCTGACGGCCATGAGGGCGTCCTCCTGCACGCCCCCGGAGCCCGCCGTGCTCTGGAACATTCTGAGCAGCGACGCCATCACCACATCTGAGATCTGCAGCGCGTCCTGGTGCTGCACCTTCCTCAGCACGTTCTGAGGGAAAAATCGTGGAAAATGGGCAAAAATCAGCAATCATCTGACAGGTAAAGTGTTCCTACAGCCCTGGGTGCTGTAACTTTTGAGGGAAAAATTGTGGAAAATGGGCAAAAATCACCATTTGTCCTAGCATTCCCACACCCCTTGGTGCTGCACCTTCCGCAGCACGTTCTGAGGGAAAAATCGTGGAAAATGGGCAAAAATCTCCAATCATTCCAAAGGTAAAGTGTCCCCATACACACCCCAGGGTGCTGCACATTCCACAGCATGTTCTGAGGGAAAAATCACAGAAAATGGGCAAAAATCTCCCATCATTCCAAAGGTAAAATGTTCCCTTACACAGCCCTGGGTGCTGCACCTTCCTCAGCACGTTCTGAGGGAAAAATCATGAAAAATGGGCAAAAATCAGTAATCAGATTAGACGTAAAGTGTTCCTACATCCCTGGATGCTGTAACTTCTGAGGGAAAAAACACAGAAAATGGGCAAAAATCAGCAATGATCTGACAGGTAAAGTGTTCCTATATCCCTAGGTGCTGCAACTTCTGAGGGAAAAATCATGGAAAATGGGTAAAAATCTCCAATCATCCTACAGACAAAGCATTCCCATAGCCCTGGGAGTGGCACATTCTGAGGGAAAAATCATGAAAAATGGGTAAAAATCACTGCTCATCCTAGATAAAGCATTCCCACAGCCCTGGGTGCTGCAACTTCTGAGGTAAAAATCATGGAAAATGGGCAAAAATCATCCTACAGATAAAGCATTCCCATAAACACTCCTGGGTGCTGCACTTTTTGAGAGAAAAAACACAGAAAATGGGCAAAAATCAGGAAGCATCCTACAGGTAAAGTGCTCCCATACAGGCCCCTGGGTGCTGCACCTTCCACAGCAGTTTTTGAGGGAAAAATCATGAAAAATGGGCAAAAATCAGTAATCATGCAACAGATAAAGCATTCCCACAGCCCTGGGTGCTGCAGATTCTGAGGGAAAAATCATGGAAAATGGGTAAAAATCACTGCTCATCCTAGATAAAGCGTTCCCACAGCCCTGGGTGCTGTGATAAGGATGAAAGAGTTGCTGTTTGAACCTTTTTGCTGCCAAAAAAAATCTGCTTTTGTGGATGCAAAGTCCCGTTCATTTGGCTGCATTCAGATTTTCCAGCTGAATTTCCCTTTCCTGCTGCATGGGCTGTTCTCAAAGCTTTGCCATTTGTAAGCTGGAATTAAATGTGACCAGCCCAAATTTAGCCTATTAAAAAAACCATAATAATGAAATCCTTTTTTTTTTTTTTTTTTTGTCTGTCGCAGCTGAAACTGAGTTTGGCTTTTGAATTAAAGTTTAGAAATGCTTGAAGTAGTTAAAATACAACAATTCCCAGGAAAATAAAAAAAAAAAATCCTTAATTTCCAGAGGAAAGTAATGATTTAAAGTTTTTCACTCCATGAAGATGGACTTTGGCTGTTTATATAATTAAGACTTGATTTATGGAATTATTTGATTATGGAATTATGGGAAGGGAGTTTAAAAATCCCCAAATTCCACGGGCAGGAACACATTCCACTAAACCAAGTTGTTCCTTCAAGGGATGGGATATTCTCACTTAATTTTAAATATTAACAAATGTTTTTCCTCTGCTGGATGTTCATAATTGTATTTCCAGCAAAACAACAAAAAAATTCAGGTAAAAGACCAATATATTTGATTTTTTTAATACTGAAAAAAGCTCCTCTGTTGAGTTTTACTCAGTGGTTTTTAAGCATTTGCTTCAACTGGGTAAAAAAAATTCAGGTTCAGGTTCTGGGATAATAAAAAACCACATTTAGAAATTAAAACTGGCAGCTTAATTCCACCTGGACTCCACTCCCCTGGCAGAGATCAGTGCCCACCCTGTGACATTCCAGGGTGAAAATTCCCCATTAAAACTCTTCCAAGGACAGATTATTTCCATTTCCCATAATTAAAAAAAAAAATTAAATCTCCTTAAATTGAAGAATGAAAACAACCACAAAGCTTTTGAGGATGAAATTAAGGATTTTTCACATCAACCTGGAGACCACCTGGGTTGCTCTAAGCTGATTTTTGGGGGAAAAATCCTTTTTTTTGAGTGGTGTTTGCAGCAGTAAGCACTGCACTGATAACTCCTGCTCATTAGCAGATGTTTAATTGGGAATTCTGAGGACACTCAGAACATTTTAATTTGTGCCATTTGGATCAGGAGCACCAAGCATGAGAGGCAGATGAAAGAATCAAAGCTGTGAGGCAATTTTTTGTTGTTGTTGTTGTCTGTGGGATTGTTGAGGCTGCAGCTAACCCAAGAACCAACCTGACAGCACAGACAATCTTTTATAGAATGCCCAAATCTTTGAGTCATAATACCCTGAATTTTGTCACTAGAGCACAACTTAGAGACTTCTGAACCTTGCATCACCTCCCACGTGTCAGCTGGGACTCAAAACCCACTTTTTTCATTCAATCCTCAGCACCAGGAGCTGAGGTTGTAGCTTTAGGGGCACAAAAACACCTCAAAAATCATTTTATTCCCATGATAAAACCAGGAGAGAGGAATTTACCTGGAGAGTAGCACAGAGAAGGGACTGGAGATCGTTGAACTGGATTCTGTCAGAGGTGCTCTGGATGTGAGACTGAAACAAGAACAAAACCCCACGTGTGAAGAGGCTGCCTGGGATCCTGGAAGCTCCAGGTTGCACTTTAAATATTTGTTCTTTTCAGATTTCAGAGCACAGGGGCTGTGAAGAAGCTGAATATAGAATCCCTGAGTGGTTTGGGACCTTAAATCCCATCCATTCCCTCCCACCATCCCTGGATTTGGACACTCACAGGGGTAGAGCAGCCACAAATTCCCTGTTTTAAATCAGGATTTACCCACCTCCATCTGCAGCACTTGCTGGAGCCTCTCCATGATGACCAGAGTGGTTTTTTGGACAGCAGGATAACAGTCCTTGGCACTGTTTTTCACTATTTCCATCAGGGATTCATAGGCAGAACTCCTCAAGTTATTCTGGTGTCCATCAGGTCTGCAACAGAAGGAGGAAGATTTGCAGCTCCCAGTGCTTGGAAACAGATTTTTTTTTTTAAATTTTAGTAAACCAGCAACAGCTCCATTTGAGTGCTGTGACAAGCACGAGCCACTTGAAAAGCCTTGAAATAAAGGGAATTTGTGAAGCCACTTCTGGCACATTTCTTTTCAGTGATTTTCGGTTTTTAAAATTATTTTCAGGACAGAAGGAGCCTTGGAGTTGGTGTCAGGTGAGCAGCACTTCAGAGCCCCTCCCCAGACACCTCTGAGGGTGTGAAATTTGAAATTAAAGCACCTGAGATGGGCTCCAGAGCTTTGAGCCAGACACTCCACTCCTGGCTGGATGTAAATGATGACAGGGAAAGAGTTTAAATTTTGAACTGGGACAAGATTTTTAAGGAGAATCAGCAGCAAAAAGGCTCCATCAGTGCATGGAGCTGATCCAGGGATTGAACCTGGAGCTGTCACACTTATGTGACCTTCAAGCCACTACAAAATTTGAGTTTTAGCTTTCTTTTTCTGCATCTCAGAGCAAAATATTTTGCCTCATCTACTTTCTGTTTTAGCTGGGATGGGAATGGGAGATTAAGTTGGTCCCTGGCTCTTCTGGGAGTACCTGGAGCTGCACAAAAATAATCAGGAAAAGGAACAAACAGGCATCCCTGATCATGTCCTGCTGCAATTCCTGACTATCCTGGGGCACTGGAGCCAAAGGGGCTGAGTCTTGTGATTGCACAAAAAGGGCAGAGTCTTAAAAGTGTGGAGTTAAACTTGGAGATTTGAGGTGAAAATGTGAGGGGAAAATGGGGGGAATGTGAGGGGAAAAACGGGGGAAATGTGAGGGGAAAAATGGGGGAAATGTGAGGGGGAAAATGGGGGAAATGTGAGGAAAATACAGGGGAGATGTGAGGGGAAAATATGGGGAA
>JAOTBB010001134.1:0-11085 GCA_025629985.1 Chamaetylas fuelleborni
CTGGGGATAGTCCAATTTTCCAAAGAATGGGTTTCTGCTTGCATTGTCTATGTTCCTTTGGATCTGCTCACTAGTTTTGTCTTTTCCCATTGTAAGCGCAGCTAAGCAAACATGAAATGACAGACAATCAATTATTTAAGTTTCATATAACTACTCCCTTCTAACTTTTAATTGTTTTCAGCAAGGTGACTAAAATTCTAATTTTTTAAGATTAGTGTTTCAGAGGGAACAATTTAAACAAACCAATGGGGCTTCCAAGATCAGGTGATTTCAAAATGGGATTTCCTAGCAGAGGGTTGCCACAAGGAGGGATTGACAGCTTGGCAGGGGGAAGGGAAAAGAATATTCCACAAGGGGCAGGAGTTTGGGTAGACAGGCAACTGGGTAGGATGGCACAACCTAGGCTAAACAAACAACATACAGGAGAACAGGAACAAACTATTAAAGAAAAACCACATCTCCCCTAAAACCGTAAGTGATAAGAACACATTGTAACACTTCCAGTTTAAACCAGGCTATCTCAAACTCCCTCCCAGTTACTCCCAGCACACCCCAATCCCCCTCCCAGCTCTACCAGTGCCTCCCCCACTCCCCCCGCATTGTGGGGTCTGGGCTGTGCCCCAGCCCCGGCTCAGGGGGTGCTCCAGGCTGACGTGGCAGGTGGAGATGACCCCCCACTGCAGAGGGTTTCCAGCAGCACCAAGAGCTGCTGGGTCCAGTCCCCATTAGGCACAAGGTCGGTGGCCACCACGTGCCCTGAGAGCTCCTGCTGGCCCTCAGCTGGATCTCGACAGGGTAGAAATCCATCACAGCTGCGGCCAGGCTGGGAGATGGAGTGCCACAGTGAGATGGAAACACTGGGGCAAAAGGAGAGAGAGTGAGGGATAAGCTGGGGGGAACTGGGAGAGAGGGGAGAGGGCTGGTGTTGCACTGAGAGGGACTGGGAATGAAACTGGAGAGAGTGGGGAAACACTGGGAGACGGTGGAGTGGATTGGGGCAAAGGGAGAGGGAGGGAGAGGGAGGGAGAGGGTGGCAGTTCAGGATTGAACTGAAAAAGGACTTGGAAAAGACTGGGAGAGACTGGGAAGGCGCTGGGAGAGAGGGTGGAGGTCTGGGAGTGGAGTTAGTAGGACTGCAAGTGGATGGGGAATGGAATGGCTGTGAACCGAGAGGAATTCAGAGCGAGTCTGGTGACACTGGAAGGGACTGTGAGGACACTGGGTGACTGGGATGGACTGGGAGAGCCACCAGAGTCACTTGGGGTGCGGGGGCAGGAGGCCCCGGGGATGGGCACAAGAAGGGATGACATGTCTCAGGTGATTCCCAGGAAGGTTCTGAGGGGCTCCAGGGTCATTCCCAGGGCAGGGCCCGAGGGGACACGCTCTGCCCCGCGCTCAGCTCTGCGCCCCACAAGGAGCGGGCTGGACAACTCGTAGTTGTGCCGGCAGTGCCCGTCCACCGCAGCCCGTCTGTGCTCCATCCATTCCAAGTCGCTGTTCCAGTACCTGGCACCCTTGTCCCCAAAGGAGGTGTCCCCATGTACAGCCCCACATCGCTGCCGAAGTGCAGGAACTGCTCCTGGTTGGAGATGTTCCTCTCCACCAACCTCATGCGGTTGGTGCCGTTAATGAAGTGCCACTCGGACTTAACCATCTCCTGGAACAGCTCTGTGTGTGCAGGACACAGGTCCAGGGGTGACCCCCCAGCAGCTCCCCAGTAGCCAAGAGTTCCAGGGCAACCCCAACTCCGCAGTTATAAAAATGTGAAAACTCATGACTGGTTGTCCATCTTGGGTCAAGCCATGACCATGCTCTTGTACTGCCCAGGGTGAATTTGTTGAAGGCCTTTTAATAAATGTCTACTTTATTCCTTTAACTCTGTCTAGCCTCTCTTCCAGGTGGCCTCTCCAGGTGTCAGTTGGAGGGTCCCCAGTGACCCCCGTTGGGCAGAGCCCTGGTGATCCATGTTGGGAAGACACCTGGCTGGGGGAGCTCTGCATCATCCGTTCTCCCTGTGGGCACTTGGATGAACGCAGGGGCAGGAACATCCTTTGGGATGCAAACTGATGTTGGGAATTCCCTGGGGAGAGTGCATTTGTTGACTTCGAATCCCAGAAAATCTTCTGTGTTCAGTCCTATTTTCTGGTGGCATCCAGGAATACTGAATGGTCTTGGAGGCCTTTTTCAACCTCAGTGATGTCACTATTTTGATTTCCTATTGTCCAAGGATGTCTTCTGCAGCCAAATGCTGATGAACTGGGGCAAACACCAAGATTTTGGAGACAGTGGGGTGGAAACCCCTCCAAAAAAGGTTCTTCCCTCCCACCCAAGCATGTGGATCGTCATCTGGCATGGACAAGGAAATCCTTTTCTTTTGGCCTTGATTTGCTTTTCGAATTGATTTCTCTTCATCTGTTTAAAACATCCAACCTTGGGGTAAAAATAAAGACACTGAACGGAGACATTGGTGGGGACACGGGCGAATGTAGTAATTATGTCAAGACGGACATGACTGTCATCATCACCAGTCCTTTATTAAAAACTTCTTGTGCCTTCTTTCAATGAACTTCTTTCAGGCAACTCTGTCTCCTTTCCTCATAGGCAGCTCCACACAGCTCTGACTCCTCTCCTCTCTGCAAGTTTCCTTCTTCCTTCTACATGACTGACTAAACCCCAACCTGTCCCTTACCCGGCTGCTTAACCCTGTGTGTCTTTCACACGACGACTTCTTATCTGTCCCTCCCTTATCTCCTCCCAGCACAGCCAGCAGACTCCACCCCAAACTGCAGCCCACGCTGGGTCTCAAGCTCCAACAGCAACTGTAACTCGTGGTCAGCCAGCCCACTCTATTACAACACCCACCCTCACTGGGCAGGCAAGGCTGTTTCCACCCCTTAGTAATCAGTACAGATGTAATTCATAGGTTCCAAGAAGAAGGCAATCTTTCCCAATCTTCCCACCAATTCCCCCTCTTTTTATTAAAGTAAATTGACATTATGACACATTCAGATATTTCACCTCAGACTAACAGTTAAACATTTGATCGAGCAACACATCACAGTAAGGACATGTGCTTCAAATCTCAGTTCTTAAATAGCACAAGTTTGCCTAGCTTTACTTTACAATTGTTTCTTTCAGCAAGCTCTTATATAAGAAATAATTGTCTGCATGTTGTAGATTGATGAGATATTTACCTTTCCTCAGAGTCAAGAGTCCTATTTTATTACTTAAGTTTCTCCTCACATATGAACAATTTATTCCAATTTCATTACCCAAAGTGAAAGTTTACAGCAACATAACAACCACATCCAATTCCTGCCAATTAATTCTTCTTCATTCTTTTCTCATTGATTGTTAACTTTCTTTTTTTATTTACTTTGGTTTAGTTTGGCTTTTATCAGTACAGAACATCAACCTAAGGATTCTCTTAGCTCTGAAATGCATTTGTGAATTAAGCTTGATACATTACCCAGATTGACACAGTACATACTATTAAAGCTCCAGAACCAGAAAACTGTAGTTCACAAATACAATATATATATTTCAGTATCAAATAGACACATTGCATTGAACAATAGAACTACCATCTCCAGCTTTTCCTGTATCTTGTTGCTTTAATTACTTCACTTGTTCCTTCTTCAGTTTAGCTGCTTTTGTAAAGTTATTTTAGCTAACTGTTGTGCAAGAGTAACATATTTTAACTTGGCTCTTAATTCAGCTTTTTGGGGACACAGAAGCAGCTCTAGCAGGCTCTTCTTCAGGAACAGGCACATTCCCAAGCTGAACTTTATTCTTCTGTTGTTCCCCATTAACTTCAATTTCTTGCTCTGATTCTTCTTCCACCTCCTGCTCTGTTTTCCATCCTTTTAGAGTCTCATAGAGCAATCTCCAGGTGGTAGTCAAATCTGCAGCTGCCTCGTCCCCTTTGGATACCACATCCCATGGTCTTTCCCCAACTTCTTTCCATACTCTAACACTAAAGGCAGTACTTTCATCAATCTTAATAACATTTTTTGCCCCGCAAAGTGTTTTTTTTAATATAGATAAAACAGTCTGTTCCCAGTGGCTCATCTGGATAATCACCCCTTCAGGTGTCAAAGTCAATCAGCAGCTTCCCCCCCAGCTCTCAGCTTCACTGGGCTCCGCCTCTGGCTGTATCTCACCCTACAGCCCAAGTTCAATCATGTTGGCATCACCATTATGTGGTAATTATGTTGAGACAGACTGGACTAATACCTTCATCAGCCCTTTACTGAAAATTTTATATGCCTTCTTTCTGTGGCCTTCTCTCAGCTAACTCTGACTCTTTCCCTCATAGGCAGCTCCACACAGCTCTAACTCCTTTGCTCCTCTCTGCAAGTTTCCTTCATCCTTCTACATGACTGGCTAAACCCCAACCTGTCCCTTATTCAGCTGCCTAACCCTATCTGTCCCTCACACAACATCTTCTTACCTTATCAGTCACTTGCACGACTGCATGTCCCTTATCTCCTCACGGCCAGCAGACTGCATCCCAAACTGCTGCAGACCCAGATCTCAAGCTGCAGCTGCAACTATAAGTAGTGGGCAGCTAGCCCACTCTTTTATAATACCCATCTTAACTGGGCAGTCAAGGCTGTTTCTACTTCTCAGTAATCAGTACAGGTGTAATTCATTGGGAAATATTGCCTTCGGCACTATCCTTTCAACCTATCTTCCCACACTTATTCTGTAAGGTTTTTCTTATTTCCTACAGTTATGGTCATTGCCATCATCTCATGGTCATGGTCACCTCACAGTCACCTCGTGGTCACAATTGTCTCACGATCATCTCAAGGAAGCTTTCTAGCTTCCTTGTGTCACGATCATCTCAAGGTCTTGATCACCACATAGCTACGGTGTGTTGTGGTCATCTCATGGTCACCTCTTGGTCAAGATCGTGTCATGGTCACAGTTATGGTCATCTCATGGCCTTCAACATTTCGTGGCCATGGTGGTGTCATGGTCATCACGTGGTCATCTCATGGTCACGATCATCTTATGGTCATCTCATGGTCATGGTCATTTCCGGATCACCATCGTCTTATTCTCACTGTAATGGTCATCTCATGATCATGTCATGGTCATCTCACGGCCATGATCGTGTCAGGGTCACCTCAAGGCCATGGTTGTGCTATGGCCAACCCATGGTCATCTCTTGGTCAAAATCTCTCATGGTCAGGGTTGTGGTTGTGTCATGGTCATCTCATGGTCATGGTAACAGTCATGGTCATCCCATGGTCATCTCAGGGTTGTGTCACTCATAATCATTCTCATCTCACGGCCATCTCATGCTCATGTCATGGCCAGGGAACCTCTCAGAGATCCTGAGCCCCGATTTCTGGACACTCAAGGACCGCTGGGGACAGCAAGGCCTGGCCTGACCCCTCCCCCAATCCCATTGCCCCTCCAGGAGCCCAATGCAGACAAACCTTTGGGGGCTCAGCCCGCCCCGACCCTGGGATGGTGTCAGCAAAATAATAAATAATAAAATAATAAAGGGATGGGAATGACTAAACGACTAGAAACTGAAAGCGTTAACGTAAGGAGAAATAAAAAGGATGCACAAGGGCTCCTTTAGAAGACCCCAAAATGGGGTTGAGCACACAATATAGACTATGAGGGAATGTCCTAGAAAGCTTCCAGCCAATCACAGACCATTGTGTAGTCTCTATTTGCATGGTCATGCCCAGTTGTTCCCATAATCCCTTTTCTCTCCTTTACTTCTCGCCATAGCGTGACTGGATGTTAACTTGTCTTGGCTCCTCAGTGTCCAAGATCCAACATTCTTATCTGCCGTGTGGCCAGTTCATAGCCTGTTCCTTCCAGAATGGACTGCTACACAAACTCTCCTGGGGACAACTTGGATGTGGGATGTGGGATGTGGGAAATGGGGCATAGAGCAGGAAATGCAGCCTGGGGCATGGAGCTGGTTGTGCCTGGCAAGTCCCCATCTTGTTCCTGGTGCCCCCATCCCAGTTTTGGTGTCCCCATTCATGTGTCCTCATCCCAGTCCTGGTGTCCTCATCCTGCTCTTGGTGTCCCCATTCCAATTCCTGGTATCCCATTCCCATTCCTGTCTCTGCTGTCCCTATTCCATCCTGGTCTCCCCATTCCTGCTCCCAGTATTCCCATCCCTGTCCCCAGTGCCCCTATTCCCATTCCTGGCTCCCAGAGAGGAACTGCCAGCCACTGGAGGAAGGAACCCGGATTTATTGCCCCAAGCAGGATTTATTGCCCAAACCAGGATAATTTCACAGTAGAACTAAAGCATTGGGAATATTTGTTGTTCTTTGCTTTAAAACACTGGAAAATGGGAAATTGATGCGTTAGCAGGAGCTGTGGGTGGATGGGAGCAGCGGGATGAGGTCTGCTGGCAGCTCTCGGTTTCCTGGGAAGAGGGAAGGGGCCAGGTCCAGTGCCATGGATTGCTCAGGCAGTGATTCCTGTCAGGATGAGAGAGGGTCACGGTGTCACCCTGTCCCTGTCCCCATCCCACAGGATGGACCTGGCTGGAGCCTATGAAGAGGGGGAGCTACTCCGGAATTCCACTTGATCCCATCCCAATCCTGCTCCATCCATCCTGCCCCAACCCCGCTCTGGAATCCCATCCAATCCCTCTCCATCCATCCCACACCTACTACATCCATCCATCCATCCATCCATCCATCCATCCATCCATCCATCCATCCATCCCAACTTCTCCTGCTCCAACCAACCTGCACCAATCCTGCCCCATCAGTCCTGCCTGATCCCACTCCAGAATCCAGCCCCAATCCCACTCCAGAATTCCACCTAATCCTGCTCTGGACCCCTGCTCTGATCCAGAGTACCTCCCTGATCCCAATCTATCCATCCTGCCACAATTCCCTTCTGGAATCCCACACTGATCCCGCCCTGTACTTGCAGTCAAGCCATTGTTTCCACAACATTTCCTCCAGAAAAAAAAGATCGATGAGATTCCAGCATGGATTGCACACCGGGATTAACCCCAGGATCCATCCTGGGATTCGCATGGAGGGGATCCAGAGCTGGATCCATCACTGGTACTCACAGGCTGCCATGTTGTATCCATTCCTGTCTCCCTCCCCTGCAGAAAAACAGTGGGATCAGCATTGGTGGCACAGGATTCCCAGAACGGTGCCGGGTGGATCCGTGCCCCTTCCCAACCCCCATCCCGTGTGTTACCGGATTGGCGCTTCCAGACGACGAATCCAATGAGGACAATGAGGATGATGATGGCAGCAATGATGGACACAGCGACCACCACGGTGAGATTCCTGCCAGATGTTGGTTCTGGGAAACGCGGGATGGTGAGGAGGGGGAGGGGAATCCCTATTTGGGAATTCCAAATTCCCAATTCCCACATTCCACATTCCCAGCCTCACCCCAAGCGAAGATCCCGGGCTCCGACATTCCGGGATGCTCCACCCGGCACCGGTACTGCTCCCGCTCCTCCGGCCGCGCCTCGATCCTGGCCCAGGTGTGGAAGGTGCCGTCGCTGTTGGGAACGACCCCGCCCCACTCCGTCTCCTGATCCCGGATTTCATCCCCCTTCATCCAGTTGACTGCGATGGCCTTGGGGTAGAATCCATACGCGTGGCAGGACAAAATCAGCATCCCGTGTTCCTCTCTTCCGGACACATGGACATCAGGGGGCTCTGGAATGGGATAATGGTGAGAGACATCCATGAAATTCCATGGGAATGGGATTGGGGTGAGATCTGCCCAGGGAATTCCCACATGAATGGGATAGGGGTGAGATCTGCCCATGGAATTCCCACATGAATGGGATGGGGTGAGATCTGCCCATGGAATTCCCACATGAATGGGATAGGGGTGAGACCTGCCCATGGAATTCCACGGGAATGGGATGGGGGTGAGATCTACCCATGGAATTCCCACTGAAATGGGATGGGGGTGAGATCTGCCCATGGAATTCCCACTGGAATGGGATGGGGGTGAGATCTGCCCATGGAATTCCCACTGGAATGGGACAGGGGTGAGATCTGCCCATGGAATTCTCACTGGAATTGGATGGGGTTGAGATCTGCCCATGGAATTCCCACTGGAATGGGTTACGGGTGAGATCTGTCCCTAGAATTCCCACAGGAATTATTGTGTTCCCATGTCCTCCGTTCCCAAATCCCACATTCCTACAGGAGTTCTGCTCCCACCTTTGCGGTCCAGCTCCTTCTGCCCATATCTGACATATCTCTGGAGCCATTCTGGGCATTCGTGCCCCAGGTAATTCGTATAACCCTCAGCCACGTTGTCGTGTTCCCAGCGCCTCCTGCTGACCTCAGCAGCGCTGTCGGCCGCCACGAATCTCCTGGATCCCAGGTCAAAGGAGATGAAATCCCGCCCGTCATAGCTGTACCGGCTGGATCCACGGACGCTCCCGTCAGACAGGAGGTCACAGCCGTAAACTCGCAACAATGTGTGGAGACCTGGGGGGATTGTACCCACAGAGACCCATGGAATTGTGTCCCAGCCCCATAGAGCCCCATTCCAGCCCTATGGTGCACCTGAGTCTGATGGAGACCCACAGATCCCATCCCAGCCCCATGGATCCCCATCTCAACCTATGGATCATAAGATATCCCACACCAGCCCCATAGATCCCCATCCCCGCCCCATGCATCCACGTCCCAAACCCATGGGTCCCAACCCAACCCGACAGATGCCATCCCAGCCCCATGGATCCATGTCCCAACCCATGGATCCCCATTCCAACCCCAGAGATCCCATCCCAGGCCCACAGATCTCATCCCAGCCCCTATGTAGCCCTAGAGTCTGATGGAGACCCACAGATCCCATCCTAGCCCCATTGATCCCCATCCCAACCCACGGATCATAAAATATCCAATCCCAGCCCCATGGATCCCATCCCAACCCACGCATTACAAGATATCCCAACCCAGCCCCTATGGAGCCCCATCCCAGCCCCATCGATCCCATCCCAGCCCCACAGATACCCCCACTCACCCCTGCTCTGGTTGTACCGGTCCCGCAGCGTCTCCAGGTTCCAGGCATACATGTGCTGGCTCCTCTCGCAGATCTGGGTGCCTCTATCCCAATATCCCGGATCGGCTGAGTCCTTTACCCACTCTGTCAGCGGCTCCATCCGGCCCCGTTCGCTGTCGCAGCGTGTGAAGGGGATCCCATCCAGGTACCCAATGGACATGAACTCAGGGATCCCTGGGCTGGGCTCTGACACTGCCACATGCAGGTAATGCATGGAGTGGAGAACTGGGGGGACACAGAGATTTGGGGGGGTTGAGGGGGTCATGGATCAATGAAAGGGGAACTGGGAGAGCCGGGAAGGGACTGCATGGGGTCCCAGTGTCCAGGAATGGGGGCTCAGGGGACTCACAGTGCCAGGGAAAGGGGGATACAAGACTTGGAGAGGTGGGATGGGGATTCCAGGGGGTCCAGGGGTCCCAATGAAGGAGGGGTCACAAGGACCCCCCCCAAGGAAAGAGGGGTCACAATGTGGGAAGACCCGGGATGGCTGGAATGGGGAGTTCGGGGGTCCTTGATGCAGAGGGAAAAGGGGGGCTGGGGGCTGAGAAAAACGGGAATAGGGGTCCAGGGGGTCTGAGGGTCAAGGAAAAGGGGGGGTCTGGAGAAGGCAGGATGGATAGGAAAGAGGTGCACGGGGGAGATTGGTACTGGATAAGGGAGTGCAAGGAAGTGCCTTCCTTTCAAGTGGGACTGGGAATTCAGGGGGGTCCCAGAGCCCAGAATCCCCCCTGGGACCCTCCACAACGCTTCAGGGACCTTCTGGGACCCCCTGGGAACGCCCGCAGGACAAGCAGGAAGTGGAGAACTGGGGGGACACAGAGATGGGGGTGGGGACAGGGAGTGGAATGAGGAAAGCCAGCAGAGCCGGGAAGGGTCCAAGGTTCCAGGAAGGAACTGGGAGAGGCAGGATGGAGGATCCAGGGGGTCCCTGTGCCCAGGAAAGGGGGCCAGGGGTCCCCGGTGTTGAGGGAAAGGGGGGGTCTGGGAGCTGGGAAAGGCAGGAATGGGGGTCCAGGGGGTCCCTGGGTCACGGGAAAGGGGATCTGGGACTGGGAGAGGCGAGCGGATGCCGGGGGCGCAGCATGGGAGACGGGAAAGAGACCGAGGGAGTGCGGTGAGGGAGGGGACGGGGGGAAAGGGGGAATTCCAGGGAGTTCATCTGGATCCCATTGGATCCCCGCTGCGACGCCCCTGAGATCCCTGGGACGCCCGGGACCCTCTGGGACCCCGTTTCGGGAAGCGGCGAGAGTGGAAAACGTGGGGGACACGGAAAGTTGGGAGGTTCGGGGGGGGCAAAGGTCAAGGAAAAGGGCGGGACTGGGGTCTGGGAAAAGCGGGATACCCGAAAAGGGGGTGCAGGGAGGCCCCAGGCCCAGAAATAGGGGTTCAGGGGGGTCCCAGTGCCCAGGAATGGGGGTTCAGGGGGGTCCTGATGCTGGGAAAGGCGATGGAGAGGTAACAAGACCCAAAATGAGGGTTCAGGAGTTTCTCCGTGCCCGGGAATTAAGGTTGACGGGGTTCCAAGTGCCCGGAATTGGAAGTTCAGGGGGTCACGATTTCGGGGGTCCCACTCACCTTTCGTCGCGCCCCCCGGGTCCCCCAGGAGCCCCAAGATCAGCCCCAGCCCCAGCGCCGGAGCCATCCCGCTGCTCCGCCCCGGCTCCGCCCTGGCCCCGCCCCCAGCGCTGGCCCCGCCCCAGAACCGCCCCCGGCCCCGTCATTGGCGCCGCTTTTTCCTGCCCGCCAATGGAAACTTCAAGTGTCAGTGACGTCACCGGTCTCACAGGTTGGGACGCGGAAGCGAAAGAGACCGAGGGAGCGCGGGGTGGGGGAGGGGACGGGGGAATTCCAGAGAATTGCTCTGGATCCCTCTGGATCCCCGCTGCGACCCCCCTGGAGCCCTCTGAGAACCACCTGGGACCCCCTGGGACCCCCCTGAAGAAAGCGCCGGGAGTGGAGAACCGGGGGGACACGGAAATTTGGGAGATCTGGGGGTGCAAAGGCGAAGGAAAAGGGCGGGTCTGGGGTCTGGGAAGGGCG
>JAOTBB010001139.1:0-15887 GCA_025629985.1 Chamaetylas fuelleborni
TTCCCAGATGAAGAAGCTGTCCAGGAATTCCCACAATTCCCAAACCCTTTTCCCACATTCCCAAACCCCATTCCCAGATGAAGAAGCTGTCCAGGAATTCCCACAATTCCCAAACCCTTTTCCCACATTCCCAAACCCCATTCCCAGGTGGAGAAGCTGGTCAGGAATTCTCACATTCCCAAACCCCATTCCCACATTCCCAAATTCCCAAGTGCCATTCCCACATTCCAAAACCCCATTCCCACATTCCCGAATTCCCAAGCGTCATTCCCACATTCCCGAACCCCATTCCCACATTCCCAAACCCCACTCCCACATTCCCTGGTGGAGAAGCTGGCCAGGACCCTATTCCCACATTTCCCAAACCCTATTCCCACATTCTCAAACTTCATTCCCGCATTCCCAAACCCCATTCCCAGGTGGAGAAGCTGGCCAGGAATTCCCACATTCCCAAACCCCGTTCCCAAATTCCCAAACCCAATTTCCACATTCCCAAGCCCCATTCCCACATTCCAAAGCCCTGGTCCTACATCCCCACACCCCATTCCCAGGTGGAAAAGCTGGCCCTGACCCCATTCCCACATTGCCACGTTCCCAAATCCCGTTCCCCCATTCCCAATTCCTGCATTCCCAATTCCCTGGTGGAGAAGCTGGCCAGGACCCTTTTCCCCCATTCCCACATTCCCAAATCCCAATTCCTCGTTCCCAGGTGGAGAAGCTGGCATGGACGCTGTTCCCACATTCCCACATTCTCAAACCCCGTTCCCCCATTCCCAATTCCCAATTCCCGATTCCCAATTCTCAGGTGGAGAAGCTGGCCCTGGTCCCGTTCCCCCATTCCCAAATCCCAATTCCCGATTCCCAGGTGGAGAAGCTGGCCCTGACCCTTTTCCCCCATTCCTCCATTCCCAAATCCCGATTCCCAGGTGGAGAAGCTGGCCCTGATCCCGTTCCCCCATTCCCAATTCCCAGTTCCCAATTCCCAGGTGGAGAAGCTGGCTCGGACGCTGTTCCCACATTCCCACATTCCCAAACCCTGTGCCCCCATTCCCAATTCCCAAGTGGAGAATCTGACCCAGACCCCTTTCCCACATTCCCACATTTCCACATTCCCACATTCCCATTTCCCAGGTTCCCAGGTGGAGAAGCTGACCCTGACCCTTTTCCCCCGTTCCCACATTCCCAAATCCCAATTCCCAATTCCCAGGTGGAGAAGCTGGCCCTGACCCCGGTCCCCCATTCCCCCATTCCCGCAGTCCCCCGTTCCCGGTTCCTGCATTCCCAGGTGGAGAAGCTGGCGCGGACGCTGTTCCCACATTCCCAAATCCCATTCCCAGTTCCCGATTCCCGATTCCCAGGTGGAGAAGCTGGCGCGGACGCTGTTCCTGTGGAAGATCGACGTGCACGAGCAGAAGGAGCGCGTCTCCGAGATGCGCCGCTGGAACGAGGCGCTGGTGGCCAACATGCTGCCCGAGCACGTGGCCCGGCACTTCCTGGGCTCCAAGAAGCGCGACGAGGTCGGTATTCCCGCTTTTCCGAGCCGTATTCCTGCTTTTCCGGGCCGTATTCCCGCATTTCCAGGCTGTAGTCCCGCATTTCAGGGCCATATTTCCACATTTCCGGGCTGTATTCTCGTGTTTCCTGCTCGTATTCCCTCATTTCTGGGTGGTATTCCTGGATTTCCGGGCTGTGTTCCTGCATTTCCCAGCCATATTCCTGCATTTCCGGGCCGTATTCCCATGTTTCTGGCTCGTATTCCCGCATTTCTGGGTGGTATTCCCGCTTTTCTGGGCCGTATTCCCACATTTCCAGGCCGCCTTCCAGCATTTCCATGACATATTCCCACGTTTCCCGGCCATATTCCCGCATTTCGGGGCTGTATTCCCACGTTTCCGGGCTGTATTCCCAAGTTTCTGGGCTGTATTCCTGCATTTCCTGGCCGTATTCCCACATTTTCAGGCTGTATTCCCACATTTCTGCGCCATATTCCCACATTTCCAGGCTGGAATTCTGGGAAGGAATTTCAGGATCCAGGGGCTTCACTGGGATTTTGAGACTCCCAAAGGGTCTCCCTTCCCTTTTCCATCCCTGAATTCCATAAAAATCCCTCGGGATGGATCCCAAGCATCCTGGATCCCAGAATCCTGGGAATTCTTTGGGATCTTAATGGATCTTAAAAATCAGCACTCCACACCCAATAACCACCAACCGATAACCAATAACAGATAAACAATAACCAATAACCGATAACCAATAACAGATAACCAATAACCACCAACCGATAACCAATAACAGATAACCAATAACCAATAACCAATAACAGATAACCAATAACCGATAACCGATAAACAATAACCGGTAACTGATAACCAATAACCAATAACCAAAAACTCATAACCAATAACCAATAACCAATAACCGATAACTGATAACCGATAACCAATATCCAATAACCAATAACCGATAGCCAATAACAGATAACCAATAACCGATAACTGATAACTGATAACCGATAACCGATAACAGATAACCAATAACCGATAACCGATAACCAATAACCGATAACCAATAACCAAAAACCCATAACCAATAACCAATAACTAATAACCAATAACCGATAACCAATAACCAATAACAGATAACCAATAACCGATAACAGATAACCAATAACCGATAACCAATAACTGATAACCAATAACCAATAATTGATAACCAATAACCAATTACCAATAACCAATAACTGGTAACCGATAACCAATAACCAATAACAGATAACCAAAAATCAATAACCGATAACCAATAACAGATAACCAATAACCAATAACAGATAACCGATAACCAATAACCGATAACCAATAATCGATAACCGATAACCAATAACCGATAACCGACCGCTCGTCCTGGGGGCGGGGCGCATTCCCGGCTTTCCCGGCATTCCCAGGAGCTGTACAGCCAGTCGTACGAGGAGATCGGGGTGATGTTCGCCTCGCTGCCCAACTTTGCCGATTTCTACACCGAGGAGAGCATCAACAACGGCGGCATCGAGTGCCTGCGCTTCCTCAACGAGATCATCTCCGACTTCGACGGCGTGAGCGGGAGCAGCGGGGACAGCGGGAATAATGGGAACAGCGGGAATAACGGGAATGGGAACGGGAATGGGAGTGGGGATGGGAGTGGGAATGGGAGTGGGAATGGGAATGGGAATGGGAATGGGAATGGGAATGGGAATGGGAATGGGAATGGAGATGGGAATGGGAATGGGAATGGGAATGGGTGTGGGGATGGGAATGGGAATGGGAATGGGAATGGGAACGGGAATGGGGACGGGAATGGGAATGGGAATGGGAATGGGAATGGGAACGGAGATGGGAATGGGAATGGGAATGGGAATGGGAATGGGAATGGGAATGGGTGTGGGGATGGGAATGGGAATGGGAATGGGAATGGGGACGGGAATGGGAATGGGAATGGGAATGGGAATGGGAGTAGGAACGGGAATGGAAATGGGAGTGGGAATGGGAATGGGAAAGGGAATGGGAGCGGGAACGGGAGTGAGAACTGGAACGGGAGTGGGAGGAGGAATGGGATTCCTGGCTAGGATAGAAACATCTCGGTGGGATCACAGAATCACAGGGAATGTCCAGGTGGGATGCGGAATATCCAGGTGGGAATGGGAACATCCAGGTGGGATCACACTGGGAATCATGGGAATATCCAGGTGGGAATCACAGGGAACGTCCACGTGGGATCAGGGGATCAGACTGGGAATCAGACTGGGAATCAGACTGGGAATTGTAGGAAATATCCAATCAGGAATCACAGGCAAAAATATCCAGGTGGGATCACATGGGGAACCACTGGGAATATCTGGGTGGGGTCTCTGGGATCCATCCGGCCATTCCCGTGGCGATCCCGGTTTTTGTCCGTGCTCAGCTCCTGGATGAGCCCCAGTTCCGCTGCATCACCAAGATCAAGACCATCGGCAGCACCTACATGGCCGCCTCCGGGGTCACGCCCGACGCCGGCGCCAACGGGTTCGGAGCCGTGGTGAGCGCAGGATCCGGCCCTGGACACCTCTGGGATTGTGGGATCAGTCCCTTTCTCCTTATCCCCATCCCCGTGTGCCATCTCCGTGTCCCATCCCCAAATCCTACCTCCATGTCCCATCCGTGTGTCCCATCTCCATGTCCCGTGTCCATGTTCCCAAATCCCTATATCCCGTCTCCATACTCCATGTCTCACCTCCACCTCCATTCCCACCTCCATCTCCGTGTCCCATCTCCGTGTCCCATGTCTGTATCCATGTCCCATCTCCATGTCCCAATCCCTGTGTCCCATCTCCATGTCCCATCTCCATGTCCCATTTCCATCCCCAAGTCCCATCCCCAAATCCCATCTCCATCCCCAAATCCCATCCTCATTTCCAAATTCCATCCCCATGTCCCATCTCCCATCCCCAAATCCCATCTCCTTATCTCATCTCCATGTCCCATCCCCATGTTCCACCCCTGTGTCCCATTCTCCATGTCCCATGTCTGTGTCCCATATCTGTGTCCCCAAATTCGTGTCCCGTCTCCCATCCCCAAATCCCATCCCCAAATCTCATCTCCATGTCCCATCTCCATCTCCATCTCCATCTTCATATCCATATCCATGGCCCATCTCCATGGCCCATCTCCATGTCCCATATACATGTTCCATCTTCATCTCCAAATCCCATCTCCATGTCCTATCTCCATGTCTCGTGTCCATGTCCCATGCCTGTCTCCCATCTCCACCTCCGTGTCCCATCTCCATGTCCATTCCCCAAATTCCATCTCCATGTCTCATCTTCATATCCCATCTCCGTGTACCATCCCCAAATCCCATCCCCAAATCCCATATCCATATCCCATCTCCATCTCCCATCCCCAAATCCCATCTCCCTGTCCCACCCCCAAATCCCATCCCCATATCCCATCCCCACATCCCATCTCCACATCCCAGCCCATATGCCATGCCCAGATCCCATCTCCATCTCCCTTCCCCAAATCCCATCTCCCTGTCAAAATCCCATCTCCGTGTCCCATCTCCCTGTCCCATCCCCAAATCCCATCCCCATATCCCATCCCTGAATCCCATCCCCAAATACCATCCCCACATCCCATCCCCTATCCCATCCCCAAATCCCATCCCCATATTCCATCTCCATATCCCATCCCCAAATCCCATCCCAAATCCCATCCCCATCTCCGACCTCCCAACCCCCTGCTGCCCCGCCCCCGCCGGGAGGAGGCGGGAAGGGTGTGATTCCCAGGAATTCCGCGCAGAAGGAGCCGCGGTCGGAGCGGGAGCGCTGGCAGCACCTGGCCGACCTGGCCGACTTCGCGCTGGCCATGAAGGTGACGCTGATGAACATCAACTACCAGTCCTTCAACAACTTCATGCTGCGCATCGGCAAGTCCGGGGAGCGCCGGGAATTCCGGGAATTCCGGCACGGCCCCGGCGTTATCCGTGCGTTTTCCCCCGTTTCCCGGGCAGGGATGAACAAGGGCGCGGTGCTGGCCGGGGTCATCGGGGCGCGCAAGCCCCACTACGACATCTGGGGCAACACGGTCAACGTGGCCAGCAGGATGGAATCCACCGGAGTCATGGGCAACATCCAGGTGGGAATGGCGGGAGTGAGTGGCCAGGTGGGATCACCCAACTGGGAATGGCAGGAATGAGTGTCCAGGTGGGATAATCCAGCTGGGAATAATCAGGAATATCCAAGTGGGATCACACTGGCAATCATCCAGGTGGGATCACCCAGCTGGGAATGTCAGGAATGGGTGGCCAGGTGGGATCACCCAGCTGGGAATCTTGGGAATGAGTGTCCAGGTGGGATCACCCAACTGGGAATAATTGGGAATATCCAGATGGGATCATCCCAGGAGTTTTGGGAATATCCAGGTGAGATGGGGAACATCCAGGTGGGATCACACTGGGAGTCATGGGAGACATCCAGCTGGGATTGCCCAGCTGGGAATGGTCAGGAATGAATGTCCAGGTGGGATCACCCTGGGAATAATCAGGAATATCCAAGTGGGATCCCACTGGGAGTCATGGGGAACATCCAGGTGGGGTCACCCAACTGGGAATGCCAGGAATGAATGTCCAGGTGGGATCACCCAGCCGGGAATGTCAGGAATGAGTGTCCAGGTGGGATCACCCAACTGGGAATAATCGGGAATATCGAGATGGGATCATCCCGGGAGTCTTGGGAATATCCAGGTGGAATGGGGAATGTTCAGGTGGGATCACACCAGGAGTCATGGGGAACATCCAGGTGGGAATGGTGGGAATGAGGTTCCAGGTGGGATCACCTAGCCTGGAATCTTGGGAATTAATGTCCAGGTGGGATCACCCAACTGGGATTGGTCAGTAATGAGTGTCCAGATGGGATCATCCAGCCGGGAATCTTGGGAATGTCTAGGTGGGATCATCCTGGGAGTCTTGGGAATATCCATGTGGGATGGGAAACATCAAGGTGGGATCACCCTGGGAATAATCAGGAATATCCAAGTGGGATCACACTGGCAATCATGGGGAGCATCCTGGTGGGATCACCCAACTGGGAATAATTGGGAATATCCAGGTGGGATCACACCAGGGCTTCACTGGGAATCTCAGGACTCCAGGAAGGGTCTCCCTTCATTTTTCCCTTCCTTTTCCATCCCCAACTTCCGTAAAAATCTCTCGGGATGGATCCTGAGCGTCCTGGATCCCAGAATCCCAGAACTGTCTGGGATGGGATCCATGGACCTTCAACCCCATCCCATTCCAATCCCACCATCCCTGGATTTTCCAGCCTTTCCTTGGACGCTCCCAAGGATCCAGGAATTCTCTGCCAATCCCATCCTCCCTTCCTCACCCTCCCAGGAATTTTCCTCCTCCCTGGAAATTTTCCACCCACAGCTGCAATCCAACCATTTCTCCAACCTCTTCCTGCTTTTCCCCGCATCCCACGCCAGGGAAAAATTCCCAAGATTCCTGATTTTTCCGGGCAGGTGGTGGAGGAGACGCAGCAGATCCTGAAGGAATATGGATTCCGCTTTGTCCGGCGCGGCGCCGTCTACGTCAAGGGCAAAGGGGAGCTCCTGACTTTTTTCCTGAAGGGCCGGGAAAAACCGGGATCGTTCCTCGGAGCCGCTGCCGTGCCCCTGCCCCACCAGGTGCTGGAAAATTCCTGAGGATTCCTCGGGAATATCCGCCGGGATCCGCAACCCATCCCCTCCTTCACGGAGGTTTTTTGGGGTTTTTTTGGAGTGGGGCAGGTGCGGGTTTTATGGAAAGGAGGATCCGGGTTTTTTGGTTTTTTTCCCGGGATTTTCCGCCACGGGAATGCCGGACTTGGAGCGGTGGCAGCGATTCCAGGAGATCTAAACTCAGGGATGGTTGGGAAGACTCCATGGGAGCAAATCTGGGATTTGCTGGAAGATTCCTCCCGAATTCCTCCCGGAGCGCGGCAGGGAGGAGCTGGGAGAGCTCGGATCCGGATCCGGCTTGGATTTGGGGAACGACGGGAGTTGTGCGGTCCAGATCCATAAATTTTATCGGAGAAATGATGGATTTTCGTTTGTGCCCCGCAGCCGGGATCGGGGTTGGGATCGGGATCGGGATCAGGATTGGGATCAGGATCAGGAGTGAGATTTGGATCAGGATTAGGATCAGAACTGGAATTGGAATCGGGATCAGGATCGGGATCTGGATCAGGATTGGGACTGAGATTGGGACTGGAGCAGGATCGGGATTAGAATTGGGATCTGGATTGGGATTGGATCAGGATTGGGATTGGGACTGGGATCAGGATTGGGATCAGATCAGGATCAGGATCAGAATTTGGATCAGGATTGGGATTGGGATCAGAGAAGGTTCAGAATCAGAATTGGGATTGGGATCAGGATTGGAATTGGGATTGTGATAGGGATCTGGATCTGGACCAGGATCAGGACTGGGATCAAGGCAGGGATTGGAATCAGGATGGAGATTTGGATCGGGATTGGAATTGGTATCAAGATTGGGATCGGGATTGTGATCAGGATGGGGATCTGGATCGGGTTTGGAGTTGGGAATGGGATCAGGACTGGGACTGAGATTCGGATCAGGATTGGGATTGGGACTGAGATCGGGATCAGGATTGGGATCGGTGGCACCAGGAATGGTACCCATGGAATGTGGGGATCCAGGGGCATTCCTGGGGCTCCAACAGAATCAGTGGAATTCCAAAGGCTCATTCCCAATTCCCAGCCTGGATTTTTCCAGGGATAACAGGAAGGGCTCCGGTGCTTTTCTAAGGGGATGTTGGTTTGAGAGGGATCCCGGAATGGTTTGGATGGGAAGGGACCCGAAATCCCATTCCATGGGCAGGGACACATTCCAAACTTTCCTTGGACACTCCCAGGGATTCTCTGGGTGTTCCAGCCCAGCCAGGAATTCCTTCCCAAATCCCATTTCCCCCTTTCCCAGGGAATTCTCTCCATTCCCAGCTCTCCCAGCCTGGGATCGGATCCATCCCCATCCCAAGTCCTCTCCAGGAATGATTTTCAGGAATTTAAGGGGAATTCAGGACTCCAGGAAGGGCGTCCCTTCCCTTTTCCATCCATGAATTCCGTAAAAATCCCTCAGGATGGATCCTGAGTGTCCTGGATCCCAGAATCCCGGAATGGTTTGGGTGGGATCCATGGATTTTCAATCCCGTCCCATTCTAATCCCACTATCCCAGGGTGCTCCAGGCTTTCCTTGGACACAGCCAGGGATCCAGAGATTCTCTGTGAATTCTTTTCCAGTCTCTCCCCATCCTCCCAGGCAGGAATTCCTTCCCAAAATCCGAGCCCAATCCCCCTTTTTTCCTGTGGGAATCCATTCCCTGTGCCCTTCATTCCCTCATCCCAAATATTCCCCCCACCCATTCCCAACCTTTGGATTCATCCCCAATTCCCATTTATCGCCATCGCCGTCTTCTCTGAACGCTCTCATCCATATTATTTTTTATTTCTTTGGGAATTTTCCATCCCTCCTTTACAATATTTTACAGGATCCCACCATTCTGAAAATTCCCAATTGGGATCCATCCCATTCCAGGAATCCCCAACTGGGAATTCCCCCCTCATTCCCACCCGGAATCCCGGGATTTTTTTTTATTTTTATTTTTATTATTTTTAATTAGGAAGGATTAAGCGCTAAGGGGACACTACAAGGGGTGCACGAATCCTGTGGGATTTTCCCGTTTTCTCCTGGATTTTTCCAATTTTTTCCGGGATTTTCCTGTTTTTTCCCGCATTTTCCCGGTTTTCCATCACTGCCCATCCTTGGAAAAGCTTTTCCCGATGGCGTTCTTGAAGAGCGTCACCAGCGGCGTCCGGATCCTCTCCGGGCTCATGAAACCCCCGTAACGTTTCTCCTTCTGGGAATTCCACGGGAATTTCAGGAATTCCGCCTCTTCCTCCTCTTCCTCTTCATCCGAGGGCTCTTCCCGCCGGAATTCCAGCTGGGAATTCTCCACCGATTCCTCCTCGGCTCCGTTGGGATAAACCTTGACCGGCCTCCTCTTGCGGCCGACAGGTTTTCCCCATCGGAAGTGCTCCATGGAATACGAGCGCTTCCCATCTTTTCCTGCCTCTTCCGAGTGGTGGGAAAAGGGAATTCCGGGATCGTTCCCGGCTCCCTCTTCCCGTTTCCTCGTCCCGGCGTCGCTGCTGTTTTTCCGGCCGAACTGGTTCCAGCGGAAGTGGCTCATGACGTACCGGCGGAGGCTCTCGGAGAGCGGCTGGAATTGCCCGTTCCCGGGAAAGAGCGGCGATTCCAAGGAAAGCTGGGCCCGGCACGATCCCGCGCAGGCCTGGAACGAGGCGGGAAAAAGGGAATTCCGGGGATGGAATTCCCATTTTTTGGGACGTTTAGGATCATTTGGGAATGAGGGATTCGGGAGCCTCCGGAAGCGACGTTCCCATGAAAATCCCATATTTGGGAATTCAGGAAAATGCAAGGAATGGGAATTCCGGGATGGAATTCCCATTTTTTGGGACGTTCAAGATTGTTTGGGAATGAGGGATTTGGGAGCTTCTGGAAGTGGCATTCCCACAAAAATTCCCGTGTTTGGCAGTTTTTGGGAAAACGTAAGGAATGGGAGTTTTGGGATGGAATTCCCATTTTTGGGATGTTTGGAACAATTTGGGAATGAGGGATTCGGGAGCCTCTGGAAGCGGTGTTCCCGTGAAAATTCCCATGTTTGGGAGTTTTCCAGAAAATGAAAGGAATGGGAATTCCAGGATGGAATTGCCACTTTTCAGGATGGTCAGGATCATTTGAGAATGGGGGATTCGGGACCCCCTGGAAGCGGAAAAATTTTGGGAAAATCCCATGTGGGATAAGGAAGAAATGGGAATTCTGGGATGGAATTCCCACTTTTCAGGATGTTTGGGATCATTTGGGAATGAGGAATTTGGGACCCTCTGGAAACGGCGTTCCCACAAAAATTCCCATGTTTGGGAGTTTTTTGGAAAACGTAAGGAACGGGAATTCTGGGATGGAATTCCCACTTTTCAGGATCGTTTGGGAATGAGGGATTTGGGAGTGTCTGGAAGTGGAAAATTTCAGGAGAATCCCATGTGGGGAGGGATTTGGGAATTTACAAATTTGGGAACTCCTTGGAAAAATGCAAGGAGCAGGAATTCCGCGATGGAATTCCCACTTTTTGGGACATTAATAATCATTTGGGAATGAGGGATTCCGGAGCCTCTGGAAGTGGCGTTCCCATGAAAATCCCGTATTTGGGAATTCAGGAAAATGCAAGGAATGGGAATTCTGGGATGGAATTTCCATTTTTTGGGACATTCAGGATCATTTGGGAATGAGAGATTTGGGAGTGTCTGAAAGTGGAAAATTTTGAGAGAAACCTGTGTGGGGAGGGATTTGAGAATCCCCAAATTTGGGAATTCCCTGGAATAACGCAAGGAATGAGAATTCCGGGATGGAATTCCCAGTTTTCCAGATGTTCCGGATCATTTGTGAATGGGGGATTCGGGAGCCTCTGGAAGCGGAAAATTTTGGGAAAATCCCATGTGGGAAGGGATTTCGAAATTTACAAATTTGGGAATTCCTTGAAAAACGCAAGGAACAGGAATTCTGGGGATGGAATTCCCATTTTTTGGGATGTTCAGAATCATTTGGGAATGGGGGATTCGGGACTCTCTGGAAGCGGCGTTCCCACGAAAATTCCCATGTTTGGGAGTTTTCGGGAAAACGCAAGGAATGGGAATCCCACCTCGGAATTTTCTGAATGTTTGGGATCGTTTGGGAATGATGGATTTGGGGCCCTCTGGAAGTGGAAAATTTTGGGAGAATCCCATGTGGGGAGGGATTTGGGAATTCCAAAATTTGGGAATTTTGGGGGATTTTTGGGATTTGAGCCCAAAATTCTCAAGGAAAATTCCCATTCCAAAATCCCTCCAATTTTGGGATCTTTGGGATTTGGTCCCCAAAATTTTTTTGGGTTTTGGGATTTGATCCCCAAAAATCTCTAGGAAAATTCCCATTCCCAAAGCCCTCCATTTCTGGGGATCTTTGAGATAGGATCCCAAAAAAATTTTGGGGATTGTTGAGATTTGATCCCCAAAGAATCTCCAGAAAAATTCCCATTCCCAAATCCCCTTTTTTTGGGGGGGATTTTTGGGATTTGGTCCCAAAACCTTTTGGGGTCCTTTCAGATTTGATCCCAAAGAATCCCTGAGAAAATTCCCATCCCCATATGCCTCCAATTTTTGGGATTTTTGGGATTCTCCAGGAAAATTCCCATACCCAAATCCCTGTTTTTTTTTGTTTTGTTTTGTTTTTTTTTTTAATTTTTGGGATTTCATCCCAAAAAATCTCCAAGAAAATTCCCATTCCCAAACCCCACCCCTCTTCCATCCCTTCCCTTTCCCACATTCCCAACCCTCACCCCCCATTCCCAATTCCCGGGATTTACCAGAATTCCGGCCTCGCTGCCCAGATCCCGGCACTTGGAATTCTCCCGACACGGATCGGAGGCTCCGACGGAATTCCAAAGGATCAACCCCAGCACCACGGGAAGGATTCCCGACCCCATCTCGGCTGGAAAAACGGGATCACGCCGGGAGCTGAGAGCAGGAAAACCGGGAAGGAACTGTGGGAAAAATCCCACAAAAATTGGTTTTTACTGCTGGGAAATTCCGGAATTCCCTTGGGATTCACGTTCTGTTCCCAATGCCTCGGTTTCCCTCTGGAAAATCCTGCCCATTTCCCGGGATTGGGATAAATTTCCCATAATTCCCTGTAAAATTCCCGGTTTTCCACGGGGAAACTGAGGCATGAGAATGGGAAGGGGATCCCTGGATCTGCCTCTTTTCCCCGCAAAAATTTGGGAAAAAATTCCCTCCTGGACATTTCCAGATTTGGGGGGAAATGGGATTTTTAATGGGAAAAAGGGAGGGATTTTTTCAGAGGGAAACTGAGGCACGGGAAAATGGAGGGAATTCCTGGATCTGCCTCTTTTACCCTCCAAAAAAATGGGGAAAAATTCCCTATTGAACATTCCCAGATTTGGGAAATTTTCCTTCTTTTTAATAGGAAAATGATCCCAATTCCAGCAAAATGGGATTTTTCTGAAGGGAAACTGAGGCACAGGATTTTTCTAAATCTGGGAATTCTCATGAGGGAATTTTTCCTTTTTTTTAATGGATCCCCTTCCCTTTCCCGTGCCTCCGTTTCCCTCTGGAAAAATCCCTCCATTTCTCGGGATGGGGATTGGGATAAATTTCAAATAATTCCTTGTAAAATTCCCGTTTTTCCACAGGGAAACTGAGGCAGGGGAAAGGGAAGGGGATCCTTGGATCTGCCTCTGTCCCAGCTCAAAAATTCCAAAGTTTGGGAAAAAATTTCCCTCCTGGACATTCCCAGATTTGGAGAAAAATGGGATTTTTAATGGGAAAATGGGAGAGATTTTTCCAGAGGGAAACTGAGGCACGGGAAAATGGAGGGAATTCTTGGATCCGCCTCTTTTACTCTCCAAAAAAAAAGGGAAAATTCCCTCCTGAACATTCCCAGATTTGGGAATTTTTTCTTCTTTTTGTTGGGAAAATGATCCCAATCCTGGAGAATGGAGGGATTTTTCCAGAGGGAAACTGAGGCACAGGATTTTCCCAAATCTGGCAATGCTCAGGAGGGAATTTTTCCCAATTTTTTTTAGGGATCCCTTTCCCATGCCTCAGTTTTCTTCTGGAAAAAACCCTCCCATTCCTGGGGTTTTGAATTGGGATGAATTTCCCATAATTCCCTGTAAATTTCCCATTTTCTCCAGAGGGAAACTGAGGCACAGGAAAAGCGAAGGGGATCCCTAAAAAAACCAAGGGGATAATTCCAGCGTGAACATTCCCAGATTTGGGGAGAAATGGGATTTTTAAATGGAAAATTATCCCAATCCCAGGAAATGGGAAGGGATTTTCCAGAGGGAAACTGAGGCACGGGAAAGGGACCCTACCAAAAAATGGGAAAAATTCCCTCTGGAACCTTCCCATATATGGGAAAATCCCGTGCCTCAGTTTCCCTCTGGAAAAATCCCTCCCGTTTTCCAGGATTGGGATCATTTTCCCGTTAAAAAGAGGGAAAATTTCCCAAATCTAGGAATGTTCAATAGGGAATTTTTCCTGGGTTTTTTGAGCTGAAAAAGAGGCGGATACAGGAATTCCCTCCATTTCCCCGTGCCTCAGTTTCCCTCTGGAAAAATCCCTCCCTTTTTCCCACAAAAAATCTCACTTTTCCCAAATATGGGAATGTCCAGGAGGGAATTTTTTCCCAAATTTTGGAGTTTTGAGCCGGGACAGAGGTGGATCCAGGAATCCCCTTACCTTTCCCGTGCCTCAGTTGCCCCGTGGAAAAACGGGAATTTTACAGGGAGTTATGGGAAATTTATCCCAATCCTGGGAAATGGGAGGGATTTTTCCAGCGGGGAAACTGAGGCAAGGGAAAAGGATCCCCCCCAAAAAAAGGGAAAAATTCCCTCTGGAACATTCCCGGATCTGGGAAAATCCCGTTCCTCAGTTTCCCTCTGGAAAATCCCTCCTATTTTCTGGGATTGGCATAAATTTTCCATTAAAAGGAGGGAAAATTTTCCAAATCTGGGAATGCTCAGGATGGTATTTTCCCGTTTTTTGGAAGGAAAATATGCGGATCCAGGAATTCCCTTTATTTTCTCGTGCCTCAGTTTCCCTCTGGAAAAATCCCTCCCATTTTCCCACAAAAAATCTCACTTTTCCCAAATATGGGAATGTCCATGAGGGATTTTTTCCCCAGATTTTGGCGGGGAAAAGAGGCGGATCCAAGGATCCCCTTCCTTTTCCCGTGCCTCAGTTTCCCTGTGGAAAAATGAATATTACAGGGAATTATGGGAAATTTATCCCAACTCCAAACCCGGGAAATGGGAGGGAATTTTCCAGAGGGAAACTGAGGCACGGGAAAGCGATCCCTAAAAAATATTGGGAACAATCCCCTCCTGGGTATTCCGAGCATTGGGAAGATCCCGTGCCTCAGTTTCCCTCTGGAGAAATTCTTCCCGTTTCCAGGATTGGGATCATTTTCTCATTAAAAAAAGGGGAAATTTCCAAAATATGGAAATGTTCAGGAGGGAAAATTTCCCAAATTTTGGAGTTTTTGAGCCGGGACAGAGGCGGATCCAGGGATCCCCCTCCCTTTGCCGTGCCTCGGTTTCCCTGTGGAAAAATGGAAATTCTACTGTGAATTATGGGAAATTTATCCCAATCCAAATCCCTGAAAATGGGAGGGAATTTTCCAGAGGGAAACTGAGGCACTAGAAAGGGAAGGGATCCCTAAAAAAAAAAGGGGGAAAAAAATTCCCTCCTGAGCATTCCAAGCATTCGGAAAATTCTGTGCCTCAGTTTCCCTCTGAAGAATCCCTCCCGTTTTCTAGGATTGGGATAATTTTCCCATTGAAGGAGGGAAAAATTCCCAAATCTAGGAATGTTCAGGATGGAATTTTCCCCTGTTTTTTGGAGGGAAAATAGGCGGATCCAGCAATTCCCTCCACTTCCCCGTGCCTCAGTTTCCCTCTGAAAAAATCCCACCCATTTCCCGGGATTTGGATCGGGATAATTTCCCCTTCATTCCCTATAAAATTCCCATTTTTTTCCCAGGAAAGGCCAGGACGGGAATTTTTCCCGGGTGGATCCTGGATGGAGCAAAATTCCCTGGGAAAAACGGGGAAAAATCCAGGAGAAGAAAGGGAGCAGAAAAGTTGGGATAAACCGGGAGAGGAGTCAAAATCCGGGATAAACGCTGGGATTGGGAATTCCCCGGGATTAACCCCCAAGATTCCAAGGAATTCCGAGGAAAAAAAGGAAATAAGACACAAAACAGAAGTGAGGAGGGGGAGAAGGACTTGAATTCCCTTGGGAAAAATCCGAGGAAAAAATCCTGGTTTGTTTTTTTTTTTTCTCCTCCCTGCCTCTCCCTGCGGGAAAAATCTGGGATTTGAAGAGGGAAACCCTCCTGGGAATGCTGGAATTTTTGGGGGGATTTACCTGGGAATAGCATTTTCTGGGATTGGGATCATTTTCCCCTTAAAAATCCCATTTTTTTCAATTATGGAAATAAAAAGGAGGGAAATTTTCCCAATTTTTGGGGGAGGGAAAAGAGGCGGATCCAGGAATTCCCTCCATTTTCCAGTGCCTCAGTTTCCCTCTGGAAAAATCCCTCCCTTTTTCCCATTAAAATTCCCATTTTTGTCCCCAAATCTGGGAATGTTCAGGAGGAGGGCTCCTGCCTTCAAGATTTCCAAACGGATCACGATTTCTCACAGACAAAAGTTGCCACCACTTAAAAGTCTGGCTACATCT
>JAOTBB010001140.1:94769-113308 GCA_025629985.1 Chamaetylas fuelleborni
GCAGCAGCAGCAGCCGCAGCCGCAGCAGCAGCAGCAGCAGCAGCGGCGGCAGCGGCAGCAGCAGCAGCAGCAGCAGCAGCAGCAGCAGCAGCAGCAGCGGCAGCAGCAGCAGCGGCAGCGGCAGCAGCAGCAGCGGCAGCAGCAGCAGCAGCAGCAGCAGCAGCAGCAGCAGCGGCAGCAGCGGCGGCAGCAGCAGCAGCAGCAGCAGCAGCAGCAGCAGCAGCAGCGGCAGCAGCAGCCCCTTCCCAGAGCCCTGCACGAGGGGAGGCATTGAACAGCGCTGTGGCAGCAGGGCCGCATGGCCGGCAGCGGAAACATGACGAGAGATTCCCCGACGTGGAACCTAGACGAGATCAACTTGGCAGTGCAGCATCCTGCAGGAATCTTTGAATTAGTGGAACTTGTTGACAATGGTACCTACAAGCAGCAGTTTTTCTTCTAGTCAGAGAAGAGGAGGAAGTGAGGACATGAGGGAAAATAACACGGCAGTACCAAGGACAGTGGTAAAGCAAGAGGAGGAGGAGGTGCTTCAAGTGTCATAGGCAAGATTGCTCTGCAAACTGTAGTGAGAACTATGGTGAAACAAACTGTCCCCTTGTAATGCATGAAGTCCATGGGGGATGAAGAGATCCACTTGGGCACCTCAGCCTGGGGAGAAGGCTTCAGGGCTTTATACAGCCCACCAGGACTGTGTGGGGCTTCAGCCAGACTTCTCTTCAGGTAGCTGGCAGGAGGAGACGCCATGGATCACAGTGGAGAGGAAAGACCCAGCAATGCTGCTCCAGCCTGCAGCAGCTCCAGCTGAAATGATCACTAGAAGACACTCACAGCCCATACTGCATTTGTTGTACATGCCCAAAAAAAATCCATTCATTGCTTCTGAGACTCAAGCAGCTTCAACATGGACCTGACTACAGTCTTCCCTTACTCTCTTGCAGAAGAGGATAAGGAGCCACCAACAACTGCAGTGGAGCCAGTGCTTGCATCTCCAGACCTCACTGGAGAGCACACTCTGCACTTGCAGTGACACCACTGCTTTAGCAACGGGCAAACAGATGTGAGCCAGACAATATATAAAACAGAAAAAACAGGGGAAAGCCAGTCTTACCTGCCAGCATGTTTCTGCCATCTTTCTGTCACTAAATCCCCCAACATTGTCAAGATAAATAAAACCCTCTAACACTCTTTTCAGTGTTAACAAGAAAGGCATTACTTTATTCTTAGTCCAGAGGTATGCATAAGGCAAACAAAATTCCAGCACCCATACAAACATTGATACAAAACTTTTTCACTTATTTATGCATTGTTAACAAACCAAGAAATTAATGTTCATTGGTTCTAAGTTACATAACTCTCATAATTAGTATTCTATCTCCTATTGGCTGTTGAATTCTTGCTTCTTATGCTAATTAGGCCATATTTTTAGTCTTTTTAGTATCTTTTTCCTCCAGTAGGGACTTTCCAACACAAATACTGAGTCTTTGTTAGTCCTTTATCTTCTGGTTTCTGCAAAAGGTCCTTGTAGTCCATAAATTCTGCATTCTAGATGTCCAGCTTCAACAATGTATCTCTTTCCCAGGCTTTTTTTCATTGAAACGTATCAGAGTTAGTTTAGCAAAACGTAAAGTTTCAGTAATTTTCCCAAGTTGTGTTCCCATAAAAGGAGCATATAACAACTTTACTAAATACTGGCTAAAAGTGATTTAAGACTAATATACTACTTTTTAACTTACATACTGTCTATGGTAATTTTAAAAAAATAATTAGAAATTAATTGAACTCATTAATTTAAAAATTAGAAAAGTTATATAATTTCCAACAACTGGGCCTAGGAAATGGAGTAGCCTAAAGCACACAGGTGCATCTGGCTGTGAAAACGAAAGGTAAAAAGAAGCAAAAAGGCCTGGGGAATCAGAGGTTCTAGTTAAAATGACACGTCCTGTCACAATACCAAAAGATCCTGTCCATGTTTTCTTTGTTTGGACAAGAAAGAATTTTTAAAAAGAAAAATATTAAAAGAGGGCAAGAATATTATTAAGAGCAACTTATATTCCAGGATCAAGTAACTCATGTCTTGTAGACGGACACAGATGCTATTGCAATTACTGTTGTAAATGTAGGTATCATTTCAGACTCCATTTCTTCTGCAGATACCATTGTAGATTAAGATTACATGGCAGAGGGAAATGCTTCTGTAGATGAGTACCCCAGTGCAGTTACCATCACACAAACCATTTGTAACTTGTATCTAAGCTCTGTCTTCCAGCAACCAGGCATGTTGTGTGACCATCTGCAAAGGCTGAAGACGTTCCTCCTACCTGACTCCCAAGGCAGAATGGTGGACACTTCTTTGAGAGAAAAGGCTGCAACTCCAATGCAGAGGTCTGCACCATCTACCCTGGCTACTGCCAGTGCCTCCATCGAGGCAGAGGTGCCAAATGGAGAGGCTGCAGTGCAGATCTCTCATTGCAGGAAGTGAATAGATCTTTTGCTAGTCTATGGACAGGCAGCAGACCTACCTGCAAAAGGTGTGCTCAGGTGGAGGGCCACCTGTGGAAAATGGCAGAGAAAGGCAAGAGGCAGTGGGAAGGCTGCATAGTGTCAGAGAGGCTGAGAAAGAGTTCTTTCCCAGGAAGGAGAGAGTGTTCTGGTTCCAAGCACAGTTTGCAGTAGGCCCACAGCCCAAAGTCAAACAGCAAGAGACTCCCCCCGTGACACACACAGAAGGGAAGAGAGCCAAGAGAACACACACAGAAGGGAAGAGAGCCAAGAGAACACACACAGAAGGGAAGAGAGCCAAGAGAACACACACAGAAGGGAGGAGGGCCGGTGTGGAAGAATGGAAACTTGGAACCTGCAAAGACCTGCAGGAAGAGGAGTCTTCCCCCAAAGCCACTTGTGCCCTTGCAGAACCTTTCCAGAAGACAGAGGTGCCCTTGCATCTTGCACCTGTCACTGATCTGCAGGAAAGACTCAGCAGGAAAGGCACTGAAGATGAGTAAGGCAGCCCCATCTACTCCCCATATAACAACCAATAAGGCAGCATAATCTGCTGCTCATATAGCAATCAGCACAACTAAGAAGGGGGTAGCAGTAGGAGGATACTCTCTTCTGAGAGGTATGGAGGCACTATTTACTGGCCTGCTGCACTCTCTAGATTATGCTGTTTACCATGGACTCATATCAGAGACGTCACTGAGAGACTACCATGCCTTTCACATTCCACCATTACCTGCTGCTGTTGTTTCATGTGGGTGCCAGTGATACAGTCAAGAGCAGTCCAAGCAGCACCAAGAAGGATTACAGAGCCCTGGGAGTAGCAGTAGCTGCTGCCACTGGAGCACACAGGGAGTTTTTTTATCAATCTTCCCAGTCAAAGGAAAGGGGTATGAAAGGGCCAGTTGCATCTGGGGAATCAACAAAACGTTACAGGACTGGTGCCACAGCTAGGGGTTTGGCTACTTGCTTTGAATATGCATTAGACTTGCTTTGAACAACCTGATCTACTGGGGGCAAATGGAGTCCATCTGCCAGAAAAGGCAAAAAGCATCTTCACTCACAGGCTTGCCAAGCTGGAGAAGAGGGCTTTAAACTACAGTTACTGGTGGAGGAGAGCCTCAGTCCATCCCATTTCTGTCACAGACAGCAAGCAATGTCCTGAGGCTCAAGGCATCCAGGTCCAGATGGGCCTGCATCCATACACAAGGGCTTCTCCACCATCGTGGGCAGAGTCATTTCATTACCACCTCAGCCCCTTCTCAGAAGCAGTGGCCAATGCTCCTGCCCATTTCCTCTCCAGAAGCCAATGGAATTATTTTCTGCAAGCACTCCTGCAAATCCTAAGGGGGGAACAGGCTTGAGCAGCAGAATAAGCAGGATCCAGTGCAGACTGCAGTAGGCTATGACCATTTGCTGCTGGGACAATGCCTGCTGATCCTCCTTGCCATTTTGCAAGGAGAGATGGTGATGTGGCAGTGCAGCCAAAGCAAGGGCTGAGTGAAAGGACAGGAGATGGGTTTGGCTGCTCAGGAAACCACAGCTCCCTTCCCACAGCTGTGGGTGCTGATAGAGGGCTGGGCAGCTCCCTGCTAGCACTGTCCCAGAGCACTGCCTGGTCCGTGGACAGGAGGAGGCAGAGCAGCACGAGAGCAAATGCTGGAAGATCTGCAGGTGAGTCTCAGTGTTCACAGGGGCCTGGTTGCTCATGGAAGACACATCTGTGCACAGGAAGCTCCTTTCACATAATCATGCTCCTACCCTGCAAACCTAGCAGAGGGCTCAGCTGATGTTGGGCAAGAGCATATTCAGGGAGATCCTTCCAGCACATGATTTGTCTGGGTTGAGCTGGGTGTGGGTACTCTGGAACACAAACCCTGCAGAGGCATAGCTTTTACAGTGGTGAAGGCAGCAGTGCTGCCCCAGTGGAGAAGGCATTGCTGTGAAGAGGTCAATGAGTCAGGTTCTCCCCACTATGGAAGAGAACGAGAAGAGCAAAAGGGCCAAAATGTCACTGCTGGCCTGCAAGGACAAGATGGCTGTAGGCGTGGGATTCATCCCTCCCTTCCACCATCCCAGGGAGGAGCTGCAGGGCTCAGAGGGTGCCAGAGGGTCTGGCAGGAGATGCCAGTTTTGCTGCAAATGGTGCTTGGGCGGGAAGAAAAGTAATGTGTAGGTTCATGCCTGCTTGCACCCACACCCCTCGGTTGTCCCCCTCCAGGCCATGCAGGTCCCTGCCCTGACCCTGGTCACTCTCCTGGTCCTGCTGCCCCCAGCGCAGCCCTGCCCCTCAGAGATGAACAAGGTCAAGGATCTGCTGGAGGTGAACTGCACTGGGCAGGCTCTCAGCACTGTGCCCTCAGACCTGCCAGCAGACACAGGCATCCTGCTGCTCAGCCACAACCGCCTGCAGTCGCTCTCCACCGCTGCCTTCCTGCCCCTCGCCCAGCTGCAGGACATCGACCTGGCCAACAACGGGCTGCTGGCTCTGCACACAGGGGCCCAGCTGCCATCCCTGAAGGAGCTGACCCTCTCCCACAATGCCCTGGTGGCCCTGCCTGTCCTGGAGGGGCTGCCTGCACTCACCCACCTGGCTGTGGCCCACAACAGCCTGGAGACGCTGGCCCCGGGAGCTTTCCGCACCGTGCCGCAGCTGCAGAACCTGGACCTGCGAGGAAACAAGATGCAGCAGCTGCCCCAGGAGGCCTTCGCAGGGCTGAGGGCGCTCAGGGAGTTGGACCTCTCAGACAACTTCCTGAAGGAGCTCCCCAAAGAGTTGCTGCAGGACCTGCAGAAGTTGGAGACCCTCTGGCTCTCAGGAAACCAGCTGCAGACCCTGCCCACTGGCTTTTTCCCAAAGGGGCACCTCTTCATGTATGTTTTCCTCACTGAGAACCCCTGGCATTGCGACTGTGACCTGCACTACCTCCAGACCTGGATCCAGAAGAATGCTGACATTGTTTATCGGCCAGAGAGGGGCCTGGAGGAAACAAAGGTGGAGGTTGCACCCGAGAAGGTACTGTGCCACAGCCCTGCTGAGCATAAGCAGAAGCCCATCATTCACTTCAAGCTTAACTGCAGCATCGCGGAGGAGGAGGATGAGGAAGGAGGGGATGAATATAATTATGGGGAAGAAACAACAGAGAAGCTCCCCCCACATCCATTCATCCCCAAAGAGCACACTACCATGCCCTGTGCTGTTACCTCATCTTGCCTTCCTACCCTCACTACCACAAGATCTCCCCTCACCCGACCTTCCTTCAGCACCCCTCATACCTCCACCCTTTCCCCAAGCACTTTGTTTATGGTGCTGACAAGCATCAGAGTTTTCAGCACCACCACTCCTGTACCAGCCAGTCCCACCACGACACCCACACAGACCCCCAGCACTGCCAACATTCTCACTGCTGCTACCACCACCACCCTGCACAGACCTGCCACTCCTGACAATGCCACCTCACTGCCAATGCCTATCAGCAGCAGCCCTTCTAGCACCAGTGGCCATCCGCAACCCATCCTGGCTGCCAGCACTATCCATGGCAGTTTCATGGGGTCCACTAGCACATTTCCCACCACTTCCACAGCAGTGCCTTCTACTGCCATGCTAGAGGCCTCTTCCATTGTCAGATCTCCATCTCCTCCTCCCATGTCGGCCAACACCATGCTTTCCACTCGTGCTCCAGCACTACTACCTCCCCTGGACACCACACCCTTCACCCAGCCTGCATGGTCCCCACCACCTGCTGCTCCTGCCCTCTGCCCGTGCTCCATGCCGGGACGGGCTGTGCCCGTGGTGCGCCTGCAGGCTGCTGGGGGGGGTCCGCAGTGGGGACAGTGGGTGCTGAGGCACTGCTGCCTGTTGCACTGGGTGCTCTACCTGGCTTCCTTGGCTCTGCTAATCCTGATCATGCTGGCTCTAGCAGGTTGGCTGGCATGGATGTGTCTGGTGGGACAGTGCTCCAGGCAGCAGTCTCTGCAGACCCACGAGGAGTGGTATCCACTGCTGGAATGGAGGGAGTCAACAGGAAACCCTATGATGCATCTCAGCAGTTTCAAAATCCCTCTCCAGCGACCCACATTCTGTACAATCAAAGAAGTGGAGTTGTGCCCTGAGGTCACCTACTGCACAATTAAAGATCTGGGGATACAGTGCAGTCCTCCTGCAAGTTACTCCTTTTGCACCACAAAGGAGTTGTGGGTTCACCACAGTCCTCTGCACACATCAGTCAAGCCTTTCCCCAGGAAGCTGATGGTCACAGACCTTGGCTCCCTGAGGACCCCATCTGCTTACAGCCTAGACAGGGGTGTCAAGGCCATTGGTGATGTCAGAGTGAAATATGTGGGTAACACCATGTAAATGTCTCTGTACACTCAGAGAAAGAGATCGAAAGTTGCAGCTCTGCTTTATATGCTTTGTTTTACAAGGGAAAGATCTACTTGCCTAGGGGGAAGCCATCCAGCTCCTTCCTCTAGTATTCTCAAATAGCCTGAGGTTTCCAGAGCTAAAATAATTACTTGGGTGTTTGGCAGAGGAAGATAATGTCCTAAACTGGTCAGTGACAGTTTGGGACTTGCCACTGCCTGGTTTTGGGGTGAGTGAGAGCAAGCAGAACTTACGTTGTGCTCTGTTGCAACTGCTTCTGTTCAAATTATGCACACAAAGATGCAACACACTTTCTACTCAGTGCCAGGTTCTTAATCACATAATAAATATTCTGTGCCTGAACTTAAAAGGGGTGCTGGTTTGATTTCATTGGACCTACCACAACTCCTGGCAGGGCACAGTGAATGAGAAATTTGTCTTCAGTATCTGGAATAGTGAAGGCAGGGAAGAAAAGTCCATGGAATGCCAGAATCCTAGAATATCCTGAGTTGGCAGGGACCCCTAAGTATCAAGTCTAATTCCTGGCCCTGCACAGACACCACAACAATCCCACCCTGTGCCTGAGAGCATTGTCTAAACGCTCCTGGAGCTCTGGCATCCTTGGATCTGTGACCATTCCCTGAGGAGACTGTTCAGTGCCTGACCACCATCTGAGGGAAGAACTTTTTCAAATAGTGATCTATTGGGATGTGCCCATGACACAGCTCCAGCTGTTCCTGGGTCCCTGACTCAGGTCCCAGAGAGCAGAGATCAGAGCTGGCCCTCTGCCTCCCCTCCACGATGAGATCTCCCCTCCATGTCCTCCAGACTGAATACATCAAGTGCCCTCAACTGCTACTCATACTGCTCCCCTCTAGACCCTTCCCCATTTCTGTGGCCTCCTTTGGATACTCTTTAACAACTTTAGATCCTCCTTGTATTCTGGCATTCAAAACAGCACACATACTCCTATTTCTGACTTTGGCCCCTAATGTGTGATTTTTCCCTGTGCTACTGAATCACACGGGAAGAGCATCCCACTGGCAGGTAATAAGGAAAGTGCAAGTGTTGATGCCTCTGCATGATCTATTATGGGATGGTGGGATATGGAGGAGCAGCATGAGAGGCTTTGAAGGGCAATGGATGTGACTTGTAAGGGATTATACTAGGACAAAGCACACCAGAGCTGGCCAAACTTCATGACCACCTGTCTAGATGTCACTCAAATGTTTTGGGATGTATTAGGAGGAAGCAATAGTCACCATTGGTGGGGGTTGAATGGCTCACCCCAGAACTGGTGCAGCTGGATCCTGTGAATCACTTTTCCAGCCTGAAATGTAGTTCCAGTTCTAATTGCCCCAAATGTCAAACTGCTTGTGAGGCAGCATGGTCTTCTGCCAGATTAACTACTAGTTCCACAGGTGGGAATGTGTGCCTGTGCTTGGCCAGCATGAGAATGTCTGCTGGGGAAGGTTTGGTGTGCAAGTGTGTCCATGGACTTACACATACTGCATTTCTAAGGAGGCACTTGTCTGTCTGTTGGTGGCTGTCCTCTAACCACATCATCCTCTCTATCCCTGTTTCCTGGGACAATGAGGCAAGCACCTCCAGTGCTGGCACAGTCTGAAGGCCCCAACAGTGGGGCACTGGGAAGCAGAGTGGTGGAAAAAGTGATGTATCTTTGTATCTTGGTGGACAGAAAGGTGAACAAGGTCCAGCCGTGCACCTGGCAGCAAAGAGAGGGCAACAAAACCTGGACTGGGTTAACAGAGAGAGGGCCAGCAGGCCAAGGGAAGTGATTATCCCCTTCTCCTCAGAACCTTTAGACTACAATTTTTTGCCACCTTCTACGCATCTGAAGCCACCCAGTTCCCTCCCCACAGGCACTACTGGTACCCCAGTATTTATCAGAATCCCATTACCTTTGCCTCTCCGTGTAACTCCTCCCTGGAATTCTTCACATAACAAGCACTCCAGGTCACTCCAGGAATCCAAGACCTCTCAATACCACCTAGGAACCTCGAAGCCCCTAGGACCCCCTATTCTACCCCACCATCAACCCCCACAAATCCTAGCACCCCCAGGATTCTATTCCCTTAGGATCCCCTACACAGTCCAAGATCCCTGTCAGTCCTGAGACACACACATACACCCTCGTGCCCAGTGAACACAGGCACACAAAGCCCCAGTGCCCAGCACCACCCACCCAGAACACTCAGGTCACTGGTCTCCTGCTCTCCTCCTCTTCCTTGTGAGAAGCACCTGGATGTCTGGGCTCCCCACCAGAAACAACAAGACCTAGACAGACAGCTCGGGAAGCACTTTTATTCAACCCAAGTGTGGGGGGAAATTGGGGGGTTTCCCAGCTCCCAGTGAAGGGCTCAGACAAGGGGACTGCGTATTCCTGTAGGCACAGGAATTCCTGTGTGGGGAATCTTTATGTCCCATAAGTTCACAACAGTCTAGGTCATGTATCCTGAGGGTGAAGGGTTGCTGGAAACCACAGAAAGAGCCCACTCTGGGGGAGGGATCTGGACACTTTTGTCATAGAGGTACCCATGAATGCTACCTGGGTATCCCAGCATGGGGTGCAGAGAGTATACCCTAAGCATTATTGGGAGTTTCTGTTGATCTCAAGGGGTCCTTAAGGGAGCTGGGGGCACGCAGGGCAGGGGGTACAGTGAGAACACAGGCTTGTAGGTCAGTGTAGGCATGGGGCAATGTGCCTCGGGTGATCCAGCGCCGGGTACCCGGCTGATAGGCGTGGATCAAGTGCGTGTCCTGGTAGGTCTCATGACTGTACCCTCCCAGCACAAGCAGCTCCCCTCCCACTACAGCTGCACCCCCAACTACATGTGCACGGGGGAGGGGGCTGAGGAGGACCCAGATGTTCTGCTTGGGGCTGTAAACCTCAAAGGTCAGCTGGTCCCTGTAGCCAGTCTGCCCAGCCCGCTGACACAGGCCCCCAGCCACATAGAGCTGCCCACCTGCCTCCTCCATGACGTGGCCAGCTCGCTGGCCGTTCATGGGGGCCAGGAGTGTGACAGGTGCACCTGGCACGTAGCGGAGCAAGGATGCCTGGCACTGGTATGCTTCATCACAGCCACCCGACACGTAGAGCTCACCGTCCAGGGCACACGCCGCATGCCCACACAGAGCCCTCGGCAGGGGCTGGCACCGCCTGGACAAGGAGAGACAGAGGGGGGAAGGACAGGTTAAGCAGGTCCTGCAGTGACTGACTACCTAGGGATTCCCTGGTGAGCCATGGCTTCATTGACCATTCAGCAGGCAGCACTTGCCAACACCCAATGAGCCCCAGTGGACAACATCAGCTGACACTGAATGAATGCCCCCAGGGCGTCACTGCTCAACACTTTGCAGTTGCCACATCATTGGTCAACCACAGTGGGCTCCCTCAATGGACAACACTGGCCATCACCCCATGAACACTCTGCCTATGAGAGGAATCAAACTACTATTCACATTGGCAGATGGCCAACAAGACCTGCAGTGAACACACTACTGGCCAAAAACTCATTTGCCACCCACTAAGCAACACTGGGCAACACCCAGTCCCCAAGGGACATGGTTGTTCAATACCCAGTAAACCTCTCTCAAATACACGGTAGGCCCATCCTCCACTGGAGGCTTAGTGACCTCAGCACTCACTGGGCACCACGGCCAAGACAAGGGGCTCTGAGACAAAAGGGAAACTAGGCATCTGCCAGAGCAACCTCACCTCCAGGTGTCATTGGCCAGGTCATAGCACTCCACAGTATCTGTGCAGTACAGCTCCCCTGAGCTGCCCCCCAGGGCATAGATGAAATTACCAAGTGCCACAGCAGCAAAGTAGCTCCGTCCACATGTCATACTGGCCAGACGCTCCCAGGAATCATCCATAGGCTGGTACCTGGGTTTGAGAGGCAAAGAAGCAAGAGACTACCTGTTATCTACAACACCATGAGCTGATGTTGGCACCGCTGAGAGCAACAACCCACCTACAGCTTGCCAGTCCCATAATGCCTTGAGGTCACATGGTCACCTTGCATGGGAATATCCCCTCCTTATGGACAATATCAAACTGATAATGTCCTGGGGCATCTCCAAATAGAAGCCTCCCTCTCCTTCTCCCAAAAAGCCTGTAGCACCCCAGAGTAGAAGGGTACCTCTGAGTCCTACACCCAACCCTTCCAGAATGTCTTTGGGCCACTTGACCAGCTGCAATGCCACAGTGTCTTGAATCCACAGGGCAGCTCTAGCGCTACCAATACCTCCCACAATGTCCTGGTACCACGTGGCCACTCTAAGTCCTCTGTAGCTCTCACCTGTAGACACTGGCTAGGGTGTCATGGACTCCGTAGTAGTGCTTTCCACCCAGGATGTAGAGGTTGTTGCCCACCACAGCTACAGCATGACGGAAGCGTGGGCCATCAGGAAAGTGTCCCAGTGCCCGCCACTCAACCTGCTTCACCAAGCCCACAGCACTGAGGTAGCGGTCTGCAAACCAGAGGTGCCTGCTGGGCGTCCGGGCAGCCAGGTTGTCCTTTACTTTGTCTCCACCACAAACTACCAAGACCTCTTGCAAGGAACGTACCCGGCACGGAAGCTGGGCCGTGGGGGTGAAACTTGCTACCACGAGCTCGCGGAGGATCTTTGGGTCAGCTACCCCTGCAGTTACAGATGGGACCTTCTTCAGCTCCAGGCTGGACATAAGGGCAAAGCGAACGGATGACAGGATCTCTTTGGCTAGATCCTCCTGGCCATCTCCATTGGCCATAAGCCACCGAGATGCTGCTTCCAAGGCTTCCAGTTCGTGGAGGATGTTGAGACCATCAGAGCGGAGGAGGCGGATGAGAAGGTGTGCAGGAAGATCCAGGAAGGCTGGTGTAACCACCACACAAGGGAAGGTGGCCAAGATGTAGTTCTCTGCTACATGGACCACCTCATCCAACCCATAGGCCACAGCAAAGGCCAACACGTCAGGGACAGTTTCTGGAGTCAGGCCACGGGTGAAAACATCCAGGCAGAGAGTGAGAAGTCCCCAGGCCTGGTAGCGCAGGGAGGTCTCAGCTGCCTCCAAGACCATGGACCATGGCCCTGCTACAGCTCCTGTGTAGGCAAAGGAGAGGAGGAGCCGCAGCTCGGCTGGGGACAGCCCTGTGACCAGCGGATCGGCAGGGTCGTGGGTGGCCTCCCGCATGGGGCAGGTGAAAAGGGCCCGGAAGAAGTCACAGGAGCAGCTCAGGGCCAGTCGCTGAACTAGGAGGAAGGAAGAATAATGGTGGGAGGCAGCAGGGGACCCTCTGCACTGTGCAGCTGCCGGAACCCAGGTGTCCTGGCCCCGTGCCCATCAAAGCCCCAGCTCTGGCAAAGGGAGCAGCCCTGCAGGCACCTCTAGAGCCTGATCCCCACCTGGAGCTGCAGTCTTATCATCCCCACCAGAGGGCTCGGCCGTCCCAGAGCACCCTGTCCCACTCCTCAGCCCCTCATAGGGGACCCCCACTTCCTGCCCACCTGGAATGACCTCGTTCCCTGCCTGGAGCTGGAGGTCACAGCCCACACCATTGGCATGGAGCTGCTCCATGGCTCTTAGCGTCTCCCACTGCTCCTCCAGGGGCTTAGGACCTTCTTCCTGGTGGTCAATCTCCAGCTGCAGGGCGCAGGCAGCCGCCAGCCGGGGGGCACCCAGGGCCCGGGCAGCCTCCTCCACCTCTTTTGCCCGGCCATGGGGCACAGTTCCCCCATAGGCAAAGGTAAGCACAGCCCGCCAGCCCCACAGTGTAGTCCCAGGTGGCAGGGGCACATGGGCTGGAGGATCTTGGCCAAGTTGTCTGGTCCTGCCCTCCAGGAAGCGGTGGAAGAAGGAGCTGATGGAGGCCAGGACCACAGCATGGGCCATGTCACCCTCTGGGCCCACGGCCACATCCACCAGCTGTCCTGTGGCGCGGAGCTGCTCAGCCACGGCCAGGAAGTGTCCAGCATGAGCCCCATCCCGCAGGTTCCACTGGTCTGGGGCTGGCCCCTCTGCAACCCACATCTTGCCTGTGGAAATACATGAAGCAAGGTGTCAGGGTGCTGTCTCCAAAACTGGAGCCTCTGGCCCATGGCTGGAGTACTGGCTGAGGACACGGGGTCTTGCTACTGGTATTGCCACATAGCAAAGCCACAAAGCAAAACCACCAAAGTTTCTACCCCACAGCCAGGATCACCAGGCTCTGCTACTGCTCCATTACTGAATTTGATGCTTCTTGGCAAAACTGCAGCTCCATAACTGAGAACAACAGCCCATTTCACTGTCCCATAGCTAAGCCTGATCTCCTCACCTGTCTCATCTCTGAATCCTTAGCATGAAGCTACTGACCCACAGCCAACACTGCTGCTCCACAGCCAGTGCCCCACAGTGGCTCAGGTCACTGCCACCACTCAGACCTTCACTCCTATACCACACACAACCATGTCCTTCCTCAGCCATTGTTCCATAGCTGAAACTACTGTCAATGGTCCAACAGCAGCCGAGCCGCAGGCCCCCGCAAAGCACCTGTCGCAGCTGCTCAGCGCATGGCAGTGCCTGCTGTGCACTGCCTGCAGCCTGTCAGGCTGCTGTCACACATTGTGATGCATTATCCTGCTAGCTGTCTGCAATGCTGCATATCATACTCCCCTGCACCTTACTGTCAAGGTGTGCTGACCCTCATGACATTGCCAGCCCTTGCCCACGCTGTGCTGCTCGCTGTTTCTGCAGTGTTGCTCGTCCTTGCCCAGGCCATGCACTTTGCAGCCCAGAGAAGTGCTTGCTGTATGCTGTGCCCCTGCATTACTGTGTGGCCTGTTATGCTGTGCCGTGCACTTGTCCCCCTTACCGCCTGCTGCTGCTCTGCAGAGTTCCTGTGACCCCCTAGGAATGTGCCTGGGTAATTATAGACCAGACAGAGCACGTGGCCCCAGCCAGGAGCTGGGAGAGGCTCAGGCAGAGGGAGGTCCAAGGCCCCAGAGTCCCCAGTTTGGGACAGTGGATTCTATGAGGACAGGAAGCAGGGCCAGCTGAAGCTGACAGGAGCTTCTGTAAATCCTGTGTTACCCTGGGCAAGTCCTGCTGGGGATCCCTGGCCCTTCAGGCCCCCCTCTAAACCTTGTTCTTCTCCAGAGCCCAAGGTGAAGCAGAGCCCCTTCCCAAGCCCTCGGGTAGGAGACAGACAATTGCCTGCACCCCCACCCCCATTAGGAGGTGATAGGTTTACCATCACCTGCTGTGCTCCGGAGCTGCAGCCCAGTCCCACTGACTCCTGAAGAGCTGAGGGTCTCAGCTCAAGGAGCACATGGAGACACCAGGCCCTTGGCCCAGCCTCAAGTGCCCCCAAGTGCTCAAGGCAACACAGCCTGCCATGGCTGACTGTATTCAGGTACCACCGTTCCTCCTTCTGCTGTCCTCTGGTGCCCCAATCTCATCTTGTCCCCTCCCCTCACACCCCAAATTCCCCTCTCCCACACACCTGCATCCAGCAAGCCCACATTCCCTATCTCTGTAACCCATGCACCCATCTCCTAATGTCCCATCTCTACTGCACTCTTCCCACATGTCCAGTTAAATTCTGTCTCCAGAGGTGTTTTCACATCCTCTCTAAATCCATTTTTCAGCACTTAACCTATCCTGCGTGAGATTTTTTTCCGTCTAGTTAAATTAAAATCACCCTATCTTGTTATTTCCCATCTCTCACTGCACACCTGAGCCTGCACTTTCTTAGCCACTAAGTTGTGTAAAAGTGCTATTAAATCAAATCTTGACCTTTTCTCCAGGCAAAATGATCCAGTTTTCACCTCTCTTTGTGCATCCTGTGACTCCATGCTCTCCACCTCCTTAGTGGGTTTGCAGGACACACTTGTTTGTTCACAGAAAATTCAACCAGACATATTTATAAGCAACCTGCTCCAGTTCTCAGCTGGTGTTCAGGGGTCCCTTCAAGCCTCAGATATTCCTCACTTTCAACCCTGAAGCACTTAGCTCTAGACTTCCTGAAATGCTTTTTAGAGAAAGACTCCAGGCTCCCAGACACCTTGTGGGCAATGCACAACTTCTTCCCTACCCCACCTTCAGCTCAGAGCCCAGCACTTCTTCAGAAGCTTTGGCTCCAGACCCTCACTGTGCAGTGTAATCCCACTCCCTGTCAAGAAGCCACACAGGGCCCACTCAACTGCAAGGACCTCACTGAAGCTGCAGCGTGGTGCAACACCAAGACGTGGAGGCAAAGTCACGTGCACAAAAACTGCAGCCAGAGCAGAAGATGCTGCCTCCCCTTCTGCAGCTCCAGCTCTCTGCAGCTCAGCTCAAACTCCGGGAAACAGCCGCGTGACACCACAATGCCGTGACAACTGCTGGTTGGACCGAACCTTTATTACACAACATCCTAAGTACATACATTTTGGAAATTTGGAAGCCAGCTCAGAGGAGAGAAAGGGCATTTAGAGCTTGGGAGGTCCCGTCAGCCTCCAGCCCTCCTTGTTACCGATCTTCATGAGAGCTGCAGTGATTCCGAGCCCCAGACATGCTGTGGTGCCAGTGAGGTAACTGTGAGCTGAAGAAAACACATCAAACCAGAAAAAGACCCATTAAGGCACAAGTCCTTCACAATAGATCTTGATAGACTGCCATTTTTCGTAAATCCTTTGACCATCAGCAACATTATCTGGCCAGAGGAATTGGAAAAGTGGCCATTTTAAAAAACTGAGTTTTCATGCTTATGGCTTGCAATTTGAAATACCAACTTCAGTACTCCACTGCCCCATCCCCTTAAGTGGGCAATCCTATATGGCTCATTTGAATGGCACAAATAACAATCACTGCTCTGAACTGTCATCAGCTCAGGAACTAGGACAAGTAAAAATTAAGTCTATTTCACCACAAATACAACTTAAATAAATCCTTCACTTCTTTAGGTTCAAGTATGAATGTCTACAGAAAACAGAGCTGAGTCAGTATCTGCAGGAGCTGCTTAAGCCTTACAAGCTATCAAAGCAACAGCAGCAGGGCACAGCTTGTCCCTCAGACTATATGAAGAATTCATAATGCAGATATTAGATTGTACTAGCTGTCTAAAATAAATCACATTTGTTGCCAAGATTTCCACAACTACATTTTCCCTATCCTGCAATTTTAAGGTATAACTGGTAGCTCTTACTGGCAGTATTGAGTCAGCTCTCCTTTCATTCTGTTTACCACTTCATATTGCCTCTGGTGTCCTCCCCTCCTGCAGCCATATTTATTTTAGCAGGCTCATACAATGTCAATGAAACTGGCATGAATAGAGGCTCAAATGAATTCTTACTAAAGAAGTGTGACATCAACATTCTTTAACATTTTTCCCCAACAGTAAAGTTCCTAAAACCAGCAAGAGCACAATTCAACGCAGGCATTGTCCAGTTACCTCTGACTCCCAAGACAGCTCCTGCTGCACAGCCGCCTATGAAATAGTTCAAAGGATCCTCTGGTTCTTCCCGGACTTGGGCACTGAGACAGGTACTTAAGCCAAACACAGCTCCCAGTGTAGCTATAAATAAGAAGTAAAAAAACCCAACAAAAACCTCCTCAAGGATCAGAGAACTCACACTCAACATGATTTTAATATTTGCAGTGACTACAATGGCAAATGAAGCAAGATCCCTTTCCCAGGACATCCTATCCCAGCTGCCACAGTGAGACTCAGCATTCACCCAGTCCCACCCAGCCTCCCTGGGTTTCTCCTCCCACACCACGTGGATCCCACTCAGCTGTGAGCTGGAGCCCCAGAGCCCCCCGCACCAAGCTGCCGGGTATGGCCCCACAGCCCTTCCCCCTGCCAGCTGGGGGTGCTGAGGAGAGCAGCCTGCAGCCCTGCAGCCACCGCCCGAGCTTCGCCTGGACTCTGCACTGTAACTCAGCCCTCAAGTGCCTGGGAAGCCACCTCACAGCACCAGGCAGAACAACCCCAAGGGCTCTTCTCTCTCTGTCACTGCTAGTCCTGGCACTTTCCTCCTCAGCCTACCTGGGGCTCACAATGATTACTGGATAGTAGAAAAAACAATTGAGTTTGTAAATTATTCTTGTTTCTAAACTGACTTTGAAATTGAATTAAGAATTTTGAACTAAACACCTGTAAAGTACAAGCATCCTGTCCACTGAATTACAAACCTCATCTCATCAGACCCTTTGGCAAAGAGTCGTATCAAGAAAAGCTGGGTTTGTATCTAATACAAACTCTCGATCAGGAAACGTGAAACTGTCTACTAGGCACCATCTGGAGAGTTCAATTAATCCTTCTTGGGAACAACAAGATAAAAATTTTCAAACCTTATATAGAACCAGCAGCTCCTGTTACAAACCTATGCAGAAAACAAATTATGCTGATGCCAAAATCAACTGAAAAGAGCACTGAAGAAACAAAATCCCCAGACCTAGGACTGCATTTCAACTTTCCTGCTCTCCCTGCTTTGGACCAAGGCATCTGTAGGTAAAATGCACAGCTTAAGGCTGTGAGGTGTGGCCCCTGAATGGCAGACAGGACAAATCTTTCCTCAGGTATGAAAGTGGTAAGAGGACCCAATATGCCTGTTTAGGATTAAGGGATTTATTGATATCACAGTTGATTACATGATCCAGTCCTTTCATAACAATCTCAGCTCATTAGAGGAGATACCAGATCCTGGTTTAGAGTCGAACTATTCAAACATGCAAACCTGGACTGCCTGTGCCCCAGCTCAGAGCACCAGCACTTGGGGAGAGGCAGAGGTGGCACAAGCCATTGAATTAGACTGAAAAGCAAAAGTCTGCTAAGAGGAAAACTGCACTTGACAAGAACTGGAGGGAGCTTCAACCATGCAGCCCCTTCAGCTCCCTGCTCCTCTCTTCAGCATCCACTTTCTCTTCCAAAGACAATTCAATACAACTACATGGTTTCTCCTTGTCTATAGAACAAGATGGGAAAACCCCCACCTTTATTTTCCTTTTGCCACCAAAACCATTACATTGCTCTTTAGCAAAAGCAGTTTATTAAATACAATGCCTAAATACATTAAGCAAAAACCTAAATTTACTTACACTACGTTGTTGCCCACAAACTAAGTATTCCAGAAATACAAAAAAAACCCCTACGTACCTGTTACTCTAGACTGCAAAAGTATGCTACCTGACCTGCAAATCAAGGATACGTCTTTACATTTCAGTGTTCTGGCTCTTGGCTAAACAACGACCCAGGGCCGGTGGAGAGAGCCACTGAAACCGTGCAGGGGCAGAGGCAAGGGCAGAAGCGAGGGGCGCAGCCAGGGCCGGCAGAGGCGAGGCCGGCGCCCCGCGGGAGTCCCAGCCCACAGCGACACTGCCCGGGCCCGGCCCTTACCCATCGTGACACTGTCCGCCGCCGCCGTCTGCAGGGCGGCCAGGGCCGAGCCGGGCCGCAGCAGGATGATGCGATACGCCGCCCCGACCAGGCCTGCAACACACACCGCGCGTCATTGCCCGGGCCCCCCCCGGCCGCTCCCCCCAGTGACCCCTTCCCCCGGTGCCCACCCGCGGCCGCGCCCACGCGCGTGGCGAGCCAGGTGCGCTGCGGGCACTGCTCGCCCTCCGGCCCGTCCCAATAGCCCGCCATGGCGACAAGGGCACGGCCGAGGTATCGCGAGAGGACGGCGCGGCCCCGCCCCGCGAGAGAGC
>JAOTBB010001140.1:122587-160393 GCA_025629985.1 Chamaetylas fuelleborni
AACCAGGTGTCCTCAGCAGCTCCTCATACAGCTTCCCTCTAGACCCTTCCCTGTGCTTGTGGCCCTTCTTTGGACACCCTCTACTAGCTTAATGCCTTTTCTATACTGTGGTGCCCAAAACTACCCCCAGAACTCCAGGTGAGGATGCTGCAGTGCAGAGCAGAGACACACAGTCCCCTCCCTTGCCTGGCTGTACCTGACATTCCCCCAGGACATGGTTTGCCATTCTGGTTGCCACAGTACTCTGTTGAGTCATCAGCAAGCATGTTTGACTTTACTACACTCTTCAGTATTTTTTTTCCACTTGGAAATCTGAAAGGCTGTGCCCGTGTGGGTCAGCAGCCACACAGACTATACAGGAATTGTCAACATCCCACAAAAGTTAACAGAAGGCCTAGGGGAAAGATGGAGCAGGAGTGAGACCAAGAGGAAGACTGCTGTAAGGCAGCAGAGCTGGTCACCATTACCCTCCCCTGGAACAGCCACTGCTCGCTACAGGAAACACAACGCAGGGCTCAGGGTGTTTTGTTTGCCTGCTTGCTAACAGAGGTTTTAATGTCATTCCCATGTACATTTTAATATGACACTCTTACATAGATCTTTTGAGACACATGGGCATCATCTGGTTTTGCCTGCCACTGGCTTACTAAGGCTTAAAGCAGAAAGCTAAGTTAGGGTTTTGCTTTGGCCTATCTGTATCTTGCTGGGCAGGGCCTGAACTCAACCCATTGCCAATTCTGTTGGGATGCACAGCAACACAATTCTGCCTTCACTATAAACATTTATGCAAAGCTTCTGGCTAAAAATAAAATCTGTATCAGGAAATAGATACCAAATTTTTTAAAAAGCTGTTGGTGATTGCGTATTACCAAACCCCAAAGCAAGCATGCTTATTCCATTTCTCTGAATCTTCATGCACCATCAATTCATTTTAGGTAAAACACTTCGAAGTGAGACTCAGCATGAACCCCTAAGAGCCTGGGACCAGGAAATAATGCCTGTTTTCTCAGAAGTGGGCTGTGCTGGTCAAGACACCTTATTTATTTTCCTTATGAACAAGCTGCTGACAATAAACAGCTTTATGGTGCAAGGGTATTTGAAAAGAGTAGTTTAAATCTGAGTATCTCAACAATGTAAAAAGATCCCAGATCCAAAAATGCAGATCACTTACTTGAAAGTCCCCAGACCTTGTGATGCAGAAGCAATTGTGTAGTGGGTACTAAGGAACCTGCCATGCTCCTGTTGAAGCACAGCAAAAGTAGGGGGTACAGAAACAGGTCTGTTCATTGGTAAAAGCCCCCATAACTCCAAGGAGTGAATAAGAAAACCAAAATGCAAGAAGGCATGAGCAGACAATCCAGAGAATCAAGATGCAGTGGCACAGCTTATCATTAGCCCTTTTCAATTGCCAGAGAAGTAATTACAGATGTTCCTCCAACTGGTTCCTCCAAATCAGGAAAAGCAAAAGCACCCTCTGCCCCAACAGCATCAGTCTTCAGTGAAGTCTTCAGTGATGGTTAACGACAGAAAACAGGGTTAGACCTGCTCTTGATTGCCAGCAAAAAGTGTGTTTCATTAAAACTGAGGCAATAAGGACTGTTTTGCTATTTGAATACTCAATTTCGAAGAGCATTTTGTGCTATAATCTGGTTTTCTGTTTTCAATTAATGCTACATCAAATGCTTCTTCCCCTTTCATTTTCTTTCAGGTGATACATTTTAGATCCTTTACCTACAAAGGAGCAGGCATGCAAGTCAGAAATTATCTATCAGCAAACTATTTATAAAGGAAATAGAAAAATTTGGGGAATTTATAGTGAAAGTGACCTGGTGACCACCAAATTCCTATCTTGCTGGGAAAGAACATATCATATATTTCAATAAGAAAATAAAACTCAGTTTTCACACAAAAGTCTCAAATGATTAAAAATCACCCAAAGGAAAAAAAAAGAAAAAAAAAAAAAGAAAAAAAAAAGGTGAGTTATGGTTACAGTAGGAGTACTTCAGAATTACACACAGAAAAACACATTCTTGCTTTTATTTGTGGTGGAACAGAATACAATAACCTTCAGCCCAAACTACTCAAGGCTGGCAGTATTACCTTCTTCATGCTGCAAGACTTTAGGAAACAGAACAGGGACAGGAAGGGTTAGAAGTTAAATTTTCTATTTAAGGCCATTAATTCAGCAAGATTTAAAAAAATGTCCTCAACTTTAAGCATGAAGAGTTGCACTGACTTCAGTAAGATTATTCACATACAGTTAAGTCAGGCAGGTGCTTAAATGGCTTGTTGAATCAAGCCATTAAATGAGAGCTGCTTTATTATACAGATTTATTTTAATGGCTGGCAGAGCTCATTATATGAGCCTATTTTATTCTTCCTAGGGCTAACAGCTGTTTTGTCATTAACTTTTCTGTATGCCTCCTGCACTTTACTGTAGCCACAGAAACAAGGTTTTCTAAGAAAAATTGTATGCAACATCTATTATATATAGTGGCTTAGCTCTCCCTTAAATAGTAACAGAAAAGAACAGTACAAAACAATAGTTTCACTTTTTCAACACACAAGAGCATCTTATTGAAAAACTAAAATAAAAAAGTCTCACCACAATATAAATCCCCCAAAAATAATAATGAAATGGGAAGAAAAAAGGAGTTAGCAAAACATCCTGCAGACTTGAAAGTCTCTTATTATCAAGTTAAAAAAGCTTTTCTGGTGAACCACAATGTTTTGTTTCTTTCTGTTTACAAACCACTAGACAGCAAACAATGGAATCCACATCCATAATCTATGTTGGGACTAAAAGGTAAAAACATAACCCTGCCCCATTTGCAGTCCAAAAAAAAAGGAACCCAAAAGGGCAGCCAGTGAGCACAGGAGGTGGTGAGGACCAGGTCTCCCTGTGTGAAGGGCAGTAGGGGTTAGAAAAGCAGAATTCGAGCTGGAACCGTGTCGGAAAGTTCTATCCTGGAGACCTGCAAGACATGAACTACTGAAGAAACAGCCAAAAGGTCCCAATGAAAAGCTGTGACAAGCTGTCATGTGCCATTTTAATTACAAGGAAGAGGAGAAATGGTTGGGGGTGGTTGCATTTTGTGTTTTTGTTGTTTTGGGGTTGGATTTTTATTTTTTTTTGCTCATCAATATGATGAGCTTTTAACATCCCAAACCACATTCAGGTAGTTTCCAAGTCTGCCTTTTTTTGTGTGGAATCTACTGATCCAGACCAAAAACCCAAACAAACAGAACAGAGATGCACAGTCTTAAGTTCTGGAGTTTTCAACACTGCCTGAAATCATCGCTGGCCTGGGGTATCCAGAGATGCCTGCAAGATGGTGTTCATAGCAGCCTTGCAAGCAGATTGGCTAACATCTGCTATGTGCCACCAACGTTCTGCCCATCACCTTCATCATTAGGACCTGAAACAATAAAAGCAGTTCTTGGTCATAAGAAATACCTTGTGTTTCTTGCCTTGCAGTAAGAGACCCATCCCAAGGAGCCGACAAAAATCTCAGATTCAGGTGTTCAATGAGAGATGAGAACTACAGAATTCCTCCTCCCCTGCCTTGCATATGCCTTCTCCAGACTAAGATCTGTCTACTGTAGAATTTTATGTTCTTGACTAATCTGGTTCAGAAATCCCAGCAGCATGCCAAAGCCTAAAAGCTCAGTTTCCAACCTCTTCAATCTTCCCACTGCTTTTGCTCATATTCATTCCTCTTTTTTTCCCCTTCTGTGAACCATGTTGGAGGTCTGTCAAAGGCTGGATGTTCTCAGTCACAAGAAAGCAAAGCATAGATGACTTCCAAGCTGAGAGTACAAAAGGAAGCCTTCCTCAAATCGAAGGCTCGTATTTTTCATAAATTATGGTCTCCTCATGCACAATAAAAACCATTACACTCCTTCCATGTCCCTTTGTAAACCTTCTGCTTTCCAAACAGCTCTCCACTGAAAGGTCAGTCTGGATGCTGTCTACTGATCCTGAGTCATCTCAGGTTTTATGTGCAATTCTTGGCCATGATGAAGGCAAAAAACAAAACTCAGAACCACCCTTAGAAATCATGTAAAAAAAGAAAGCACAGAAAACCTCTGCTAAACTCTGGCATGTAACTCAGAGGCAATAGAGGGGCCTTTTGCCAGTTTGGAGAAGAATCAAGAAGTAGCTGCATTTAAAAAGGAAGTCCATGCAATAGTCCCACTCCATAGACATATGCAAGGAGCACAGTCTGCCTTAAGAAATGACACAGGAAGATGCATGGGAAACAGGAAACACCACTGGCTTCCCTCCTTACCACTTCCAACTGATCCTGAAGGTGCAATGACATCATCATCACTGTCTTCCTCATTTGACTGCGTTACCTCTGGCTCAGGTGCTACATTCTTGATTTCTTGCTCCTGTTCCACTCGACTGCGCAAGGCCAAGATGCGGTGGTGCAACGCAGCATACAACTGCCCTGTGTCTTTAGAGCTTGCCTGCATTTGTGAATGTTCAGAAATAAGAAAAAGTTACATAGAATTATAACACAATACACTGCTGACATAGTACACACCAGTCATATTTCACAATATACTTCTCAGTTTTCTCATAAAGTGTTTTTCAAACAGGACATTAGATACACAAAACTCTGGTGGTGAGAGAATATTCCTCTGCTAAGTCCCAAATTTCTCTGGCTAACATACCCAGTACTTCTTGATCTCATACAACCTTCTCCACACAGGAATCATAGAGCTTTCCTGAAACCTCCCAAAAGCTCATATTTAAAAGACCTTCAATTAAAATCTTGCAGATTTTTGCTGGCCTGTCAATAATTCAACTTCACGCATTAGTTATTTGTAATCAAGCCAATTGTTTCATGAGGCACTGGCATAAAATTTCAATATGAGATATAATGAGAAAACTCAATGAACAGTCAGGCAGGCAATTATTCAATTTTTTTTAAAAACAGTCTCTGCTTCAGAGGGAAGCATTTTTGACAACCTGTCGAATTCTTTCATAAAAAATAGTTTCTATCTGCCCCATCTGACACTTGAATCTGTAACCTCTATGTCTGCAAAATTCCCATGCAACGAGCTGTAATGAAAAAAAAATTCCAAACAAGACATTTTTTATCAATACTAAAATCAAGAGTGAATAACCTGATGACAGATTAACTCAAAACTTGCAAATCTAGAAAAATACGGAGAAAATATTATCGAGTAATTTCACTTATTTTTCTTTATCAATGCATATTTGGTATCATTAAGTTCCATTCTGGGACTCCAGATCCCAGCCCTACAAACCTAATGACACAGGGAATGCTGACCATTTGTTGATGCTCTCAATTTCTGATCCCTAGAAACACTAATTCTTTTGCAACATCTTGTGTAGAATCAGTGTAAATCAAAATAACATGTTTGGACCTCTCCAAATCTGCAAGTGCTTTAGCAGGCATTGGAGAATGACCTTTCTTCCTTGCTGACTGTGTGATCAGATCCTGAGTGCTTTAGGAATTCTGATCGTCCCCCATTTAGCAAGCACAGAAATCACTTTCACTGTCCTGTTACTGCTTTAATACTCATCAAAATACTAATCAAAATAATCTTCAAAAGAAAATCAAAGTTAAAATGTGTAACCCTTAAGTACTAATATGATGTTCTTGACAGTTTTAGTGTTTCCTTTTCAGTAGGCACCTATTATCCTCCTGCACTACAGACAGTGACAGCTTTCCTGTGCTGAAAGTTCCAGTAGATCTAATTTTGGTTAAACTACTGCATAAGATCTGTGAAATAATGCCTATTTTTCTTAAATCAGAAAACTGCTTTAAACACTATAGTTAGAATCTCAGTATGTGTGGAACAGGTCCCATGACTCCATGGGCAATGCTTTGGACAACCTGGCTTCCTAGGGCAGCCTTTGATGTGGCATTTGTTTACAACTAGCAAGACTTTTCAGACAAGCAAATCTGCCAGGTGCCTCATCTTTGGAGCAGGGGTGATGTTAAGACAGTGTAGGGTGCAAAGAAAAATGGGAATGCTAACCTCAACTACAGCTGAAGTACGCACCAACTTTAGTAGGATGGTTAAGACTTAAACAAGAACAGTACTCACTGATATAAGAAAAACTTTAACTCCTTGGTCCTCTGTATCCATGGCAGTGATCCGGATACTCTTCTCACTGGCTTTATCGATCTGCATCTGAGCCCAGAGCTTGGTATTTAAGATTAACCTGAGACTCCCCTGAGTCCTCATCACTAAAGCCAAGTTACAAGATCAATTAGGTGAAAAAAGACACATCAGGAAGCTTAAAACAGTCAAGACACTTTTTGTTGTCTAAAGGTTTCAGTCCTTCTACAAATAAGCCCTCTCGGGCTTTTGTCACAACAGTAAATGAGAAGAACATAGGCTTGTGCTGGTTTTGGCTGGGGTAGAGCTAACTTTCTTCCCAGTCACTGGTATGGAGCTGTGTTGTGGGCTTGTGCAGAACATATGGTTGATAATAGAGATGTTTTTGTTATTGCTGAACAGTGCTTGCACAGAGCCAAGGCCTTTTCTGCTTTTTATAATACTGCACTGATGAGAAAGATGGGAGTTTGTGGGAGGTTAGGGGCAGACAGCTGGGACAGGTAACCCAAACCGACCAAAGGGATATTCTAGACTATACAACACCAAGACCAAGATACAAAGCAGGGGGAAGAAGGGGAAGGGAGGATGTTTGGAGTGATGGTGTTAGTCCTCCCAAGTCACCATTACGTGTGATGGGATCCTGCTGTCCTGGAGATGGATGGACACCTGCCTGCCCATGGGAAACAGTGAATTCATTTCTTCCTTTGCTTTGTTTGCGTGCACTGCTTTTGCATTCTTTATTGAACTGTCTTTATCTTAACCCATGAGTTTTCTAACTTTTATACACTTTCAATTCTCTCCCTGATCATGCTGGAGGGGGAGTGAGCAAAACACTGCAAGGGGCTTGGCTGCTGGCTGGGCCTAAACTGTAAAAAGGCTATTAAAGATTGAGTCATGTCTAAAGTTATTTAGTCTGAAGCCTTATATGTTAATACATTAAAGTTCAGCAATGGTATCTGAGCAAATAATCTCAGGCTAATGCATAATCCTGCCAGCCTGAACAATCATGCACTATTCAAAGAGACCTCCCCCACCACAAGCAACCCATCTAATACAGCCAGATCTGAATGATCTTACCATAAATTTCTAGGCAAATATTCTAGTTACTAAATATGGCTTGCTTTTATGAGGGGAAAAGGTAACTGGAACATCTGTGGCAATAGAAGGGTATGAAGATACTCTCTTTGGAGGCAGTATTCTGAAGCAATATTATTGGAGGCAATAACTAAGCAAAAGAAAAGGTCCAAACCACTTCTGTGCTGCTGAGCTAAGATGAACTAAAGTGAATGTTGCTGTGCATCAAGGAAGAACCTTGTGAAAATAGCATGACTCTCATCCAGTATCTCATTTCCCCTGGTTACTCTTACCCAGTCGAGACTGTAATGTTCCATCATCTGTTGAGGCCATATCATTGAGTCTCAGGAGCCCTCGACCTCTTTCCACCCAAGACTGAGAGCTTTTATCAAATACAAACAGCTTGCACTGAATCTGTAACAGAAAATATCTCCATGGCATAGTGGCCGATTGAAGCAATCATGTATTTCTTAGTCACCTACAGTTGGTTAAAAACATATTCATATTTCATACTGGAATTTTTAATTGTTTATAGCTGTGGGAATCAAAACAGTAATTTTTTTTGCAACAAATTTCTCAAAACATGCTGTCTATTTTCATCAGGTTTTATTAAAAGAAGCTATATATTCTTAAAGAATAAGAGGGCTCAAGATCAAAACAACAGGTAATTTTCAGGTAAGATATGAATTTTCCCAGAGGAAACTTAATGTCACAAAAGACTGCCTTATACCAGTCAATTCTTTCAAAAGCCTTAGGTACACATTGCACCACTGAAGATGGTATTTGTTGCTGGGAAGACCCTGCAAATATAATGAAAGCAAAGCGAAATTCTTTCTGTAAGGAAGCAAAGGATCAATAAACATACTAGTTCATTATCGAGTCATTATCAAAGCCTAAACCACACAAAGTCATTAATAAGTGAAGTATTTTTACTGCCTCCCTGCAGCATTCATAGGTTAAAAAACTCAAAAGGTGTATGTATTTTTTTCAACAGTAGGAATACTCCTTCTTGACCTACAAGCTCCCTTTTTCTTCCATGACAAACATCTCTACTCTATATCACCCTCTCTAATCCAACTTCACTGTTACTGCTGAGGTTTTATACCCCAAACTGTCACCCCTCAAGTTCCCCATAGATGAGCATGCACTAAGTGGAAAAGATTCCCTCCATTTACCATTTTCTTCACCCCAAAACATCTAGCTCTATGTGTTTCTGCAATATTAACATAGTTCTGTCTGTACAAAGTCTTATTCGGAATTCTAATGCATTATATCTCACAAGAAAGAAAGAATTAAAGTTAGGCAAGAGGTCCATTAAATTACAGCACATTCATGCAAGGCAGTCCTCTATTAAGTATACAACTGCCAAAAGTTATGGTTTTCTTAAGTGAAACAGGAGTCTTATCTCTTCAGTGTTTTGTTCAATTATGTGAAGCCTCCAGACATTTCTGAATCACACAGAAACAGACACATACCAGAAGAACCATTTAAAGACCATTTAAGTCTGGTAAAAAGAAGTTCAAGAACATAAACATTATAGAGTATCGTTTTGTAAAGTAATACAAGTGTAACTGACAGGCATTAGATACTGACAGTGCGACTGTTTGGTGTCAGAACAGAGCACCCTGTCTGTAAGAATAAAGAAAGCTAGTCCTGAAAATAACACAGTTCAAATGCTGAGAAACAATGTATCTGAAGGAAAAAAATATACTATAATTGGAGGATAAAGAGACAGGAAAAAAATACATACACCACTTCATTTGATATGAAAACCCTTTTTCTTAAGGATATACTGGAGTTCGTAAGTATATTTAATTAATAACTACAATGTCAAATATATCATGATTAAAATCAGGACTCTAAGTCACAACTAAATATCCTTCTACAACATCACTAATTCAATTAAGTAGCTCAAGCCAAATTCCTGAGTGTGATACAGTTTCTGTTTTGCAAGAAACTAGACTGTTGGCATAAAGAGTCCATTCCTAAGTTTTAGAAAGTCTTCAGTAGTACAACGATTAAAGAACTTAAAAACATTTAGTTCATCTAAGTTTTCTTCAAACAATTATCTCAGAAAGCAGAAGCTCCTATGTGATGGATTCAGGAAAGTATGCTTAAGATACACCTGGATGACATATACAGAAAAGTTTATTCAGAAAGAGGAAATTAAAAAACAATGGATAACAAGTTAATAAGTAAGGATCTAACAAGAAAATACATTAGAGATATAGAGGAAGGCTGAGTTGTAGGGAATCAGATGGTGTGCTTTCACTGGACATCCATATGAAACCCCACAAACTCAAAGCTCCTCTACTCTGGTTCTTACCTGTAACACATTACTTTCAGCTTCTTCCCCAGTAATCACTTCTACCTTCGCTAACAAACACTTCCTTGCTGTTGCTTTAGTATAGGCTGCTGCAGACTCTGCCAGTGATTCTGAAATATTATTAGCTGAACAACAGTTTGAGAGTCTGAGAATGATTAGCATAAAATTTTATAAGACGTACAAAGGTCTCATGCAAGCATATCAGAATTTTGAGACCTTTTGAAAAGTACAGAAGACAGACCTTAACAGAACATGTAAAAAGGACTGAAATTTAAAGCAGAAGTGAAAGCTTGTCTTCTAATACTTGTAAAACAAGCACAAGGAACAAAAGAGATAAGTTCTCAAGAAGTTTTGTCCCTACACACAATAGTTCAAAACCTTTGCACGGATACCTGCTTATCTGTAGATGCTCCAGCAGTGCTGATACTCTTGCCAGCCATACAGCTGTGCCTACACAAGTGCAATTTATTTTTCACTTTTATTTGGGCTTGCAAGCAGTTTACTGAAGAAAACCCATAGCTGCCAGAATTTCCATTATACCTTGACAATTTGAAGTCATAGAATCCAGCAAACAGCTCTCTCTGAGTTCAAGCAACATGTGGGGTACCCACCCAATGCAATACACATTTGACTCAGAAATTCAGTCACTTGAAATACAACAGAATTGTTTAAAAAAAGTTTACCACATTTCTTCTATATTCTCTACCAAGTCCTACAACCAGTTCTGTTAATTCCCTCTAATTTAATTCTGTTGAAGATACTCCCACTACCACAGAATGACATTGAAAAAGACAGTGCAGCCTATACACATTTAATATTGGAGTATCTACACCATCCAGCAACTTTCATACCCAGCCTGTATCTTTGGTTACAGGAGACAGTAAAGGCAACATAAAAATCTTATGTTTTTGAAAAGTAACAGGATATTGAAAAATACAGTAATTTAAAAAATTCCATTCCTAATATACCATTCCTAATATAACATTCTGGTTCCTAATATAATATTCTGGTTTTCACCTTTTTCTGGCGTGGCCTCCTGAGAAGATGATTCAGACCCAGACTCCGTAGCAGCATTCTCCTTATTACCCTCTGTGCTACCTTCATTTGATTTTGGTGGACTCTATCACAGAAATAAGAGGAGGTAAACAGAAGAGAGAAACATACACTAATTCTACTGAACAGGACTAGTGACCAAGTATGAGGGCACTTCCAGTATTTATAAACCATATGGCAATAAAAGAAGCTCATAGACACCATGCTTTCCCAGTTAAAGCTATCCTACTACCTCAGCCAAGGATCTGAATGGAGTGTGACCTAAAAAACAGTTCAAATTATTTCCCCTTGAACAAATCAAGTCAAAAAGCCTCAAAATAAGGATTGAAATTTGGTACCAGTTTAACACAGCAAGTCAATTTCAGCTACAGCTACTCATGGCATAATTGACTGAACTCCTGCTTGGTAGTTAGGTCTGAACACACAGCATTAAATGTTTCCATTTTGTTCCAGACAGGAATGAAAACAACAGCAAGAAACAGTGAGGTACTAGAAGTTGTTCCTTAGGTTGGTACATCATAAACAGCATTTCCAGAATCATACCCCAAGTCCTGAGCCATCTGCTTTACTGCTAGGCTTGAAATCCCATCCTGGGGGTGTCACATGACTGCACTGCTCTCAATTTTGAGGACAAACATAAAATACCCTCTAATACTTATACTCCAATAGCCATTTAAAGCAACAAGCTATGCCATAAAATGCTTGGACACAAGAACCGTATGCACTACAGAGAAGGCACTGAATCTCCTTACATTGAGAGAGGTTGGCAGGGAAATCGTGGAGAGTATTGCTGGGCAGATAGCTCATAATGAACTTCCCCTGCTGCACTCTAAGTAAGTTACCTTGAGGGGAAACCACTGAAAAAAACCCCCATACTCAAGTGACAAGTACAATTAAAGGCTCTCAAAATTCCTGAGTGAGAATCTGTAACAAACTGCTCACAAAATTACAACATATACATAGTGGATACTCACTAGGACTCGCTCACTCATGTTCTGTCCGAAAACAAACTTGTTGCTAGACGCATCTGCACTGTTCGTAGAGTTCTCTACACTGAAAAAAACCCAATAAATAAGCCAGGTTTTACAAGATAGAAAATAATACCTTATTTTCTACCAATAAAATTCCTCAGAAAGCGAGTGAGTGTCACTAGCTTTAAAAAAGTAAGCACGGGTTGACACGTACATGGGTAAAAATTAACTCAACTGACCACGAGAGCACATTCTTTACAGAACAAGAATTCTCTCAAGAATGCCAACAAATTATTTTGTCTCTGTAAAAATCTTCCCCTTCAGATAACTAATAACACACAAAGCAATGCTGAATGCCAAGTGAGGGCTTATTGTCTAATCATATAACTGGTTTTTTTTAACAGTATTCTACATGCACAGACTTGAACTACTACACATTTTTGGTCAATTCTCTCAGAAAGGGAAAGAACTGAAACAAAAGCACTTCCAATATCGTAATTGAAGCAAAGGTAGAGGGAAAAGTAATGCCTTTTATCAGACTAGCTGCTATACCACAGCTTCTCCAAGAAGTTTCACAGTCAAATCTCACTCAGCCTTTACTTCTTCCTTCCATTAGTATTTTTATTAACAGATTTTAAATCCTATTTAGAAAGGACAAGAGTTTTATTCTTTTAAAGACTCAAAAGACTTAACAAGTTCCTGTTTAGGTCCCTTCCCATCAGGCACACCTTTCTAAGAAACCAGCTTGCTCACAAAGTGAATATAAGACCATTCTGAATCAAGCCTATGTGCATCTCACCAAGTTTGGAAAACGGGGACTCAAATGTATATGATTCAAGCGAAAGCAAACAAACTTTTAAACTGTACATGTACAGTTGCTACTTATGATTAAGGATTCCTAGAACAAAGGAAATCCTCAGTGGAAGATAGCTTTACCTACTAAGGGAATTAAATACCACAGTTCTGAGTTCTAAATGTTGAGAGGGATCTCAGTGTGGTCTACCAGTATATGCCACACCACCCAGCACATTTACACTTTTTAAAGAACTGACACTGTTACACAAAGAGAGGAGTTTTCTTTTACAAGCTGACTACCATAATGCTTTGCCATCTCCACTGAGAACCAGAGCCAACTCCCCTTAGACACTGTTTTTTTTAAGATAAGTGCAAAACCTAGATCAATCTGGCAATTGATCCACCATGAATAAATCCTCCCAAAGTAAAGACTTGAATGAAATGACAAGAGATGTCATACGAGTTGAAAAATATGAAAAAAATATTCCAGTATTTGAAGGTCACATATTAGTAGTTACTGTCTGCCAAATCTAAATGAACAAGTCTGACTGTGTCTATTGGAAAGACAATCTGGCATCAAGAGAGCAAAGGTGTTCTCTACTTCTCCAGTGCTGAAAAGTTCAGCATCAGAAGTTTATTGACTGCAGACCTGCCTACTGCCTCCTTCATGGTGAACAACACCAACATGGCGAATCTTAAAAATGCCTAATGTAAGAACAAAGAAAGCATGTATTGCTGCTTTTCCTACAATTATTTCATTGCCTCAATCTGAATTTCAGCTTACTCCAGGAGCAGAGATGTTGCTTTGCTTCATTATTCTTGGCAGGAATTCCCCTCACACTTTTCCAGTTATTACTTAAATTCAGAGCTCTGTAACTCCTGTTTTCTCATTCTATACACTACTTCATTTTTTGACCACCACCAAGCTACCATTTTCACAGACCTGTATCACTACCTTAGCCTCAAGTGACAGTTGTCAGCTCAGAGCTCATCACTACAAAGGACAGGATTAGCAGTTCTCTCCTGGCTGCCTCACTTTACCTATGCATCGAATTTCTTCTGATACTGTTACCTCAGAGGTTCTCTCAAAAACCTCCCGCAGTGAAGCTCCTACTTCTTCATACAGGCCACTCTGAAAAGCTCACTATCCTGAAAAAAATTTAACTATTCTTCCTTTCATCCGTATCATATACGAAACCTACTGAACAACACAAATACAGTGTAGATGTCCACGAGATTCTACTGGTAGCTCAAATTTAGTCCATCAGTGTTTCTAATCATCCATGAGAAGACTTCTCATGTCACGCTTGTTGGTTTTCTGAAGAGGTTTTGGTGAGGATGTGGTCAAATAAATAGTATCAAATGCATCTCCCTTGATGAGATGATTGAGGATTCCCCCAGACCTGAAGACTGCCATCTCATTCTTCAGAAGTCTGGATCCCCACTGACCCAGTCTAAGCCCTGCATCCAATAAATAGTAGAAATAAAAAAATTTCAATAATGAGTAAGGAAAACTGCTCTATTGGTTTCCATGTAGTCTCACCTGGAACTGATGTACTGTAGAAAATAATTTGTTGCAGAAGGTATATCTGCTGTCAGGAGGCCAGCATTTTGCACATCAGCAGTTTCATCACTTTCATCTCCTAGCTAGACAAAGAACAAGTACATATCAATAATTTAAATCAGTATATATAATATATATATCAATAACTCTAATAAAGTATATATCAATAATTTTAATTACTGACCACAAATTTTTCAACTAATTCTTCCTAAAGACAAAGTTTCATCCACAAATGCTTTCTACAATAAAATGAGGTAAGTCTATGTCCCAATATTACACTTTCTTTTATTACACTAGGAAACCTGAGCAAACTTGTCTTCAACAGGAGGTACTAACAATCCAACTCAGTTATTCTACAGGCAAGTTTGAGCCCAGGCTCAGCCTATTTTTCCATCTTTCTGTGAAGTCTTGGTTGCATAGGAGCGTCTTAGGACCACATTTCAACTTCATTCTAACCCAAAAGGTAAGAGAAAATGCTACATTCTACTGAGCTTTAGCCTTTACTCATTATTGCAGTAGATGTATTTATTCTTGAAAAAGCTTCTTATGCTACTTAACAGAATTCATTTATTAAATATACAGAAGACTAGTTTTATTAAACAGTCAACTCTGAGTTAAAAGCTTTTAATTTTACACATATACATGTAAAAAGTTTTAACCTTTTCATACAGTAGCTACACAGTACTTCATAAACTCTTAGTCAAGAGAACAAATGTGTGTTTACCTTAACTCTATCTCTTAAATTTTGCCCAAAAACAAATGCTTGCTGTGCATTTAGTTCAGCCTTCTCACAGCTGTCATCATCTGAAGTATTGTTGGACTCCTTTTTCTGACATTCTGCTGCCTAAAGAAATGGAAAAAATGTATCCTAAGAAGTTGAGTTTCTTTAAATAAAAACACCTTATGACAAGATGTGTCACGCACTCATTTACAATGACAAACCAGTAACACTTCCAGATCTACAGGGCATGTTTTGCATTTAAATAATGTCTCTGTTGTTGACCATTTTTCTTAGCAAATCACAGAATAGTTAAGGTTCAAAGGAATTTCTAATAATCACTTGGTCCAAACTGTGTTCAAAGCAGCATCAACTTCAAACTTATATTAGGCTGCCCAAGATTTCATATCAAGTTTCAAAAAATCCACATGACAGTTTTACATTTTAGTAGTCTGGTTCAATGTTCAACTATACTAAGTATGATTAGTTATGTCCTAAAAACTCTGGAATCTCCATCACACCACCTACAGCTTCTCATCTGTTCAACAGACACTTCCTAATTTCATTCTATTCTTGCCACCACCTACCACTTGAGAGCTGAGGGGAACAACCCAATTTCCCTGCCCTAGTCCAAGCAGAACACACTCAGCTCTTTCATTCTCTCATCACACATCTCGTGCTCCAGCCACTAGTCCCCTTTTTAAGTGCCTTTCATGTACTGTCAAGCCCCAAACCATATGGCATTTCTGATACCATCCTCCAGTGGCACAAAAAGGGAAAGATCACTTTCCTGAACTTAATGGCTGCGGTTTCAGTAAAGCAGCCTGTAAGTCCTCTTATCAATAAGAGGATACACTACTTACTCATGTTGAATCTATTGCTCATCACTGCTGCACAGTACCTGAAGTCCTGAGCTTTTTGTTCTCCTAAGGACTTTCTATTCTGCACCTCTGCCACCTGATTTCCACAAGTGGCTTCAGGACTTCTCCTGCACATGCCGTGGTGGCACTTTTCCTGATTATTCCCATGCTATAGTTCTTGTTCCACTATACTCAGAGCCTTGCACTTACAAACCCCTAAAGTAGTGTTGGAAAGCAATTGGAAACTGCATGGGAATCACTCCCTCCTGCTTCCATCCTAACTTCCTACCACATAGCTTTTGCCACTGATGGGAAGACCCAACACTCTATCCACACACAGAGTTTCAGAAGTGACATGCATACAGCAGTTGCCCCTCAGCAAAGCACACTTCCATCAGCATCAACACCACCATAAGCAGAAAAAAACCTCCAAAACCACAGGAAGTCTGAGCATATTATGAAGAAAACCATACAGTTATTATGGGAAGAATATTAGGGGATACCACCTGCTCCACTGGAGAGGACACTCAGGGGGAAGATGCTTGTCTAGGGAACCCATTACTAGCCTCTGTGGCTGGCCAATGTGAAATTTTCCCTTTTATTTCCCTTTTTTATCTCCCTTCCTCCAAAACAAAGTAACTGTCACCCTTAGAAGCAATGCTATCAGCTATAGATCTGCTAATAAATTCTGTATGTGAGAACTTGTCTCAACACTTTTCATGCAGTATCAGAATCTCCAAGACTTGTCAGCACAGCTGCTTTCTAGCCAGACCCTCTTCAGTCCTTGTGAAATATGGGCTCTCTCACCCCAGGTACAGAATTTTGCATTTGCTGACCATCAGATAGTTTTTCTCAGCTTGTTTTTCCAACCTGCTGAGATCCTGCTGAACAGCTCCTACCTTCCAACATACTGACCATTTCCCCTTCCCACAGTGTACTAGTGGGAACAAACTTAAGAAGATTTATTCCACCTTGCCAGGTTGTTTGTGTATATGTTGAACAGTCCTAAGAAATGCCTTTAGTGACTGACACTTGTCAGACTTCCAACCAGTGGCTGCTACCCTCAAATCTCACTGCTTCAGTCAATATTTCACCCATTTTAAATTCCACCCAAACAGTACACCTCTTTCCATTTGGCTGTGACAAGGATACTTCAAACCATACAAAGATCTTGCCTAAAGCTAAAATCAACAAGTAGGGCTCTCTGCAAAGCAAATAATCTCAGAGGATAAAAAAGCCACCAGGTTGGTCTCTGTTTTATCTACGCTGGCTGTTCTCAATCCCTTTAAGGTGCCTCATATCCTAGGACTCTTTCACCACAAAGAAGGAAGAAGGAGCTGAGCCCTTTCTACTTTCCTGGAACCTCTTTCTTGCCAATCATGTAAATGTGTGCTATGCTTTCTTCTTCCCCAATACTTGGGATCCACCACAGTACTGTAACTCTGAGGACAGGTAGTGGTCTCACACTAGCACCCCCCAGCTCCCCGTCCTGAGTTCATTTTCTTCTCAGTACCACACTGTATTTTGGATCCAGGATGAGAATAATTTGATCCCACACTGGTATTTTGGTTGTGGCTCTGTTGTGCTCACCCCAAGACAAGGACTTCTCAGTGTCTCACGCTGTGCCAGCAAGGAGCTGCACAAGAAGCTGGGGGAGGGAGGGGGAGAACACAGGCAGAACAGCTGACCTGAACTGGCCAGAAGGATATTCCACACCACAAAATGTACTGCCCAGTGTGTAAACTGGGGGAGCTGCTGGTGGGAGGCTGATTGTTGCTGGGAGACAGTCTGGACACAGATCAGTGGGTGCTGAGCACCTATACTGGGCATCACTTCTTTCCTTTGTGTTTTGTTTATCTGTTTCTCTCTCCTTTTCATTACAATTATTATAATACTTTACTCTGTTTCAACACTTAAATAACTGTTCTTATCTCAATCCACTAGCTTTAATTTTTCCTGATTCTTCTCCCTCATCCCACCTGAGTGGAGGGATGAACAAGTGGTGCCAGGGTACTTAGTTGCCAGCTGGGGTTAAACCATGACACTCCCTCCACACCCATGGATACATTCTGTCTGGTCCCATGGACCTGCCTACGTTGAACCATCTAAAACAGTCCTTAAGCAAATTTGTTGTAATAATTCACTCCCTCACAATTCCCCTAAAAAAAAGGGACTTGGCAGCAGACAGCAGACCTGACAGCAGACCTCTTCAGTAGAAAACAAAGGCACTGCACAAGAATTTTTTTTACCACTAGGCTCCCTTCAACATTTTGCAGACAGCCCACAATTTTCCTTCATTTTACCTTTGCTGCCAATACCAGTGGAGGCCTGGCTTGCAGCTTTTCATTCCTGGTCATTTCCAACTCCAGACAAATTTAGGCTTTCCCAGTTCTCCCACACATCCAGGCAATCCTTCTGCATACTCCTCGGGTGTCTTGGAAGCTCGGATGGCTTTCGTGAGTTATATGCACACTTTCTGGATTTAAGGAGCTCCCACTCCACACGTGCTGGCCTCATGCCACAATTACACAATTTCATGCACTTTGGGATAAATTATTCATTCTCTAAGGTGGTTGTCCATGGAGGTAATTAGCTCTCATGAGCTCTAGTGTCCTTCAGAATGCTACCAACCAGCTCAATGAACAACCTGAAGCTGTCTCTCCTGAAGTCTAGATCTTTATTTTTCTACTTATTAGCTCCCTCAGGATCTCAAACTCCATCTCATTAATGCTGCAATGACAGCTACTCTCAACCTTTGCATTTCTAGCCAGTTCTTTGCTGTGAATATCAGGTAAAGCTGAATACCTCCCATGTCAACTTTCCCAGCACACACAAATACTCCTTATCAACTTATTTCTCAAATCTCCAGGAGCATTCTGGAGGATTTCTACCAGGATGTATTGCCATTTTATCAGGTGTCCAAGCACTAAAGTTCTCCTTTAGAAACAAGGCCTGTAATTGTGAAGCTTCTAGTTCTTCAAGGGCGCTAGTTACTTTCTCTACTTGATCAGTCTAAGTCTGGTGAAGGTTCACTTAGGTTCTCCCTCTTGTAGGCTTCCCCTCTGATCTTAATCTATAAAGCCTCGACCAATTCAGTGCCTTCCCAAAACAAAGCCTCTGCATTCAAACAGCTTCTTTTAGCATAGTGGAACCTGTGGCAATTGCAAGTACAGAGAGCTCTCAGGGCCCTGTGCACACAGGCTCAGAGATAGAGATGGATACAAGGTCTGACCTAAGACCTTACAAAAGGATTGGAGAATTAGAACACTGAAAGTGAAACAGACATAAAACAAGAATGTAAGTTTGTCATTTAAGTAGAAATATGTCTTAAGCAAACAGAGAGATGCATTATGTAAGCAAAGCAGTATGTTAAGTAAGAGTGCAAAAATTTTAAAGTTTAGCAATAGAACCTGCTATACAGTCAGTCAGAAGCTTAAGATGTACCAATGAAGGTTTGTGAAGTGTTATGTGATTGGTTAAAAAATGATGCATTGTGGCAAAGCCACAAAAAGTAAAATAACTAATGGTCGGTGTAAAAAGATGCTACCAAGTTTCCTAGAAGTATGTGATTGGCTAAAAAACTTACATGAGACATTGTAACTAAGAAACAGATGGCTTCTGATATTATGGCATTAAACATAACACCTTTAATGTCTCACCCTTCTATGAGACTGATGCCATGAGGCAGTAAACCACCCCTTTAGAAGTCTCTCAGTTGCCCTGTCTGTCGGGATTTTGACATCCCAATAATTGGTGCTCCAAGGTGTAAGGAGCAATCAATCTTATTGAGCAATTGGGAAGCCCTGGATGCCTAATTTAGAGGCTGCTGGAATGAAGCAGAAAATCCACAGATTTAATGGCTCCTGAAATGAAGGAAGAACAGACTGTATTGGCTATTGAAAGAAAACTGAGCCCACTGGTTGTGCCTGGCTGAAGTCCATCTAGAGAGGACCTGTGACGAGATTACAGGTGAGCTTTGGGGAACATGGGGCAAGAAATGTCCAGGGAACAGAGAGACATTTACATTCATTTAAAAGCTGTGATAAGAGCCAATTCTCATTCCATGCCTAACCAACAGTTAAAAGATCTTTTATGCTGGGTACAGAAAAATTTTGCAGACACAGACCTTGCATCTGCTTTTACCATGTCTCCTTGGGACTCTGCTGCAGTAAGACTCTACGATGCAACTACCTGTATGGATTTTACAGCTGCTAAACTGCTTCCAACAAGTCCTATAGTTGTTGACATTTTCAGTGAACAACCTAGTCTGCCTGCAATGCATCCCTTAGCTTCTCTCCCTGGTCGGTCTCGGTCTTTGGATTCTGCTCTTCCTGTAGCTGCCACCTTTACTGCATCTCTGTTACCTTTAGATGCTTCTAAAACTGCTAATGAAGGGGAAAGTGAAAAGGAAAGTGAAAACTATAAATCTCTTGTGGGTATGCAACAGCAAGACAGTGATTCTACTTCTGAAGAGGAGACAGACTTAAAACTAGAGACTGAGTTGTTTTCTCTTGACCCCAGAGACCCCCTGTCTCCTGTAAAATTAAAAGTGTCTCCAAAAAACAACTTAAAGTTGACAGACTGGGCTGATATCAGGCGTAAAGTGACCAAAGAAGGTGATGTTGAATTAGCACATGAGACACTTTATCTTTGCCACTAAGGTACAGGAGACAGAATGCAAACCCCAGATGGGACCCTACTTCACATGATGAAATCAAAGACTTAAGAAAAGCTATTAAAGACAGTGGTCTGGGCTTGCCTTACTTTAAACAATTGCCAAAAAGTGTTTATAATGATTGATTTAACACCTTTTGATTGTCGTTATGTTTCATCAATGATTTTAACAGATTCACAGTGTGTTTTGTGGGACTTAAAATGGCGAAGGCTTCTTGACAAATTAACATAAAAAATATGCAGGAGGTCCCAATGCAGCTCTTACAGTTATAAATTTAGCTGGGGACCCTCCACATGACAGAGCTGAAGATCAGGCAGCTGATTTACCCAGAGCAGTGCTCAGTGATAGTAAAGATGCAGCATGTAAATCTCTCTCACAAGTTGAGCCAGCAGGGAGCCCTGAAGGAGTTTATACTCAAATAAGGCAAAGGGTATCAGAGCCTTTTACAACTTTCATAGATCACCTAACACAAGTGACAGATCAACAGTGTGACAACGCCATGGCATGTCCACACGTGCTCTGTAATCTTGCCTTTGCAAATGCTAATGATGAGTGTAAACGGATTATTCAAGCCTTGCCTGACTTACAGCCAGAAATGCCTCAAATAATAGAAGCCTGCAGTAAAATCTATAGGCTGCAGCATATTGCTGCAATACAAGCAGGTATCTTTGGAGAGAGACTTGAAAGAGCTTTTGCTGTGCAAGCTGAAGCTATGGATCAAAGACCAGTTAAAACCCTCTCCGCCCTACATTTAATACCTCAGCAGAATAGTTCTCTGGCACCAATGCAAGCTGAAACCATTACAGGATTATGTTACCAGTGTGGAAAGCCTGGACATTTAATAAAAAACTGTCCAGAGCCTGCAGAAAGCTGTTGTCAAGAAACTCAAAAATAAGTGTGCAGCACCACTGTGTGACAACACAGATAGCACCAACTCAGCAACCCGAGAAATTTCCAAGGTTATGTTAACAGAACCCAGACAGAAATATCCTCAAGCAATGACCTTACATTACACGGACGACTTGTTAATTGCAGCACCGACACAAAAAGAGGTGGAAGAAACTCATGACTGTGTTATGACAGAAGTTCAGAATGCTGGACTAGAAATTTCTACATCAAAAATACAAGAAGCCTCACCATGGAAGTATTTAGGATGGCTAATATCAGAACAGTGCATTAAGCCACAAAAAATACAACTTCGTACTAGTGTTACCACTTTACAAGATTTACAGCAACTGTTGGGAGAAATTAATTGGATTAGACCTCTTTTGGGAATGACTAATGATGAACTTGCACCAATTTTTGATTTGTTAAAGATATTTCAATGTTAACGCTCCTAGAACTTTTATGGCTGAAGCTCAAAACACTCTTGAAAAAAATCACTGAAGCTCTTCAACAAAGAGAAGCACACAGATGTATTTTTTCCAAAATCTTTTTTCTATGGCTGTTAGGAGAATAACTGCAGCTGTATGGTCTCATTTTTCAATGGGATGTTTCTGAAAAAGACCCTTTGCTGATAACAGAGTGGATTTTTTTGCCTTACAGGTCCCCAAAGACAATTTTCACAACATTAGAAATTATTACTCAGATCATAATCAGAGCTAGAGCAAGACTGCTAACTATAGCAGGCCAAGAGTTTGCAGTGATTTATTGTCCCTTAAAAAAAAGAATATTCTGATTGGGCTTTACAAAATTCAGAAGCCTTACAAATTTCATTGCCAGATTATTCAGGTGCTTGCTCTATCCACTTTCCGAGTAATTACAGATTCTGCTTATGTTGCTAATATTGTTAAAAGAAGAGAAGAATCAGTTTTAAAAGATGTTAGTAATGATGATCTGCATTGTTATCTTACATAGCTTTACAGAATTATAAAACAGAGAACTAACAAGTATTCTGTTTCCCATACTGGGGCACATTCCTCATTTCCAGGATTCTTAGAAGAAAGAAACGCAAGAGCAGATAAATTGACAATGACTGTTACAAGTACCTTGCCTAACATTTTTGACAAGCTAAATTAAGTCATGTCTCTTTTCATCAAAATACACAAGCACTTATGCAAATGTTTCACATCTCCAAGGATCAAGCAAAAGCAATTATAAATGCTTGTCCTGATTGTCAACTTGTGCAACCTCCTATGTCTTCAAGAGCTGTCAACCCACAAGGGTTGCAAAGTCTGCAATTATGGCAAACAGGTATTACCAAATATCCACCTTTTGGGAAATTTAAAAATATCCATGTATCAGCAGACACTTTTTCAAGGGCAGTTTTTGCCTCTTTACACACAGGAGAAACAGCTAATCATGTTTGTCAACATTTTTTACAAGCATTTGCTTCATTAGGAGAACCTCAGGAAATCAAAACAGACAATGGTCCCGCATATACAGCTCAAAAATTAGCCACTTTTTTAATGGATTGGGGTGTTTCCACACTTTTGGTATTACCTGTTCTCCCACAAGTCAGCTGTTAGTGAAAGAACACATCACACTTTGAAATCTCTACTAGACAAACAGAGAGGGGGAATAACCCTGGCAAATCCCCAGATGCGGTTAAACAAAGCTTTGTATGTTTTTAGTTTTCTAAACTGTTCCTTTGCAGAGCCAAATCTGCCAATTTTTAGGCATTTTTCTAATAGTACAAAGGTGAAGTTGAAAGAAAATCCTTTTAGTTTTGATTAGAAACCCAGAAACAGGACAAATTGAGGGTCTGTTTTCTCTAATAACCTGGGTAAAGGGTACGCTTGTGTTTCCACAGGAACAGGACCTAAGCAGATTCCAGCGCAGAATGTGAAGCCATATCACATGCAGAAACATGCTGACAACTCCACGAGCAGAGAAACAGGCACGCAGACATGAGAAACACAGAGACTGTATGTAATGACTGACGTCTATTGCCCCATCTGTAAAAACTGTGAACTTTGGGTTTTATGTCAATGTAAACACTGTGGGAATCACAGGTATCATGGAGCTTCTTTAGCAAAAGCCTGGTGTACATTGTTATATTTTAGAGTCACAATCAAGGTAGAGTAATTGAATTTTCAGTTGTAGTAGGTCACAAAGAAACAGCCCCTGTATCTCCCTCCACTTTTAGAAAAGAATGCAGAAAAGAACTTTTGAAAGAATCAGAAGATATTCAAATTTGTAAAGTTGAACACAAATAAAATAACTTAGTGCCTTATCTTTGGTCTGTCCCAGAGCAAGTTTGGGAAAAAACAAAAAAAGGGATGTGTAAAAGATTTGCTAGAGATAAGAAAGAAGCATGGAACTAAATCAAATATTAGGCATTACACTTTTTTATTGTTGTGCTTGCTTTTAGTAGTGCGACCTTGCCCATTAATCAGCTCCAAACAAATGTTTGAGTGACTCTAGCAAATGCATCAGGCTTGGACACTATGTGTTTAGCCACCACAACTCCAGAAAATTCCTTTTCCACTTGTTTAGTGGGGCTGCCAGTGGATGCATGGCCAATAAAGGAGAAGATAATTCATGCTTTACGAAGTAAAAGTGCTAGCCATATGTGGGATTAGGATCACACCCCTGTAGATGTCTGGAATTACTGGGCAGGAGACCTTCCCCAGGCATCCTCAGAGCCTCAGGAGACAGATCTCCTTGGCTCAGTAAAAATAGATTTTCATGTCAAATTCAGCTACACAGGGAAAGAGTTGTTGCCGATCAAAGATGTTTCCTCCGTCACCAAGTGTATAGAAACCAGACTTCATGGTGTAACTATACTTCTCCAATGCTTGCATGGTCAGTTGACACACCTTTACAGTTGCCACAAGGGATGTTTTTCATTTGTGGAGATAGAGCTTGGCCTGCCATTTCATCACACATCATAGGTAACCCATGTAGCTTGGGGAGGCTTACTTTGCTAACACCAAGTATAAAAATGATCACTGAAAATAGATGCACAGGAAAAAAGGCTTGTTCATCAGCATGAATCAGAATGCAAAGAGGACTTTGAACCTTGGGGTTTGGGAAAAAGACTTTCAATATCTGTACTTTTACCTCAACTTGCCTCTGCAGTAGCATTAAAGAAATCGGATAGATTGGTTGTTGGCTAAATAAGCAAAATAATGGTGCTTTTTTTGCATTGAGTGGTCTGTTAGCTGATGGCAAAGATGTAAGACATGCAATTTTGCAAAACAGAGCTGCAACTGATTTTCTCTTATTAGCACATGGACACAGGTGTGAAGACTTTACTGGAATGTGCTGTATTAATCTATCTGATAATTCAGAATCCATCCAGAAAAGCATGCATCAATTAAAAGAAGGAGCGTCCAAAATTAAGGTTAACGATGGATCTTGGTTAGACGGCTGGTTTAACAGATGGAATTTCGCACCTTGGTTTAAAGAACAGCTAAAACTGGGTCTATATATATAGCTTGTCATAATAGTTGTATTGATAATGGTGCCTTGTGTGCTTCATTGTATACAGAAAATGATTGACAAAGCTATCCAAGGAGTATTCCTGGTTCAACAGAGAGGGGGAGATGTGGCAATTGCAAGTACAGAGAGCTCTCAGGGCCTTGTGCACACAGGCTCAGAGATAGAGATGGATACAAGGTCTGACCTAAGACCTTACAAAAGGATTGGAGAATGAGAACACTGAAAGTGAAGCAGACATAAAACAAGAATGTAAGTTTGTCATTTAAGTAGAAATATGTCTTAAGCAAACAGAGAGATGCATTATGTAAGCAAAGCAGTATGTTAAGTAAGAGTGCAAAAATTTTAAAGTTTAGCAATAGAACCTGCTATACAGTCAGTCAGAAGCTTAAGATGTACCAATGAAGGTTTGTGAAGTGTTATGTGATTGGTTAAAAAATGATGCATTGTGGCAAAGCCACAAAAAGTAAAATAACTAATGGTCGGTGTAAAAAGATGCTACCAAGTTTCCTAGAAGTATGTGATTGGCTAAAAAACTTACATGAGACATTGTAACTAAGAAACAGATGGCTTCTGATATTATGGCATTAAACATAACACCTTTAATGTCTCACCCTTCTATGAGACTGATGCCATGAGGCAGTAAACCACCCCTTTAGAAGTCTCTTACTTGCCCTGCCTGTCGGGATTTTGATCTCCCCATAGGAACTCATCCCTGTCTTTCCTGCTTAATTTCTTAAAAAGCCCTTAGGTATCTAATGCAGTACTCTAGTTGCCCAAGTGAACCTCCTGTATCCATGATCCCAATCAGGTTACAGAACCATCACTGAACACAGATTTACAATCCCTTCTGTTAGTATCTCATGCAGGGTATTGGTGTCTCCATGTGCCAGCCATGTCACTTCCTGCACATTATCACATAGGTCAAAAAAAGCAGTAAGAAAACAACACTAGATTTGGTCCAAGGTTCATAAAATTCCATTTTATGTTTAAAGGGACAACCTAGCTGTAACCTTTGAATAACCTAGCTGTATCGTTTGCCTTCAGATTCTAATTCTAGCATTTCAAAGACATGGTTTTTCTGCATGCAATTAGAAGTGGGCCAGTATTGATCACTGGGAGTAGTCATTCACTACTGAATGATATATAGGGCAAAGGAGCATCCTGTTGGACAAAAGGAAAACATCACTAGCCCAGGATTTCCTTAACACGACCTCTTCCTTCTGGATAAAGAACAGCATCTCCCCACTACTAGAAAGGCTGAGGGCTGTCAAGTTTCTTTGCACACCTGATGACTTTCAGCCACCAGACTCTCCTACCAGTTGAGGAAGGTTGGATCAAAGGCTGCAGCTTGTACCCATCTGAGAACAATGTTGCTTAGGGCTCCTATAGTTTCCTAGCAATTTTCAAGACAAGAAACCAGATAGGTAGAAATTGCCACAGAGCTGCTCAGGGTATGACAATCACCAGACTGAGAACATTCCCACTCTGCCTTATGCTTATACAAGGCAGCAAACACATTAAAGAAAAATCTTTTCTGACAGTAAAATAAGACCATGACTCACATCTGCTCTAACAAAGGCAGACCATGCTCATGTAATACTGCAAATAACATACTTGCTCTCACAAGGAAGCTCTTTCTCTGTGGAGCATCAAATCCATGCCACAAATCTGCACATACAATTACTCATATGAAACAATTCCAGAAGTAATCTTTCACTCTCACCAAGCCATCTAATATTCTGAAGAGACTCCAGCATTTCACACAACTACTGCATGAACTCAAATGACATCCAGCTGTGCTAGGAAGCTTCAGAGAGACAAAGTTGACTACAAATGCCAAGACAATAGAATATCTCACCACAACCCTTGGTAAAATTGCAAATGTTCATTTATGAAGCCTATATACTACTTATACTGAGCTTCCAGAAATCCTTAGCAATCAGATTTAAGAGATTTCTTCCACCAGAAAACTTTCTCCAAGGTCAGTTGGTTAAAAATCCTTAAGAGGATGTTTGCATGTTAAAAGCAGATAAAGAGTGTCCCTAGTGACACACCCAGCTGGGTTACAAGCATGTCCCACAGTTTTCATACTGCGACACGTATGCAACCAATACTTAGTTGCGGCAGCAGCTTTTCACTAAACCTTAAAAAGCCATTCACACTGCAAGTGCTCCTGCTCACATCCTCAGGATTAAGACTTGAATTTCAAGTGAACTGTTCCATACTCTTGTCTTATCAACACTATTTCCAGGCTTAATATGGCAACAAAAAGCAAACAACTGCCTAATGAAGCTACAAAAAAACCCAATCAGGCTCAAAATCCCCAAACATCTTCCTCATACTATCAGTCAAGACCTTCAGGTGCTAATGGTTTAGCTCAGAATCTACAGGGAAGGAAAGGACTGGACACACTACCAAGAACTGGAAGTAAATATTTTACTTTTCTTTCATGATAGCCAATACATAACTTGTGATGCACTTAGTCTTTTGCTCTACGTGAAGCTTTTCAGCCCCTCATTACCTGCACTGTCCACTTCCTGTAGGGAACTCTTGTGCAACTACTAGCTTTTTACTCTGTTCAGAGAATATTTCAATCTGTCACCTTGAGTCTCCTTCTCCAACTCACCTTGTCTTCAGAGTCTGAACTTTTCAGTGTGGCATCACTTGGTGATTCTGATGTGGCTGCAGAATCTGGAGGGATATTTACACCATTGGTGCCACTGCTGAGAACTGCAACACAGAAATAAAAAAAATACACGAACTCTCTAGATATTTAGACTGCCATAAAAGTTCTTATGCAAATTGCATGCTGTTTGCTGTTTAAGTCCATTAAATGTTGCAATGTAAACTAAAAAGTTCCCACAGTATTTTGCAAGAGATATGAGGACCACAATTCAGCAATTCTTAGCAGAATCAAGATTTCAAATGCAGAAAACCAAGTAAGCAAATTGATCTATAAAAATGTTGTAAGGACTTCAATATATACAACCTCAAGCAACCATCCTAATCCAGTCTAATACTGTTCACAGCCAGCAGGGCTTGTCTTCAGACTGATCTACCTGCTCATACACTGAACTCCCACTGCAAATTTTTACCCCAATACTAAGTCCTCTGCAGAGTCCAATTAGTGTCAGCAGGCATGTCAAGAAATCAAGCTAGAAATGTTTGGTTCTTTGCTGGATTCTGCATTAACTGAAGTTACTCCTGTTTCTGTTCCATTAAACTTCCACACAACAAATGGCATCAGGCTGGGGAAATACAGGGTTTAGGAGACAGGGACACTTCAAACAGCTTTTTGTATTAACTTCCACACTTTAGTCATGTCTATTTCCATCAGCTATATCAAATTCCATAATTCTGTAATACAATAAACATTATATGGATGACCAAACTTAAGAATTAAAATCGAACTTCAAAGTCACAACTCCAAAATGGTCCCCAAGCCCAGAGGCACCTCTCACTGATTTAGGTACTTTACTGTTGATCAATTATCAGTAATAATTACACCATGGTCTGTGCTGTCATTTGAGATTGATTGCTATACCACACTCTTAAGCCTTTTATTCCAAAACTCAAGCATGGACTACACCAACATTAGAGGCCTGGCAACATCAGACAGTCATCCTACACAAGACCTGAAGGTTCCACTACTTTATCCTTCACGTAATACAGATACATCTACCACTTAAGATGATTCTTTTCTGAAAGGAGAAAACTAGAAAATCCAAGGTGGGTGTTCAGCAAAACCAAACCATCACACTAAACGAATTCAATTCTTTTGTTCTCTTTCCACTGTGTTTAGAATGCAAAAGCATGATTTACCCATCTGTGAAAAAGCTTTTGGCTGTGGTGCCTGCAATACTGCTGGACGGAGCACACTTCGCTGCTGTTCCTTCGGTTTCTGGCTAGGGAGACCTGTAAGGGCAAAGTTTTTTCAAGAAGTATAAAGCTTTAAAGTTGGAAAAATCAGCTTCATCTAATCTTCTCTAATTGCTTCCAACAGGACACACAATGAAAAAACAGACACTAGAAAAGCTTCTACTCACTTTTTTTCTTCCATCCCTCCTTACTCAGCCTCAAAAGAGAGTTAATCCCAAATAGACTATTCCCTAGCCTAAAAAGACACTTCAAAATATACTGTCTACCTTATCCAGGAGAACACAGAATGAAAGTTTACTACTGACCCAGAAAAAAGCACCAATATGTATGAGAAATTAACAGTACACCAGCAATCCTATTTATATACTGATATTTTATTCAACTACACATTTCAAGTCTTCTTTTCTCCTTCCAATAAAGTAATTTCCAGATATTAGTAAAATATTTTTTTTATCCATACAATGTATTGGTACTGTAATAGTTGTGCTGTGCCATTGAACAACCTTTTGGCTTTTTGAATTAACCTGGCTTCTTTGGCTGTTATAGTAAAATGCACAGCACTACAACTCTAATTCTGCTATGATTCAGAAAGCTAGTTGACCTTAAACAAACTAATAAAAAACCAAACACCATAACATCAACTCTAGAAGGTTATGGCAAGCCCAGAAAGTTTAGTTTTCTTCACTGAAAAAAGTCAAGATGAACTCTGGATCCCATAGAATACTGAAACAGAATTCACTCATAGCAATTAGCTCCATTTCAGGTCACCCATATTCAAAGGCCATGACATCAGATTATAAAGCTGTCCTAAGCTGAAAAGTTCATAAGCTCAAAACAGCTTGTTCCTTTCTTAAAATTTACCACTCTTCCTGCAAGTGAAATGAAGTTTCCATATAGTTATGCAATAACAGCTTTCATTACCTAAATACTTTTGGGGTTTTTCTCCCCCTCAAATTCCTAAGAAGCTGCAACACTAATATCTTTCTGAGAGTGGCCAGGTCTACATCAGGAAACAGGAAACTCAGTCATAGCCAACCTGCAGTGCAGAACAGGCATGATCAAGGACTCACCACCCACACTGCCCCCAATAGCCAGGGAGAGCCGAAGTGGGCACTCTGACACTTCCAACTGCCCTGGCCTGGGCGCAGACTGGACACTCACTAACGGCTGGAACTTGCTCAAGGCACTCCTGGAACATCTTTTTTCTTACCATTTACTACCAGGAATCGAATTCACTCTTTGTAGGATTACTCCAAGCACAAAGAGAAGCTTGCTAAGTAGCAACAGCTGGGAAATGCACTTCAGACATGCACAGCTGATCCAATGCAAAGCAGAGACACATCCACACGTGTTACACAGTGGCTATGGGCACAGCCACCCTACAGAAGACAAGATTTTTTTTCTGCAGACACATAAGTATTGCCACCTTCTATTTCCACTAGCTGATTGATGAAACTACTAACAAAATGAAATGCTTGAGCTGGTTTGTTTGTATTGTTGCAGTCAACAGCGAACTCACCTGCACTAGGTGCCTGACCATGGATAAGTATTGGTGGCTTCAGCCGGAATCCACTGCTCTTTTCCTCTGGAAGTGAAATACAAAATTACAAGGACAAAGCTGTAACATACAAGAAATACCCATTCAGTCAAAAAATTCCTCATGTTTTCCCCTTTAACAACCCACAAGCTCTATAAATATGCAAAGTTATTAGATTTCCAAAGAACAGACTCTCTTCTTCTGAAAGAAATCTGAATTTCCAGTGATCACCACAGCAAATATACATCACAGACAAACACATGGTGTCACCAGGAAAAAGTTCAAATTTTTTTTAAGAAACAGAAAAAAATACTGTTTTCACCAGAGAAATGGGGTTCCTTCTGTGAAGGACTTAATATAGATAATAAAGGTTTTAAGTGAGAATCAAACTAAAGAACAATCAAAATTACGACTGAACATGACAGCTGCTAACAAGCACCTAACTGCTAATTATCATAAATTAAGTTAAACCTAATTGCCTAATGTTAGTTTTTTGTAACAAAAAGCTTTTACTCATGCTTTTGTAGTATGAAGATAAAATAAATTGCTTTGCTCACACTCACTACAGTTATGGCTTTTAAATTCAGTACCAAAATTTCAAAAAAAAAATTATAGATCTACAGCTATTAAAAATCAAGCTCCTAAGAACTTACAATGAATAATTATACTTTTTTCCTTTTACTGGCTTAATAATCTGTACTCAGTATAAGACAACTCAGCATCTTAGAGCCTCACTGTCCTTGGTTATAAGCACACGATACTGATGTGCACTACAGCAATACCAAGACAACCAAACCAGAACTAACAAAATCAGCTGTTCTGTCAACACAGGGCTCAGAGCTCATAGCTGAACACAATCATGACCATACCTTATGGTTGTTTTGCTTTCCAATATAAAAGAACAGTTTCCCAAAGCAGATAAGTGAGAATTTCCCACAGGTTTTATTGTGAGCCTAGCAAGAAAAGGTCAGACTGCAGTATTCTACCATCATTCCCAACTCATTTAACAATTTTGATTTTATTTTACTTACCTCCAGCAAGGGTGAAGTCAAACAATGGAGTAAGCAAGAGAACAGCTCTAAGATCAGAACCACCATCACTTTCATTATCACAGATAGGGTCTTACTTTTGAAGTATCAGAGTACTTTGGATCACAACAAATTAACAACAGTTCAAGAAAAAAGCAGACAAATGAGGAAGCTCACCTGGTTCTGAATCAGAATTGCCCGTAGAGGGTTCACAGAAGCTTGATGGCATAAAAACATTGTTCTTTGTTACTGCAGTCATTGAAAAAGAAAAAAAAAAAAAAAGGAAGTTGTATATGTTGTTCGTTATTATAAACCTGTTCCCATACTTCAAACTGCAAGTTATTTTTCTAGTAATTTGTTTTATTTTGGTTTTATTTTTTCTAAACTAAAACAATATTATAGCCAAAGTAGCAAACAAGCCATTGTCCATAAAATCCTCTCAGTGCCTCCTGAAACAGAGAAAAAACAAATTTCATTTTTTCTGAATCCTGTATAAATACAGGATTCCCAGTCTGAATTAGGAATTAGAAATGGTGTTAGACTATGTAATAGCATTGCAAAATTTATCATACCATTTCAAAAGGTCCCTGCAGAGAGAGCAAAAAGGTGTGTAATGCCTGCTAGAGAGCAGGAGTGAACATCTGGGCTCTGATGGACCACACTGTCTGCACCAAGAGGCAACTTAGGGAATAAATTACCACACCCTCTCAAAATACATTAGTAAGCAGAGGCTTGAGAAAGGATACTGGACTCCTGGAATATCCAATTTTAACCATGAAACAGTTGAGTAAATTGTTTTCCTCCACTTCTTAACAGACGTTAGCAAAGAGATTCTAATCTCATAATACAAAGACATTGTGGAATGGAAGTGTTAGAGATTATGGGGAACATGGATATACACATACTGTTATTCTAACAGAAAATCTATAAAACCCTGTATTCATTATTTTTGTGCATTCCTTTACTAAGAGTGGTTGGCAAGCAGATAGCAGCAATGCTGGTCACTCAATTCACAGGATGGCACCTGGAGACCCATTGAGAGGCACACAGAAAACTGGGATCTGAAAGAGAAGGGCTTCTTCCCCTGACTTGCACTGGTGCATGAATTTAGAATGCTGTACTCTAAGTATCAGCAACTACATTTTGGATTTCATAGTAACTTATTTCTTTAAAGTTAAAATCAAAACAACTAGGCTTTCACCTTTTAGTCACATCTCCAGAACGTGAAGCATATGAGAGGAATTTCTTTTTAGAGTTCTCTCCTTCAATGTTTTTCATCTCCTTTATTTCAACTTAAGATGGTAGAAATAAAGCAGCAGTCTCAAAATCTGCCTCAAACACTGACATTATCTTCACTAAAATAACCACTGACCAAAGCTAAAACCTTGATATGATCTGCAAGGAGAGACAGCACAAATCAAGACTGTTACAGTCAGTGAACAAATATCAAACATGACCATTGCTGTGCAAGTGAACTGCATGAATTGACCCCAGTGGGTTCACTGCCCTGACCGTGCACACACACAGCCTGTGGTCATTCCCTCCTGCAGAAATGCACTGAATCATCCCCATTTTAAAAGCAATGGGAGAAGAGAAAAGGACTAAAACATGAGTAGACTTGAAAAATTTCCCTGGCAGCAGAGTAACTAAGAAAAAAGTAGCACTTACAAAAATCTGGAAAAAAGCAACCTGATCACAACAAATCAGGAAGGTTTCTGGTTAATTCTGCAATTTAACAGCACAAGAGTAAAAGCTAAAACCACAAATACACAAACTTACAGACAGAAAACATTTTAAAGAACTAGGAAGTCCTTTGGGCTTCACCACATTTGCTAACATGAGTACACGTTTGCTGTGGTCTTAACTCAAAGCACAGCAGACAGCAACAGGACTGCTTATGTGACTGGAAAAAGAATGTCTACAAAGGAAAACCACCCCTCATATATAATACTGTAGCAACATTTACCTGACTGAGGGGGGAACTGAGTCAAAGATGAAGTTCTCTCACGTTTCACAGGTGGACAGTAGCTTCCATCCTCCCGATCAGATTCTGTATTGAAAACAAATTATTAGAGAAAATGCAAAATATCCGAGCTAGAGACACACTCATGGCTTTTGATTTTACAATAAAATCTCTTACCATCTCCATCTTCTGGACTTGCTCCATCTGCAGATCTCTGAAATCAGATTACACTGATCAAACAAAGATCACATACTGAACATTTCAGTCTCTTCTGTTTGATCCAAATGTTTTAAATATCAGATACGAGATTTTTTTTTTCTTTCCTGTCAATTATATACACTAAATGCAATAATCTGTTACTTACATGTGGGCATAGTTTCACACAGATACTATCAAACACAATTAATTCAAAATAGTTCATTTACAAGTAAGATTCCTGAAAGTTCATATCCAAAGCACTAATATCTTTAGGGATGGTGTAATAATTACTACAGTTTTATTTTCTATATACTGAAAATTTGAAAAGGACAGTTTTCAAAATTGGTTTCATTTTTAAAATACAAAGTTTCAAGCTCAACATAAACATATCCATTATTTGGGAGTTCATTCCAAAGCACTTTACCTAGTTACTCTAAGTGACATTAGCTCCTTCAACAAAATTATAGCATTGAAGGAACGCCTTTCAAAGCATGCTCTATAAACCAGTACAACAGTACTTTCATTGGAATTAACAACAGCTAGCCCCCTAACATCTTCCACACTACCAGAAACAAAACAGGAAGCATCAAATATCACAGATATTCAAAGTCTTCAAACAAAGGTTTTACATATTTTCTGAGGATTTCTATGGCTCTTTCCTCCTATTTCTCTACCAGTTCTTCAACTTCCCTTGCTCCTTTAAAAAATAATCCAATGACAGACTCCTTTCACTATGGAAGATGATCAAAAGCTGCATCAGCATCTTCATCTCATTACAAAACATCTTAGAATCATCAAATTGCTTAGGTTAGCAAGAACCTTTAAGATCACCAAGTCTAAGGGATGCCTCAGAACTGCCATGCCCAGTGCTAAAACACGTCTGCAAGTGTCACATGCACACGTCTCATAAATCTCTGCAGGGATCATGGCTCCACCACTGCCATGGGGAGCCTGTTCAAGGGTGCACAGATCTGTTGTGGAACATGCTTTTCATAATATCCAATCTAAATGTTCAACTTGAGGCCATTTCCTCTTGTCCTGAACCTTGTTACCTGGAAGAGCAGACCAACCCCCACCATCCTTTCAGATACCTCTGACATACTGGACCATCTACCTAGTCCAATACTACCCCTTCATCCCACTCCTGCCCCAGGACATGTGGACAGACACCTCCCCTTCACTCAGTCTCCTTTCAGAGATTGGCTGATAGATAGAGGAGTGGCAGCTCATGCCCAGAGCTCACTGACACCCCAAAACTCCTTTCCTACCATGATTTGGCCCACCTGGGCACTGTGACAAGCAGACACACAGAAGGACCACTCACATCTGCACAGGACTGACATCTGAGGCATACCTTGGGTGTAAGAAAACCAGAGAGCACAGAACTTTCTATTTAGCACCACATACATTCAGAACCCAGAGATAATACTGTACTATCAGTACTCCACTAAATGCTAATAAAACCCCACTTACATTGCACTTTGCCTGTTAAATTACCTTTAAAGGCTTTTATGTTTCACTTAATGTTCAAAGAAAAGTATAGCTACTTCACTATCACCCTAGTTGAGTACTTTTGAATCCTTTAGCATTGGGAATAAAAAGCTACTGACAGTTCTGGAACACAACTCCCTGCATTCACACACACCTATCAGCCCAGCCACATTAATTCTGCATTTGATGATCCATGGCTCTTCCCACATAATTAGTCAAGTAGTCCATGGTACAACTGGAGGGTGGTCTTATTACTCACTGCCTTTACCAATACACAATACTTTCTTGAAAGATGAAGCTAAAATGGAAAACCACAATATCATGTATTTCAGCAACCAGCATCTGAACGCAGAAAAGATTCCACTTTGCACATAAAGTATTGTCACATATATAAGCAATTTGTTTCCACTTTTATCAAAAATCCTAAAAGCAAAAAGAAAATACTTGGTAAAAAATTTGCATGAGTGGAACTGCACATCTCTATATGCAAAAATCCTTAAAAATAAACAAGTGATTTCCACCTGAATGTCAAAAACTTAAGATGTTATTAACACATGCTTCATTCTCAATGCTCAAGTAACACATACAAAGAAGTCAAACCTAAATAGCACAAGCTTTATATCATCTTACCATTGTAATTTCATAACTGACACTTGTTATAAATTACTCACCACAATCAGGTAGGTCAATCAATAAGGCAATTCATTAGTTTGTGGATAAGGAACAGGCAAGCAGCGCTGGGGACGTGGGGAGTCTGTGCTCCACCCACACGTCCGTCCAGCCCCGCTCACTGTCCCTTTTCTAGGCAGTTTCTTGGTGGGCTGTGACGTGCCCACTGTGCTGGGGTACAAGCCCCAGCAAGCCCAAACGTGTTGGCTAGGGCCCAAGCAGCAGTGGCTACAAGCCCCCACCAGGTCTGGGCAAGGCTCGAACATGTCAGGTTACACTCCCAGCAGGCAGGTAACAGCAGGGACAAGCCTGCTCATGTCCAAACAAGCCCGTGTTTTTTTTATACATAAGAGTGGATACAATTCATGATTATAGTGACAAAATAATAAAAACACATAAAAACAAAAAACTCAACAATTTACAACAAAGTGCTTTACACAAATATAATGAAATCATTAGATTTTCCTGTGTCTCATGTCCATGCTTTACTTTGGACACCACATTCTTGTTTATATTTATTATAAGGACACAAATCACTATGTAACATTTCACAACAAGCACAACTAATGTACCATCACCATGTTGAGTGGCAACAGGCATCAACATCAAAAACCAATTCTGTACCCTACTGAAGGCAAAGCAGATCAGAGAATCTGCTCCATGTTACCTCCATGCTTCCTAGCCCAAGAGTTTTGGGAGATTTAAGCCATGTACCTTTGGACAAATAGATGCCAGGCAGATTCTATGGGGGTGGTGGTACACATATCTACTGTATTAGCATAAGCTTCACTTTTCTATGAAGCCACAGATAATGTAAGCCACTACTGCAGCCAGAATTGCATACCAATGCTGCTTCTACCCAGAGGAAGCTGGGTAGACTAGACAGAAAACATGGATATATATGCACAACAAGCCTGACACACTGGAAAAACAGCAAATTACATTTAGTGACAATGAACTGCAGTCCAACCTCGCCATTTTAGGCTACTCTTCTCAACCTACTCAGTCTGTACTTTACAGCAACACCTGCTTTACACAAGTACCCCACACAACAGAAACAAAAGGCAGGACCATCTCATCCTGAAGAAACCACCAAGCTTATTAAATTTATCTTCATTCAGTTGTTTGGACTTACATGCTGATGAGACACAAACTGGTAACAGCAAAATCCAACCCAGAATTTTCCCAATTAGGAGCAGAAGCCACTTTTCACATATTCCATCTGCCCCCGGCTTCCAGAAATCCAGCTAGAGAATAGTTACATTTATGCATAAATAGAGGCTCCTACAATTATGACAGATAAGGAAATTAGCTTTATAAAGGCTATCAACTGCTTCTTAAAAGTCTAAGTCACAGTAATAAACTAAATACAAACACTAATTCCTCACACAATTTTAACATCAAGCTAAGAGAAGAACTTCAAAACTTCAAGAAATTTGTCAGTTTTTGCTTATTCCCACTAGTGACCAGAAATAGGGACAGGAAGGGAGAATCTGGGTAAAGCAGAAAAGGTCAGTGTAATTCAGAATAAGCTCTAGGAGTATACTTCTAGTGTTTATCTTTGAAAATGCATTTCAAGATGCAAAAAGTCATATATGAAGGACTTCAGAGCACAGTAATGCAAGTCTTCAGTCCAGAGATTCTGCACATACACAGGCATTATTGAACTGCCATGATTTTAGAAGCTGTTCCAGAAACTCTTGATGAGCAGTCTTGCTGGGACAGCCACATGCTGTGGGAGGCTGTTGTGGGTCAGCAAAAAGTTAGGCCAATAACCATCAGCTCCGCAAGGGGCTGTATGTATGGCCACACTAAATTCATATCCTATCAAAAACATCTGTCAGTGTGTGCACATGTAAACAAGAAATACGTAGTGTCTCTTCTGTCTTAACTCATCCATCTTCCCAGGCCCTAAGAAGACAGCATGAAAACTGCCACTCCAACAAACTAGTACAAGTACTCTTAAAATACATGAACATTGTCTAGATTTCAAGGTAAGGGATGGTTATACTGTAAGACACCGGGATAATTTGAAGAGTACTTGCCAGTGCATGCCAGTTACATGCCCATACTGAGCATGAAACACCTTGGTACATTTAACTGAATGGAGCCAAGAAGAATGCTGAAACAGCTGTTCTGTACAGCCACTACTTTCTGCATATGATCCCCAACAGCATTTGTGGATTTTAAATTTCTTTCAGAACTGAGTTAACTGGGGTAAGATTTTCTGCTCTCTAAGAACAAAGCTAAAAACCAAGACAACCACTTGCTGCTGTGTTTCTGAAAGTCTGGTTAATACCATTCTCTTGGACAGTTCTAGTATCACTGCAATTTCAAATGACAGAAAACTGAGATAAAAATCTCTGATTATGTTTGACAGGAAAGATGTGTGATAACGTCTTTACAAACAAATTCAGTGAGCGAGTGAATGGGCGTTAACGTCTCTGAAATGGGTCTTAGTGTCTCTTCTAACTTCAAACAGCAGGTTTGTTACTGAGCCCAGATAGTCTGACTCCT
>JAOTBB010001140.1:188186-199109 GCA_025629985.1 Chamaetylas fuelleborni
AAAAAAAAAAAAAAAAAAAAAAAAAAAAAAAAAAAAAAAAAAAAAAAAAAAAAAAAAAAAAAAAAAAAAAAAACCAACAAAAACAAACCAAAAAACAAAACCAAAGAACACCACCACAAAGAAACCCACACACAAAAAAAAAAACCAAACAAAAGAAGAACAAATTAACAAACAAACAAAAATTCCCACAAAAGCAAAAAGCCATCACCTCACAAAGAAAACCCCAGCCAAAACCAACCACTCTGTTTGAAGACTTTCTACTTCTGTCATTTGAATGGACTCAGACCCTGGAGCATTCACAGTTGTTCCATAGCATGACAGAGTCATTTTGATCCATAGCCATAGGCATTCATCAGCAAGAAAAGAAACAGAGGCTCTAGGGTGAAGACAGCACCACTGGTAATCACTGTCTCATTTGTAGCTCTATGGCTCTGTCAGTGTCCTGGACGAGAAGGCAGTTTCTACACACCATGTAGGTCAGTTAATATACTACCTTGTCTGCTTCTGGTGACAGACCTGGATCAAGCAGAACGTTGTACCTGAGGCCTCCAGAGGCCCATTCTGCCCACACCTCTATGATTTTCAGCAGTACAGTAATTATTATTAATTGTGAAATATATCCAGGGCTCTGTGTAAGTTAGGTTCTTCTGGAGCTGAATCAGTTGAAACCTTTTTTTTAACTTGTTTTTGAACTAATGAAGTTACTTCTCAACTCATTCCTTACAGCATGGGGGGAGCTGGCAAGGACAAGCAACCTGAAGAGGAACAGTGCTTCCTTTTTCAACAGCAGCATGGATTTATGTCACACTCAACTGACTGACGTCACATGCTTTCCCAGCTGCCACACCATTTCTGTGGGTCGTACAGATCCACGGCAGAATATTTTAAGGTCCCACTCCCTCTTGTGGCAGCTCACACCTCCTGTGACATCATGATCCTGAGCCAGAAACTGCTATATGAGTGAGGGTGACTGAGCAGTGGCCAAGCCCCTTGTTTTCAAACATTTATTTGCTGGAAATTGTAACAATAAAGAAAATACATCTGTTAACCTGTTTTCAGGCAGCATGCAATGTGAAGACAGTGGTTCATCCCTGGAAACTAGTAGTTGCATATGACCAGAACCCTGAAGTAATCAGTGTGACCACACACCCCATGTCTGAGAGTGTTTAACAACATAACAGTGATGTTGGTTGCCACCATTAATGTTTTCAGATGTTCTAACTCAGTAGGTGATTTGTTATGAAGCGTTTGTTTCCTCCTTTGTGAGGACTGAATCATATTTTTTTCTCTGAGGAACCAACCAGCTACACAGCCTACACCTTGTCTTTTCCCTGGCATCTGGTGCAGTTTCAGAAGGCTTTCAGGTTGTTGTTAAATTCAGTTCCTTTTAGTACCCTTATCTGCAAGGATTTACAGTTATTTCAGTGGGAAAATTCACAGGGTAAAATACTTGCTAAAGTGGAATGATCAATATGTCCTATGAGTGAATTGATTCATGAGTGAAGTTACTCACATGCTCAACACACTGCAGAACTCAATCTGGCTTTAGAAAAGAGGCTATTTGGGGGCTTACTCAGCATTTCCAGGAATTGTATGCAATTTCTACTGCAGATCTTATAACAGCATGGGCCAAGGCACCACTGACAGAGAGGGGAGGGTTTTTTCTGTGAAATGCTTTACATGTAACCAACAGCCCACCTGAGTGAAACTCCAAAACTGGAGTGGTGTCCCTGGTGCACAGCTCTGGTCATCCAGGCATCACTTAAGGGCTGCTCCAAAGAGCAGCCTGGTATCCTCAGGCCATGGCATAGCCCTCCTCCCTGGCTGTGGTGGCATCTCCAGCACCCACTACTAGATGGTGATCTGGGATAACATGAAGGAGGCTTATGAGGCTCTGAGAGCAAAGGAACAGGGTTTGTTTGATATGAGGGACTGAAGGGATTGGTCAAAACACAAGACCTGGGGGCAAAGAGCTAAAAACACTATGGGAGGGTCATTAAAGCTACCTTCTGGATTTTTTTTCTCAGAGGAAGCAAGCTGGGTTTTTATAAGTTGTGGCTTGCTTCTAGCAAACTGCATCTGTGCAAGAGCAGCTAAGTCCACTCACAAATACAAGCAAATGCCTTAGAAGCATTCATAGTCTGAGTTTCACTTCTCTAATCAACTTGCAATGTCAGTGCTGCTCCCGAGCTGTGGCTCTCCAGGCACACTGGCCCAGGGCTCTAGATCCTGAAAGCATGAGCAAAGCTGTCAATAATTAGGGCTATTCAGGGCCTGAACTAAAAAGTTTAGAAATCTCATTCACCACCCTACATTGCTGAGAGACCCTGGCAGATTGAACCTGTTCTTGGTGCAGCCCAAGAGCTGCAATGCAAACAGCATTTCCCTCTACAGACATCACAGTGTGCAAAAAGGGGACATGCACTCCCATTCCCTGGCAGGACTTGGGAGAATCTTTTTTCTGCTAGGACTTTGTTTTCTTCAAGTGCTTTCCCAGGCTGGTGGAATAGGACTGGTATATGGACTGTGGTGGTATATTCACTGGGGTGATGAATCTCCATCCTTGGAGAGTTTCAAATTTAGCTGGATCAAATTTGACTGAATAACCTGATCTAACTTTGCAGACAGCTTTGTTTCAAGCATGTCTTGTTTCAAAATTTGTCAAGCATTTGTTTCAAAATGTCTTGCCCTACCTATACCTTTCTATGCTTTTGTGGTATATTTGATTTCTTTCACTTTTTCTCTGAAATGAGCTGTGTAGGTAGAAGGAGTAGGATCAATGTGTAAAAACACATAAGACCACATTTGTGGGTTTGATCTAAGTGCATGCACTTAGCACCAGACTCCAGAGACTAGTGGCTTTTATTTACTGGAACATTCTTCCTTCTGAATATAACCACTAGATGGGGAAACAAGCGCTCAATTTTTCACAATTTCTTACTGAAAAATTGAACTTCCGTGGTTTTGGCTACGCTTATACAATTCACTGTGTTCTCTACTCTCTGTTTAGCATCTCTGAATGTGTACCTGCTTTAGTACTTCGTGTTGTAGCACCCAACCTCAGCATTTCAACCTGTTGATGTTTAAAGAAGGGTCTGCACAAGACCACAAAAGAAAGACCCTAAATCTGGAGGTGTATAGTCATAGAATCACAGACAGGTTGGAGTTAGTAGGGACCTTAAAGCCCATCTCATTCCATCCCATGCCATAGACAGAGAGAGTTTCCATTAGACCAGGTTTTTCCAAGCCCTAACCACCTGGACTTGAACACTTCCAGAGATGGGGCAGCCACAGATTCTCTGGGCAACCTGTGCCAGGGCCTCATCACTCCCATATGGAAGAATTTCCTCCTAATGACTCAGCATTATGTAAATCTCTTCTCTTTTAGTTTAAAACCATTCCCACTTGTATTATCACTATCTGTCTGTGTAAAAAGTCACTGCCCTCTTCTTATAAGCTCCCTTTAAGCACTGAAAGGCTGCAGTTTGAGGTCACCCCAGAGCCTTCTGTTCTGAGAAGCTTATGAGGCAGCCAGTTTATTTCAGCTTGAGCTGGGCCTCCAAAGAGGGACCCTGAACAGCACAAGCCCTGGACCTTTATCTGCTCACAGTCTGTGTGATTTTATCCACTCACAGTCTGTGCACCTGACCTTCACATGCTCTTCACACGCTCTGTATATGCCTCTTGGTCCAATGGCAATTTATGATCTGGGGTCTTCTAACACCTCATTGGATTCTTTCTCCAGTCCATGTGGGCAGACCATTAACTGCTTTTCTCTTCCAGCTTGGGGTAACCTTGGGGCCCTCCAGGGTCTCTGCTCTTATCTGAAGATGTCCAGATCTCTGTCTCCTCTCCTGCTCAGCTGTTCATGCTATATGGAGTTCATTTACAGCTCACCTAAATGCCAAGCTTTGAGCAGGGCCCACTCATGCTAAACTGTAAGCAAGTTTCAATGAAATTTCAACCTACACAATTAATTTCTAATATTCTATAAGTAAACTTACTTTAATTCTCAACAGACCACATATCTCTGGCTGTGGACTGCAGCCAATTTCTTAGCCACCTATCCTGGTTTAAGACACCAAAGGGTTAATTTTTTGCAGTAGCCAAGAGGGGATGTGGCTAAAAGTCCAGATGTTATTTGACACAAAAGGGACACTGTCTCTGTCTTGTCCAGGGAGAAGGGATCCTTTCCAGCTGAGAAAACATAGTGGACAGAATAGTCTGGTATTGTTTTTAGGTGGAGGGGCAGGGGGGCTTTCCATGTAAATGATTTCTTTTTCTTGTACCTTTTGTTAATGTTGTTGTTGCTGTTAATGTTAGTTTTATTATCTCATTGCTGTTTCCAGTAAATTGTTTTTATCTCAACCCATTATCTTTGTCTTTTGAGCCTCCAATTGGACGGGGTGGAGGGGAAGCAGTGCATGGTGTTAGAAGGAGAACTAAACTGGAGAAGACCATTCTTAAACCACAATACCACCAAATAGTCCTCTCTTCAAATCCATGTCTCCCCAATTAGGAGATAAGGATGCCACGTGGGACCATGTCACAGGCTTTACAGAAGTCTGGGTAGATAAAATTGGTCATCTTCCCCTGTCAATTGTTGCAGTAATTCCATCATAGAAGGCCACCAGAGTGGTCAGGCATGAGTTGCCCTTGGTGAAGCTGTGCTGGCTGTCTTGGGACAGCTCCTTGTCTTGCATGTGCCTTGCTATTGCTTCCATGACTGTCTGCTCTAGACCCTCCTGTCAGGGATCAAAGATGTGTCTAAGGCCTGCCATGTTTGCTCTGCTGCTGTGTATGTTGATATATAGACGTATAATGTAGAAGACCTTATTGTTAGTTAGTGAGACTTTAACCTTCAGAAATGAAACTATGTATCAAGCACCTGGCAGGGGATTCAGCCTATGAAAGGGGAATAATACACAATAAAGCCATTGTTGGCATGGAGGTGGTACCATGGGCTGCTATCTAATACACTGGCCCCATGTGACATGTTGAAACTGGCTGCTTCTGAGGAGGAGATAGAAGGTGTGGTCCTGAGGTGGAGGGGAGAGGAAGACAAGGTGCACTCTGTTGTCATCCAGGGGTCCCCCTGAAGGTGTGCTGCCCTCCTTCCCTCCTGCTCAGGAGCCATGCTCCATCTCCTTCTCTTCAGCAGCTTCTCCAGAATCCAGGGCTCGGTACATATTAAATGCTACTGTGACTAATAAAATCAATTTGCTTTGCAGTTCTGAGCATGTCTTGAGTTTTTTGTGCACGGGCATCCTCCCAAACTTGTAACAGTTTCCCAGGCACAGAGGTGATGGTCACTGTTCCATAGCTCCAGGGGCCAGGACAGAGTTAATGCTCTTGCAGCAGCCATGGGGGCTCTGAGCCTGGAGCTGTGTGGGCATGCCCAGGCTGTTATTCTGTACCATCCACATCACATCAGGGGAGGTGGTGTGGAAGTGAGGGATTCTCATTTCTAAGAAGGAAGGGGGGGAAAGGTGCGTGTGGCTGGCCCAGGGGTAATTTTCTTCATTGTCTCAGAACCATGCAGCACCTGCTGGGTTGGTTGGGTGGTCAGTGAGCACTTTTTTGAATGTAAATCACCGTCTTTTTGTATACTTTTGTTATTTAAATTGTTGCTGTTACTGTTTATTTTCTTATCACATTACTGTTTCCAGTAAGTTGCTCTTGTCTCTGATTTTTGTTTCTCTCTTATGGGAGGGGGTGAAAAGAGGGTAGCAGATGTGTAAAGCTAAATTTCCAGCTGGGCTTAAAAGCATGACACATTTTTAAAAATAGGATTGATGTTTTCCTTTTTCCAATCACTGAGACTTCACCTGACCATTATTTTCAAGTAGGATGGAGATTGGCTTGGTGACTACATCAATCCTCAAGACCTTGGGATGCATCTAATCAGGTTTCATAGATCTGTGCCTATTCAGTTCCATCAGGTGGTCTCAGGTCTCAGACCTGCTCTTTGCCTATAGTGGAAGGGACGTTGTCCCCCAACCTTCACCTGGAGGTTCAGCAACTTGGGAGAGGTAGGAAGTCTGATGGCCAGTGGAGTCTGAGGCAAGGTCGTGCATGGGTTCAGGTCTGTGCAGGTTCTGCAGCAGGAGAATGACTTATGAAATGACTAAACAGACAGGTTTGCTGATACTCCTGCAAACAATTAATACCTTGGGTCTCTTAAATCTTTACCTTCTTTAAGTTTTTAAAGATCCTTCAGCAACCTGGAACACAACAAAAGCCGTTGAGGTCTGTCTTAGCTTCAATCTAGTACTTGAAAAATACCATCAACATCAATTTGGAAAATTGGACTTAGAGACTATGGGCATTTAAAACTGTGGTGCATATTAAGAAGAAAATAAAAGTTTTGGGGGTTGGTTGTCATGTGCCTCATAATCAATGTCTGTCCTGTTTTGGTTTGAAAGACTTGTATTTGCTAAGAAACTCCCCTCCCTCCAATTATTATAATTTTGAAATTAAGGGACTCTGAGGCAAAGATATGGGAGTAGGAATAACAGTTCTTTACTAATATATCTAACAAAACAAACTAAAACAACAGCAGCTATGAAAATTAACAACAAACAGCACAGGAACTCAGTTCCAGTCCTTTTTGGCTGCAACTCTCCCTGCGCTCAGTTACCAGAGGTGGGGGCAGGACAGCTCCCGTGCAGCTGGGGAGGGCTGGGGACTGGGGTGATGGCAGGGGAGGGTTTTCACCAGTTGGGTCTTTCAGCATCTGGCTTATCTCCTTCACTAGAACCCCCACTCAGTCTGGGTGGTTCCTTTCTGAGGTGGGCTGTGGGGCAGGGTCAGGCTTTGGGGCAGGGTCAAGTTTTGGGACAGCATCCCTAGTCTCTGGGGCAGGGGCAGGCTCTGTGGCAGCATTCCTAGTCTTTGGGGCAGGGTAAGGCTCTGGGGCAGCATCCCTAGTCTCTGGGGCAGGGGCAGGCTCTGGGCCAGCATCCCTATTTCCTGGGGTAGGTATCAGGGTCATTATCCAAGTCAATCTCCCCTTAACTCTGAATGTTAAATAGAACAGGCCTGTCAGCAACACCAGTCACTGTATGATATCATTAGCATTTAGAGCAGATTTGAACTCCTTGAAAACTGGTAAGGTGGACTTAAAAAACTGGGTGATGGGTTGGGAGAAAATTTCCCCTGCTGTCACTTCCTCACAGTAATACCATTACTGAAGTAACCCCAAAACGGCACAGTTAGAGTGCGATAGCTCTGGATCCATGTGGCCACCTTCCAGAGGAAGTTAAAAATCCATGAATTCCTCACCTGATCAACCCACAAAATGAACTGGATAATAGCCACAGTAACCTTAGTGATGGAACCCATTTCAAATAAGGGCTTGCAAATGGGAGAGATATATAGCTGTGACCACGTGGAGCCCGAACCAGGGTAAGCTGGACAACATGGTGCCACCTAACACAAAACTTAGGTAACTCAAGAACTATTCCTCCTTTTTTACCCTCCTCTCAATGCTCTCAGGCCCGACGTTGGGCGCCAAAATGTGTCTTGGTTTGAAGGACAGGCATCTGTTAAAAAACTCCCCTCCCTCCAATTATTATAATTTTGAAATTAAGGGGCTCTCAGGCAAAGATATGGGAGTAGGAATAACAGTTCTTTACTAATATATCTAACAAAACAAACAAAAGGAACAAAGGCTATGAAAATTAACAACAAACAGCACAGCAACTCAGTTCCAGTCCTTTTCGGCCGCAGACACCCTCTCCCTGCGCTCAGTACCAGAGGTGTGGGCAGGGCAGGGCAGGTCCCACGCAGCTGGGGAGGGCTGGGGTGATGGCAGTGTCCTAGATGGGAGAGGGAGGGAGGAAAGACCCCCCAGCCCCGCTCACGGTGCTGGTCACGGTGCTCAGCAGGTGCCCAGAGGGGGCAGACCGGAGCGGGAAGGCAGCAATGCAGTGCTGGGCAGCAGAGAATGTGGCTCCCAGCGCTGGGATGGCAGGGGGAGCTGGTGGGTAGCAGCACTGGCCATCTTCCTCCAACACCACCAGCGAGGGAGAGAGAGGGAGCCCAGCCCCCCCACCTCTCCTTTTCCTGCCTGGTCTCACCGTGTTCTCCCTCTCCCCCTGCCCTGCCAGAGAAACTCCAAGAAATGGACAGGGAGTCTTCCCCTTCCCCGTAGCTAGCCATTTTTAACATGTCTATGGGAAAAAATTCCAGACAGAGAGGGGGAGAAAAAATTAAAAACAAACTCCAACAGTCCCAAAGGCTGTTGTTAGCTGGGGTTATCCAGTACGACTTTTGCCGCAACAAGTCTGTGATGAGGCAGTTAAAATATTTTCTTGTGAAATCACTGAGTATTGAATTCCATCTTTTATTCTAAATGGCGCCTTCCTAACTTGAGATGTCAGAGAAACATCTGAAGCAAGCAAAGCATGAGGTACACAGATGAAGGCATCTGGCTAAGAATGGGGATCTGCATATTCAGCTATGGCTCCATCTCAGGAACAGTGTTTGGTCCTCTGGCCACGCTGAGCAGGGCACTTACTACACCTTTGTCAACAAGGGCACTAGACCTATGTTAGCCATGAATTAGAGCAACCCTGACCCCTCCCAGGACCCTCCCTGAGCAGCACAGGCTTCCCACATGTTTCCACTTTTCCAGTATGAATTCAAACACACTCCTCCCTGGTTAACACCACGGTGAGCTTAGCCTCTGGAGGCATTAGGCATGGACACAGCAACATTCCGCTCAGCCAAAGTGGACAGGCTGCACAGATGCTCTCACACCAGAGATCATGAAAGGTCAGGGTGCTGGAAATGTTGAGGTCAGGGTGTGGGGGAAGATCCCAAGGTACCAGGATGGCAGCATGTACACCCTAAATTCTCAAATCAATGTTCTTTATGGCCACTGGAGAAGGCAAGTGCAGAGAGCCCAGATAACTTTTCAGAACTCTACCTTGACACTGCTCCTGCCACCACTTACACCAGCACATCTTATCTTCAGCAAGATTATAGGAGGCACTGTCTAAGAGATGTCATGCTGGAGATGCAATGGGGGGATATCAGCATGTCAGAGCTGTACAGGAAAGGAATATGGTCAGTAGTGAAAATCCTGCAATGACACAGACAAGCAACAACACCAGCCTCACTGACAAGTTGGGACCAGCTCCATCTCCCTGCCCCTAAAACTTCACTCTGGGGCCAAGCAGAGGCATAACAGCAACAAACCACCTGGAATAATGCAGGCACCTCGCACCACTCAGGGTAGATGGCACCAAATATTCCTGGCCAGTTTACACCCTGTGCCCCTGTACTGGAAACTCATGAAATCAGCAACACTGCATTTGCCACGTCTGCCAGAAAACAGCACATTACAGGGATCTGAACTGGACAATCCTCTGCAACTTGCCCTTGAAGAGGGGTTGCCACTGTAAGCAGAGAGGTCATTGCAGAGAATCCTCTTGGCACCAAAGAGCCCCTTAGCTCCACTGCAGCTCCCAAAAGGCTCTAAAAGATTGAATAGGCTTCCCTAGGGGAGGAGCTGCAGGGTTAGACAGCAGAGCTTTTTGCGTTCCTGTCTGGGACTAGGAGTGGGTGGGGGGGAGTGTTTGTAACCATAAAGACTGATTCTCCAGCAAAAGTACCTTGATCTCTGCAGTTGAGTAAATATCACAACTATCCACATCGTTGCAAGCTTTGCGTATCAGTGCCCACAGCAGCAGCACTCCACGCTCCCGTTGCTGGGGAGTAACACAGGGATGGGGTGTCACTACCCATGCTGGACATGAATGATCTTCTGTTTCCTTCTGCATCATGTTTGCTGGGTGCCATCTCAGATTAAAGGAAGATGAGTTACCCTTTTTCCAAGCTAAGTGCTTGTGTGCAAACCAGAAATGAGAAAGTGCTAGGGTGGACAACAGAAGTTTTCAGATGTGAGATTTATGTAGAGGAGGCAACTGTCTCTGTACAACAAAAAGTTTCCTGAAATATGAAAACATTATTTTTTGTAAACAAAACCCAAAGATAACGTTTTGCTGCTCCTTATTAACAAAAAAACAAAAAACAAAAACAAAAACAAAAAAACCAAAAAAACAAAAAAACAAAAAACTTTCAGGACTTTAAAGTTTGATGTAAACACACTCAAAATGTACTATCAGCCTCCTTCCTCAACTTTGCCTAACAGCCTTATATAGACTTTCACAGAAACACTGTACAAATCCGGTATGAGCTTCCAGGAGTCAAACTTTTCGTGTTTCAAAGCAGAATAAGTGAGCATCTTCTACAAAGATTGTTCTGATTATTGTCGCCATTCCACTGATGAGGTCCATCACATTCCAAGCAGATCAGAGACACATCAAGTGTGTTTATGACAGCTGGCCCATGCTTCTGATACTTGTTATCTCTAGAGCCAGAAAGGAAATGTTTCAAGTGGAAAATTAGGTGTGTAAGATGCAGAGCAGTGGTGAACCTTCCTCAGGTATTGTTCTCTGCAAAGCAGCATTACTGACTGCATTGTACCTCACTGGCCTAAAATAATTAGAAATACAAAACTGCTGAATGATTGAGCTGTCCCTATCCTGGTAATAGTGTGATCCTGATGGAAGCAGTAGGAAGGCTGAAAACTATATGGTCAAACATAATAGTGAAGGCAGGCTATGAAAACTGCAGAGTAACGTGTGGCAGATTGCCTCATTGGCTTTCACTCACAGTCAGATCTGTGGAAACAGGTTCCTCTAAACTGGCAGAGAAGCAATTGTGTGTAAAATCTCTCTATGAGAAGCCGGTGTCCATAAAGGAGACAGAGGAGTCCTGCAACTTTATTCAAATGGAAAAGGAGAGAGTCCACTGGGGCATATCCCCGTGGAGTCTGTCTCTCTCTCGGTTTCAGAGGGCGCAGTCTCTCTTTATCCTGAGCTCCCGGCCGCACGTTGCCCTCTCCCTCTCCCC
>JAOTBB010001140.1:199457-221462 GCA_025629985.1 Chamaetylas fuelleborni
GGCCCCGGCCCCGAGCCTGGGGCTGGAACGGGACCCCGCTCGCTGGGGCCAGCCGAACTCACGGCCACAAAGAAAGAAAGAATTAGAAACGAGCTGTGGATGCGATGCGTGGCTAACTCCTCCTCTCCAAAGGCTTTCTTTGCATCCTCAAACGCTCGGTGCCTGGCGTTACTGTGCAGCTGGGAGTGTGCAGAGCCTGGCATTCGACCTGAGCAGGCAGAGCTTGGCTCCTGAGCCGCTCTGAGCTCCCCCCTTCCCCCGAGCCCTCCACAAGCTTAACTCCAGGTCTACAGTTTGGAGGTATGGTGAGTGCCCTGTACAGGTAATACTCTGCTCAATTTTGCATGAAGACTTTGTTAATCATACAGGAGATCCCAAATGTGGGCAGGATTCCTGATCCAGGGAAGCATTAAAGATGTTAAGGGACTTGAAAAGATCAACAAGACTCTTTCTTATTTCTGGTTTTCAGAGGTTTAGTGCATTTCCCACCACCACAGGAAGAGGGGAAGAAGTATCACTAATATCATTTGTCCTTACAGATTTTATGTGAATCCAGGCTTTGTGAACAGATGTTTATGCACTTCTGACCTTCAAGAAGCAGCTTTGCTCTTGGGCTGTAAAGGAGCTGAACTGCCTAAGGCAGTATATTAGCTATGTCACTGCTCTCTATCAATCTTTCATATGTTCTCTGACAGCTATGCAAAATGTGTATTTTAACCAGAACTCAGTTGGTAATTTTTTTGTGCTAGATGCCTGATCAGTTAGACTGAGCAAGCACCACTTCTTTAAATTTCATTCTCTTTTCTGACACCATATTTTAAATTATCTAACCTGGAAAGTGCTAACAGACCTCCCCCATCAACTGGTTTCTGAGACAATGTTTTAAACAGAACGAAACATATATAAAACCTCATCCAAGGGAAGCATAAAATGGAATTGAAGCCTTACTAAATAACCTTGTTACTGCGTACCTAAATAAAATCCCTCAGGGAACACTCCTTTCCTGAGGCTCGCTCCCCTTCTTGGCAGTGCCTGAGCATGTTTCTGCTACAAGGTGGACGACTGGCCTTCCCCCACCCCCGCTGGGATTGGGATCGTTTAGGAGCCACTTGCTGTGCATTTCCTCTTCCCTGCTGTGATCAGAGGCAGTGGGTGCCTTGTGGCATTAGCAAGTGAGACACTCCATGGTAAAGGAGTGTTAGAGGAGAGAGTCTGGATAATATTATGTGTCAATAATTAATTCTTTATTTGCTGGCTTTGTATCATTTAATTGCATAGTGTTGCAAGGGAACCAGCACCAGTACATTCACAGTGTGAAGCATAGTTTCCAGGATTTTCAGCTGTGTAATTCCCATGTGATTTGTTCCCATTGCTTAGCACTGGCTGTACACTGATGACCTGAGTGACATTGTAGCACAAGCTTTTCTGTCCAGACACTCGCATGCTTTCCTCATCTCTTCACAGGGAACTAAATGAACCTGCTGTGAACACAACTGCAGACCAGGAAGGTAAGAGTGTGTTTGTGTGTGGGAAAGCACCGGGAAGAGGGGCAAATAAGTCAGAGAGAGCACACAAAGGCTTTCAGACCTTCAGCTGGGATTCCTGAATTCTTGAAAGGCTGGAATTCATTAGTCACTTTATTATTCATGTCTTTAAGTAAGAAGAGTCTGTAAGTTTGACCAATTTTACATGAGGTAGCAGGGTTTGAGTTAACCCAGGATGAGGAGATGTCCAGAGCTAATCACATAGCAGAGGTGCAAAGAGTGCAAGCATTGGGGAACAGGGTTCTTGTGCTCAGCATGGCCAGAGCTGAAGGAGAGATTGGCTCTGTTGGTCCCCGTGCTGGAGTCTTACCCTTCATGTTGCACTGCATTGACTGTCAGCAGTGCTAAAAAAATATTTCAAAGCAGAGCAAAGTATGCAAGATGCTGTTCCAGAGGCACTTCTTATCACAGTGCTAAAAGAGGGCTGAGATAGTGCAGATATCCTGGCAAATGTACACAATTCATGGGACCAAAGCAGAGCAGCAGCCTGGCAAGCAGATAAACACACGGCTGGTTTTCTTCCCAAGTTCTTCAGCATGGTGTGCTGTGATGAAGAAGAGTGGAATTTTCCATCTGATTAATCAGACTTTGCATGCCATGCTGCTGTCTCCCTGCCATGGCTGCTTGCAGATGCCCATTTAGCTGCAGGCTATGAACAGTGAGATTTCTCAGGGGCTTCTCCTAGGTCAGGAACAATCGTTGGAAAAGTAGATCAGAGAGCTCACATAGGAGGTGGCCTGATAAGCTGGGAACGTGCCTTCCCTTTGGCTCAGTTTCTGTAATGAGCTGTCAGATAGCTTGTGTTGCCTCTGTTGACAGCGTGCAGCCAGCACAGCACCACTCCAAGCTTTTCTGAGCAAGGACTTGAGCCCCACATGCCTGCCTGAGCTCAGCCTAACACCGACAGGCATCTGGGGCCACCTCATGACCCATCTGCTTTATGACCCATGAGAGGGAGTGGGGAGAAAACTCCCTGTGTAGGAGTTTGGGAAGGATGCTTGGTGGGAGGCAGGAGTGATCCCAGATGCTGTGACTGCCCATGCACGGCTGTGCCGTGTGCTGGCACAGGACAGCCAGCTTGGAGCACCTCCCCCTGTATGGAAACCTCCAAATCACAGCCCAGTGACCTCTGTGCACGCTGCCTGCATGGGCAGGGAGATCCAGGCACCAGATCTGTGCAGTCTCACTGGGTGGAGTGTGCTTAACAAACCCTTCTGTACCACCAAAGGGGGCAAACCAACCCCTGAGACACCAGCTCAGGAGAACTGTGTGAGGAGACAGCTTCCCCCTGTAATACTTCAAAGATGTAGCAGAAAGGGAAAAGCTTATGAAGCTGAACCTGTTCAGCTGTTATTTGAAACAGACAAGATACAAATATAGGCAGATAGCTACACATGCCTTTGGTATAAGATACCATTTGACAACAAAGGCAGTTTGGCAAGGAGATGCAGGTAGTGTCACCTGCAGTCTGAAAGAGGAGATTCTGTGTCTTTCTGATACAGCTTCCAGGAGATGCTTCACAATGGGGAGGACTTGGAGATTCCTGCTGGGAACCTCTGAGTTCTCCACTTTGAAGCCTTACAGCAAGGCTCCACCCCAAGGTGGACAGATGTTTGGAAAAATTAGGAGCCTAAGAAACATGACAGAAGAGTGCCATTAACAGAGTGAAATAAAGTCTCTGCAGAGGAGGGAGATAGAGTGTGCTTTTTCTAGAGAAAACTTGAGAGAATGAAATACAAAGTCCATGAGGAATGGTTGAAAGCAGATGGTTTTAGGGGATTCTGCAATTCAGTGAAGGAAAGCCAATGGTGTTGATTTCCTCTAGAGCTGTCTGCATTCTCTGAAGTCTTGTGGTTTTTAATTCTTCTCCTTCCAGAAATCCATTGAATAACAGGATAGACTCCCAATGGAAACCAAATTGCAAAATCAAACCTCAGAAGTTATAATAATGCTTCAGTCTGTAGTTTAAGATCTCACTTGAAAGGAGAGGAAGAGGAACCATGTGAATCCATGCTAAGGGAAGTGGTGATTTGAGGGGGCATCTGGAAAAAACTGGGAGGTGCTGCTGTCCCAGTGACAGCTGCAGGATCATCCCCCTTGACTAAGACTTTCATACCACAGACCTCATTTGCATTTTAGTCTCTAAGACTGCCTGCAGGGGCTATATGTACAAGTGTTTGCTTATCCATGGTGATTAAGCTACAGCCTCTTGGTTTGTCAATGTCAGCATTACCATTAGCATTAGTAGGTTCAGTTCAGCTCCTCTACAGCTGCAGCTGACTGCTTCTTCATTGTGATTGTGCATCATTTCCGTGGTCAGGTAGACCCAGGCTTATATAATTTGCCTGAAACTGTGGTGAATTCATGACCACCAGAAGACAGTAATGCAGGTTTTAAAATTCCTTTAAAATAGTATATTCTACTTAAAAGAAAATTAATTAACACAGGGCTATTCCTGTCCTGAAAAAGGAGGTCACATTAGATGATCACAGTTGGTCCCTTTTGTCCTTGTAATACATGTACAAATACACAGCATTGGGTGCTGTTGGAGAAGAGCAAAATGCCAATGGTAATACCATATGAAGAATGGCAAGGAAAATGAGCCAATTTAAATCTGGACAAATATATTATCAGAGCAGCAGAAGTGAAGCCTTTCCATCCTGTTTCCCCAGCTCAGAGAAGGCAGACAGCCCATAGCAGTATCAGACCAAGCTACCTGAAGTAGCAGGAAGGTTTTGTGACATCTTCTGGTTTGTACAACTTATTAATAGAGGATGCCCAAATGAAAGTCATGTGCTGCTGTTGCAAAATCATGCAAGCTATTCCCTTGAAATAACTAATTGCCAGTTCAGACATTTCACTCTTTTGACATGGAACAGGGCATACATGAAGGTGCTCTATTGCAGAGTCTTAGCCACAGAAACAAACCATGCTCAGAACAAATTATTGTGTCCACTATTGTTCAGAAGACTGTTGCTGCTGCTGCCAGTGATTGATTGATTGTTTGTTTGTTTGTTTAATTGCTTGGCTACATAAAAAATGCCTTCAAACAATATAGTGTAACCTAAACGTGGCTCCTCTCAACACAGCTGCTCTTCCAGTTTTGGCCTTCCTGCTGCCATGGTTGTCCTATGGGATAACATCACTCTGTAGTGAAGATTCTTGGGTTACCAGGGACCTTCTAACATCACTGAAGCCAGAAACTGTTCCAGAGTGATTGTTTCCAACCCAACAACCTTTGCTTCCTAAGAACCCAACTCTTACTCTTGGGTGGGGTTCCCTTCTCCCTAACCATTCTTTGTTACCTCATCATCACCCACCTGTGGTGGCAGGGAGGCTGGGGAGTTAGGGAAGAGCAGCAGGAAAGTGCTGCTGAGGAAGGAATGGAGCAGTGAAAAGACAAAGTGAGAAAAACTACAAAGGTGAATAACCTAGGTTCACTAGAGATAAGCCTGGGGGCAGCATGCCAATGTTAGAGAGATGGTGTGCTAGTGAGGTCCTTCAGTCTGTTATTTCCATGCTTGGGGAAGAGATGGAGATTGATGTGGCAGCAAAGAAGCAAGGGTTATTGATGGGTTAGAAACCATGGAATCACCTGAGAATGGACATGTAGGAATTAGGGCTTCTCCCTCCAAAAAGGTGGTGGGAACAATAGGCCAACTTAAGTGCACCTACACCAATACACACAGCAGGGAAACAAACAGGAGGAGCTGAAAGCTGTGGTGCAGCTGGAAAACTAGGACATAGCTGTCATTGCAGAGACATGGTGGGATAACTTGCATGACTGGAGTGCTGCAATGGGTGACTGCAGACCTCTCAGAAGGGATAGGCAAGGAAGTGTTGTCATAACCCTGTGTGTGAGAGAGTGGTTTGACTGCCTCAATCTCAATGATGGCAAAGGGGTCCAGGAAGGCTGGACATTCTTCAAGAAGGAAATCTTCAAGGCACAGGAACAGGCTGTCCCCATGTGTTGAAAGATGAGACAGTGGGGAAGAGACTGGCCTGGCTGAACAGGGAAATTTGGCTGGAACTCAGAGAGGAAAAGAGCATTTATCACCTCTGGAAAAAGGAGCAGGGAACTCAGGGGGACTATGAGGATGTTGGGAGGTTATGCAGGGAGAAAGTTAGAAGGGCCAAAGCTCAGCTAGAAATTAATCTGTCCACTGCTGTAAGAGATTGAAAAAAGTGTTTCTATAGATACATCAGCAACAGGAAGGCCAAGAAGAATCTCCATCCCTTACTGGATGTGGTGAGAAATATTGCCACAAAGGATGAGGAAGAGGCTGAAGTACTTAATGCCTTCTTTGCCTCAGTCTTTAATAGCAAGAACAGTTGTCCTCAGGGTACCCAGTCCTCTGAACTGGAAGACAGAGATGAGGAGCAGAATCAAGACCCTATAATTCAAGAGGGAAAGGCCAATGACCTCCTATGCCACTTAGACCAGCACAAGTCCAAGGGTACAGCAGGAGGTGGTGAAAGAGCTCACCAAACCACACTCTCACATGTTTGACCAGCAGTTCCTAGTCAGCCAGAGAGGTCCTGGGTCACGGGAAGTCAGCAAATGTGAGGAACGTGTATAAGAAGGATTAGAAGGAGGATCCAGGGAACTCCAGGCCACTCAGTGCCAGAGAAGGTCATGGAGCAGATCATCTTAAGCTGTCCATGGCATATGTAGGACAACCAGGGGATCAGGCCCAGCAGCATGGGCTTATGAAAGACAGGTCCTGCTGCACCTCCCTCTATGACAAGGTGACCTGCTTAGTGGATGAGGGAAAAGCTGTGCATGTTGTACACCTCAACCTTAGTAAAGCTTTTGACACTGTTTTCCACTGTATTCTGGAGAAACTGTCTGCTCATGGCTTGGACAGGTGTGGTCTTTGATGGGTAAAAGCTGTCTGGACGTCTGAACCAAGAGAGTGGTGCTAAATGGAGTGACATCCAGCTGGGACCAGTGGTGCTCCCCAGGGCTTAGTTTTGGGCTCAATCCTATTTAAGGTTTTCATCGATGATCTGGATGAAGGGATCAAGGACACCCTTTCACCAGATGACACCCAGCTGGATGGGGATGCTGATCTGCTGGAGCATTGTAGAACTTATCAATAGAGGATGCCCATCAAGGGCTGGATCAAAGGGCCAGGCTCTGCCCTTGGGTCACAAGAACCCCACGGAACAATCCAGGCTTGGGGCAGAGTGGCTGGAAAGCTGCCTGGTGGAGAAGGACCTGGTGGTCCTGGTCAACAGCAGCTGAACATGAGCCCAGGTGTGCCCAGGTCTCCAAGAAGGCCAATGGCACCTGGCCTGTACCAGCCACAATGTGGCCAGCAGCACCAGAGCAGTGACTGTCCCACTAGGCACTGGTGAGGCCCCACCTCAAGTCCTGGGTTCAGTTTTTGGCCCTTTACCCCAAGAAAGACATTGAAGGGCTGGAGCATGTCCAGAGAAGGGAATGGTGCAGGGGGTGTGAAGCACAAGGCTGATGAGGAGCAGCTGAGGGAGCTGGGGGGGCTCAGCCTGGAGAAAAGGAGGCTCTGGGTGATCCTCTCTACATCTCCCTGACAGGAAAGTGGAGCCAGGTAGGGGTTGGGCTGTCCTCCCAGGCAATAAGGGACAGGACAGAAGCAAATGGCCTCAAGTTGCACCAGGTGAGACTGGAAAAATTTCTTCACTGAAAGGGCTGTTCAGCCCTAGCACAGCTGCCCAGGGCAGTGGTGGAGTCTCCATCCCTGCAGGGATTTAAAGGCCATGTGGATGTGGCACATGGGGGCATGGGTTAGTAGTGGGCTTGGCAATGCTGGGGGAATGGCTGAACTTAATAATCTCAGAGGGCTTTTTTAAACTGAACAATACCATGGAGACCATGGGAAAAAACACCTAAGGTTTGATCCTCACTATTTGAAAACATGACCAAGAGGGAATGGAGTGAGATCAGACAAGGCAGGAGATAAAGGGATAAAGTCAGATGGCATTCATGTTACTCTGTTGTGGGTATTCAGCTAACACACTGGTCTGAAATGCCTCTTTCTGGGCAGATTGCAGTTTTCAGAAATAATGGTCTGCAGAAAGGGATGGTTTTCATATTTACACTGCTTTCTCCTGCCTCTGTGGCAAGGCACATCCACCTTTTGCTGCACTGAAGTCTATTCTTCTCCATAGCAGGGAATTCTTTTATTGGAGGATTTTGCCTGAATTTCAAGAAAAGATTATATATTTGTAAGGGTAATCCATGGGAGTCATGCTGCCTGTCATTCTGGCAGAATGTATTTCATAGTGCTTCAAAGGGCATACAAAGATGGGCCCTGAGAAATGCTTACCTCCTGTGAATTCATTTGTGAGGTTGCATTGCCTGTCTCTCTGTAGGGCAGCCAGAGCAATTGAGCACATGTAGAATTCAGCTGTCCAAACTTATAAGTGAGTGCTACAAAACTTACTAGTGTAATAAAGAAGAACCTCATATAGGTGTATGGAGTTATGTAATAGTTAAAATGTCAATAACACATAGAGAAGGCACCTCTGGTATGCTGCATTTACGACTGATCTGCTGCAGAAGCAGAAAGTGATTTTCCAGCCACTATGACAAAGTACACAAATTTTGTGCTGGTATTCAGCCAGGCCAATGATGACTGTTGGCACCTTCACTGGAACTCCACTCTGCACAGAAATTGCAACAGTGCAGTAGAGAGAGCTGCTAAACCTGGGAGCCTGAGAACCAGCGAGGTCAATTGTGGAGCAGGAAGAACACCAGCCACAGGCTGCAAGAGGCAGAGCAGAGGTGGGAGGGAAGGACAGATGCAGCCTGCTCATGGAAAAGAAGAAAAGCCATTAAAAGACAGTACCACGTTGGCATTGGAATCGTGTCTGTGCAGCATAAGCACTGGAAGAAAGCTGCAGTCCCAAGTCATGGCTAAACCACAAAATACAGAATAAATGCACAACTACAGTAAGGCAAGTGAAAATAAAAAGGTTTTTAGAAAGAGCTTGTTTGTGATGTGAAACCTGAATCAAGTCTTGAGTAGGTCAGAGGGAACAACTGCTAGTTTGTAGTGCAGCAGACAAGCGTGGGGCTGGGAGGAAGAGTCAGAGGTGGATTAGGGCAGGGAAGAAAATGAAAATTATTCCTCTCACCCCTCTTGTCATGCTGTGGGAATCAGGTGAGTTTCCACCAGGGAACGTCTCAGGATGGGAGCAGGGGATTTGTTTTCCAGTGGCAGTGGCAGGGCAGTTTCTCAAACTGTTTGTGGAAAAGAGTGTTTTTGAAAAGTCAGGCATCACAGTAACCACTGTAAGAATCTGCAGTTCACACTGGCTGTGCCTGTATGGTGATTTGCAGGGATTGCTTAAAAAAAAAAAAAATGTACATAACAAGTCACACAAACTCCCAATGCAGAGCTCCTAGGAGTGTGTAGCACAAGTTCCCAGTGCATCTGGAAGAAGAAGGGAGCATGACCTGGGATTCAAAATAGCTAAAATGCCTCAGTAACACATACTCTCAGCAGAGCCAAAAAGAAAATCAGGGCACTTTAGAATGACAGAAACTTCAGAAATTCACAAAACTTTATCTCATTCATCAGTTGAAACTACCCAGACAAAATTTGGGGGTAATCATTGGATATACAGTTTTTTAGCTTCACCATCTTTGTTTTGTTGTCCCATCAGAAATTCTATCCAAATGTCCTGGCAGGTGCTGCCAGTGAGAATGGCATCATATGTTCTTTTAGCTCTCAGGGCCCTCTTCTCCTTGGCCCTTGCTCCTCCCTCCAGGCTGCCCCCAGGAAAACACCACAGCAGCTTGGCTACATGGGGATGCTGCAGAGCACGTGAGACCTGTAGCCTATAAAAAATAAGGTAACAAAATTATGAGAGGCACTCACATGAAGAAAAACTACAGCTTGAGTAGGAGTAGATTCACATCAGTCTGATCCAAACCAACACGTTTCTTTGCATTTCTGAATTTTCCTGAGCTTAATGTGTGGCAAGAGTTGAAATTTTGACTTTTTGTTGAAAAATAGGGCAAAAATAGGTGTTGAGAAATTGGCATTTCCCATAGGAAGGAAATTCCATTATTTGAGTAGCTCTGTGAAACATGAAGGAAGTTCATTTGCAGAAAGTCTGCTAACTTGTAATGAAGGTCACAGCTGCATAATTAGACTCCGTTCCCAGGGCCAGTGAGCAATGCAGAATTAATACCAACCCCCAAATTAAGGTTACTGTAACAAGGAGAACAAGACAATAGAATTGCAAAATCCAGGGAAGGGAGGGCTGAAGGATTGCTTAACACACAAAGAAATCACATCTTTCCCCACGACAATTAGCAGCAGGGAATATCCCAGTGGCTTTTCACACTGCAGCAGAAAGTACCCATGTCCTAGGACAGGTTTAGGTGTGGATGGTCCATATCCCTCCTCCCAGTCACATGTTCAGTTGAAAGGGCTGTCACACTTGCCTGCCATTCACTACATCATGGTCCTGAAGGGTTTTTTCCCAGCAGTTCAGAGAAATCAAGCACTTTCAGAAGACTCATATGCAAAACGCTTGCTGGAAGCCATGAAAGCCATGGGACAGTGGATACAACCATCTGCTTGGGTTTTGTATCCCAGCCCCACAGTCTCAATGCCTCCTCCAGGCTGTGCATCCAAACTGGACACTAACTGCATTCTAACAGAGACTCACTAAGGAGCTTTACCTTATCTTTACATTATGAGTCAACCCTTAGCCCAATTTTATGTGTTTTGCTTCTTAAAGATCCTGTCGAAATCAGTCTTTCTTAAAAAGTAGAGATGATAAAGAAGGAGTTGTTCTGCTGGACCTGCAAACCTCTCCTTTTAGACACACAATCCCTTTGTAAAATTTTGTCTCAAGAGTCATTTGCCCAGAACTTCACTTGTTTAGGACTTGGGTCTTTCCAATTTGGGCAGAGATACTGATGCTGTCTGGATTTATACATTTTTTCTTTTCTATATTTTCTGTATTCTGTACACATTTATTTGTAGCTTTGTAGGCTGTTATGGTAACTTAGCTTCAGTACGTTCCTGGGCAGAAAGACAAAACACATTCCAGGACCCCCATGCTGTCTTGGTTCTCCTCAGAAACCAAGGCTGAACCAGCACTTTGAGACATATTTACACACACAGGGCCTGGTCCTTATCTGAGGGAGGAGGATTTAGGAGGAGGATTTCGAAGGTGATACAGCCAGGGGGCATTACTTCATGGAGTGCACTTCTAATGGGGAGGCTCTTGTCAGATATGTTAATCTGCAGAATCTATGAAAATCGGACACGGGTCACGCAGGGCAAGCATCTCCAGCATTTTCCACCTAATGGACTGTGCACCTAAGGATCTGTATATAAAGGTACCCCTTTTTATCACCCTGTCTGGCTCATATTTCTAGGACCAGAGAAAATGGCATCGATACAGACCGAGGATGTAGTTAAAGACAGAAAGGGTGCAAAACTGCCCTGTCCTTATGCAACATTTTTACTCGACTTGTGGAATTAGCACAAATAATTTTAAAAGGTGGTTTGTGGAGGAAATTTCCAGAGAACTGATTTTGGAAAGGTATTCCAGGCTGTTTCCCATCAAGCCCTTCCTTTATCTTCAAGCAGCTGTGCAAGGACAGCATCAGAACACCCTCTTTAAGGTGACTCCATGACATGAGGTGCAGTTGTCGTGTCTTTTCTCATTGCCTCTCACAAGGTGACATTGGGAGTTTCCTTTTTACCCTTTGTTGAAAGCTTAGAGCGTCATGTGGCCTCTGATGTGGATGATTAGTTGTGCCTGGCACTCAGAAAGAGGAAAGACTTGGGGGAATTAGCTGACCATGGGGTTTGTTCCCCAAGGATTGCTCTACCCTGGAAAGGCTGCCTGGGCATCAGGCAGCTCCATCCTGAGGGAGCAGAGCTCTTCACCTCCTCCATAGCTTCAGGCTGCTGCTCTGTGTCCTATTTAATAACTTAGTTTCCTGGAAATTGTCACTGGTACAAGTTGAAATATAGAAAAAGTTGCCAAAGGAGAAGGTTTAAGTCACTTGTCGCTGCAAGTTTATGGCTAAAAAAAGGCCCATGGGTGCTAACCAGGGGATTAAAAATCAGGGTAGGAATTAGTAGAGATTCTAGGAGCCAAGCTGAACTTGAGGCATAGGAGGTGGAAAGGACAACCATTCACTGTTAGCCAAACACTGCTGCCTGAGGTGGAATCAGGGAATAGATCAGCATTTGAGGGGTGGCCAAGTGTGTGGCTGCTGTCACTCCCTGGGCAGCACCAGAAATGCACTTGTCCAGAGTAGGAGTGCTCTGCTGCAGGTCATCAGCCCCCAGCAGTGCTAACAGTGCTGTCAGGGGCCCTTCTGCAAGGGCAGCTTCTGGCCAAGCTACACGAGAAGCAGGGGCAGAAGGAACAGGAGATGTCCTGTCTCTGGGACTGCCCCAGCAATGGCTGATGTGGACCAGGAGAAGAAGCAAAGATCAACCGAGTACCAGCTTGGGCCAGCACAATCTGTCTCCCTCTGGCTAGACTGGCTCTCAGCCACATTTTTGCAGGAGGTTTTTGGTGCGTGGTACAGGCAGAGCACACCTATTCCCCAAAACCAGAAACATTAATTTTGGAATAAAAATATTGCAATGGGCTACCCAAGAAAATATGTGTTTTTCTGTAAAGATGACTGAAACTTTGCAGGGCACGGGACTTGAATTTTCACTCCCCAGTTGACACTTGCATGACCTGAGATGTTGTTGAACCTTCATTAAGAAGATAGAGTCATTAATTCCATGTGAGCCATGGAATTGTGAAGACCAAGCAATTTATTGGGTTGAGAGCACGTGTCCTTGTTTCCTAATGCAGCGATGGCTTGTGTCTGGAGCAAGTTTAAACAAGGGAGAATGACAGAGACAGTCATGACTCCAAATGGCTCATTGAGTGAAGTCCCATCCAATCACCATCCTGATTTATGGTTGCACTCAAGTTCTTTTCAAACCTAAACAATTCTATGATCAATTTTATGATTGTATGGTCAATGTCTGAAAAAGCCAGATGGTGCTGGAAGTTGCTCGCTGTAACCTGGCTGAAGAGGTCCAGTTCTCCTCTTCCTACAGAGCTGATGACAACACAGGATTTGGGAGGATTTAATTTCCAGGGTCATCTATAAAACGAGCAGGACTCTGGCTGTGACCTGCTCCTGGCTGGATGAGTTCAAACTCTGTGGCAAGCTCCAGCTGCAGATGCAGCGTATCAGCGTTGGTATGGCAAAGCCACAGCACACAGCACAACCCCTACACTGGGGCCACCTGAATTCAGGAGAAGGCTACTTTCCCTAAACAACTATGTCCCTGTGTCTGGTAGGTCTAGAAACAGAGGTGCTGTTTTATCTTGGGTGATGTGGCTTCATTTTTGAATATAATTTTTCACTCTGCCACTTTCAGAGGCCAGCATGGGCAGTGTGGTGCTCACACCTGTAACCTGACTCGTGGTTTTGACATAGTGCATTGATCAAAATTTTGAAATGTGGAACTTTTATCTAAGAAACTGCATCAGGAATCAATACTTAAGAAATCAGTGAGCAGTGCAAGTTTTGCCTGCTTCCTTGGAAGCAGAGTCTGTCTCCCTGACAGACCATACAGTTACTGTATGTCCTTTGCATGCTCAGTGTGAACTGATTCCTCCATATGATGTGACTAATACATCAAAGGGAAAGTACAGCAATTTGGCTGAGGCACAGACACATGTCTATCCCCTAAGGCTGATCTGGACAAACCTCAGGGGTGTGTCTGGACCTCAGAGGTCCTGTGCACACAGACTGGACCAGTGAAGGACCTGCCTGTCCAGTACTCAGCTGTTGCTGCTGGATTGACTTATGCATGCAGCCTCCCTTGTGGAAGAAATCCTTGTAAGGGGCAGGAGTGGAATGGGGATGAGATTTGATTCTCACTTAACTGCTGCCCTGCTCTCTGTTACTGCTAACTCTCCTGGAAGCTTGTGTGAGGAGGCAGAAGAAAGTGCCAGCGGGTTTCACTGGTACTGTGAAACCCAGTAAGGGCTCTATGCAATCTCCTGGTGACAGGTGCTTTCTGTGCTCTGGTCTGGTGCAATCATCAAAGATTTTTTCTGTCTCCTCCTACATGCCACTCCCCCACCCCTTTCTGCCATGTATCCTGAGCATATACAGTCTTCCTTTCCTCTCTCAGGAGGTATTGCTCAGAGCTCTCTGCTAATACTGTACCTTTCTAGGGAGAAAATCCTGCTTCCTGCCTTTGAAAGAATTAAAGAACGAAACAACGCAGAATAAGCCCCCAAGAAGAAAACGACTTGCTCCCCTCCGTGCTTGACAACCTGCACTGCTCCAGGTGAGTGGTTTCATTAGTGAATCTGAATGCATGAATAAGAGTGATGCCAGTACCAGGGGTGAAGCAGGGCAGGAGATTTCCTTGGGCATATGCATGAGAAAGTGGCAGGGAGAGCTCTCATCTGCTTTAGGACAGGAGGCTGGCCAGTGGGGGTTGCTCAAAAATGAGACTCTATTGGGCTGGGGTTAAGTGCCTGGTGGGAAGCTTAAGCAGGACAACCTTACCACAGGACCTTGGCATGAGTAGGGAGCATTGTGGAGAGTGGCATTTGTCCTTCTAGTATTGGACTTAGGCCTCAAACCCACTGCTCAGCTGGTGATCACTGCCATTTTACAGCTCAGCTGGGCTGAAATTCCTGCTTATTGCAGATTCCTTTCCCTTTAGCTGGTGGTCTCTCACAGAGATGGGTCAGTGGCTAGGCCCTGAGCAGATCTGTTCTCCTCCTGGGTCCATTGTTATGGTAGGAGTTGTCTGGGAGGGAGCTGGCTGACAGGTATCAAGAAACAGAAATGCCCTACTGTGCAAAAAACCCTTCCAGGGGCTGCTATAGCAACGCAAATATGGCTGAGTTGGGCTTCTGAGTGGAAATTTTCAACAGAGGCTCTTTGGCTGCACTGCTTTCAGCTTGTCCTTCCCTTCCCAAGGGCAAGCAATGGGCCAGGCTGCAAAGGGTCTAACAGCATGAAGGGTGAGGATGCCTCCAGCCAAGGGGGGGGGTGGGGGATTGGGGGCTATGAACCCTCTGAGGATAGAGATCCTGGTCCTCATGAGTGAAGAAAAAAATTCCAGGCAATAGCACAATGGCTGGATTTAATGCTCCTGATCACAGGCACTGAGCTACTGATGGGGGAGAGTTCAGGTGGAAGTGGAGACATCTACTCCTCCTTTGCCATCCTTGCAAAGACAATCCCCACAAAGCACCTGTTTTACTCAGCTGGCAGTGGGGGGACTGTAGCTTCTCACTCTGGTGTGCTCATGGTCTGCCCAAAAGCAAGTAGAACTTAAGGGCTGCTAACAGCAACTTTCAGACCACTGAGCAGAGTGACATGTCCCTTCCTCAGCAGCACTGAGCCTCCCATCCACCATGTGAGGATGGGCTATTAACTCCTCTCCCTTGGTGACCCAGTCTACCTCAGAAAGTCTGGCTCAGCTTTTTCTGCAACCCCTTGCCTTGCTCTTCTATATCTGCCTAACTGTGCATAACTCTTTCCAACACCTCTTCTTCTGCAGAGATTTCTCCTTCTCCCACTTTGGGTGCTTCCTTGCTGCCACCTGCAGAGACTTCCCTCACTGAAAATTCTGCTGGTTTTGATGTTGAACATAAAGCAGTTTCCTTGGAGACAAGAGAAACAGTGGGCTCCAAGTGCTGATTATTTCACAGTCTGACTGGCTTTCAGCAATGAAAACTAAAAGGGGGGTTGTGTTAGCAGAGGGAAGAGGGAGCCTGGGGCAGCCATCATTGAGGGGGACAGCTGACATGCTTTTCCAGTGTCATCCCTTTAGCAGCATGGCTTGACCGAGTTCCACGTGCCATGGGTGTGATGGTACACGCTGTACCAAACACGGCTGTCTTGGGATCCTATTGCCTCTCTTCCACCAGCCCCTGGGGGCTGGTAAACCTGGGAGAGGGTTTGCAATGGGCAGTTCTAATTTGGCTGACTTCTACCAGTCCCAGGAGTAAAACTGGCTAATTAGATTAACCTCTTTTTCTGTTCTTCTACACAGACATTAGTGTAGAATGTCCCAATAGTGGGACAATGGTGTAAAGCAGCTGCATTTCAGTAATTGTTTGTTCTGAGTACTGACAACTGTGCCTGTCTCAGCCAAGAGCCTGAACCCTCTGAAGAAAGGAGTTCTCTGCTGTGCTGGACACACAGATTTTTGCCTCTTTTGGGGCAGGTTATTTGATCATCAGCTAATATCTCTTGAACACATTAGCAATTAGATAGCTGTGCCAGCGTGTTGTATGAGGGCAGAGGAAGCAGACATGGGATGACTGCTCTGCTCTGCCTCATGAGAGAGCAGAGCATAGGGCAAGAAGGCAGACAGTCTTAATCTGAAATTTTTGTTACTTTCTCCAATCCCACGTACCGTGGCAAGAGTGCCCTGTAATGCCAAGTCCTGCCAGTGGTCAGGGCCTTCCCCTTTCCCAGAGGAGTATCTCACAGTGGGTCCACTTCATTGATGGCTCCCCCTCTGCTGAGACATCCCTGGATCCTCGCAATCTGTCCAAGAGCCACAAATGGCACTTGGCTGTTTCCAGGAAGCAGCACCTTCTTGTTTGTCTTTCAGTGCAGTGAAGAAGTGCAGTGCAGAGGTCAGAGGGTGAGAGAAGAGTGGAGAACCAACCATGTCCCTGTGCTAATTAGAAATGTAAATCACCTCCAGGACACTGCCATGAACAGGATGTGTCAGTGCTGTCTGAAGTCCCGTAAAGCTTTGTCTCACAGCACATCAGCAGAAGGAAGATCACAGTATTGCTGAGGTTGGCAGGGACCCCTAAATGTTATCTAGTGTAATCCCCCTGCCCAAAGCAGAGTCAGCCACAGTTGGTTGCTCAGGACTGTGTACAGACAGCTTTTGAGTATCTCCAAGAATGGAGAACATCCTGCTAGCCTCTCTGGGCAATCTGCCCCAGTTTTCAGTCTGTCTTGCAGTGACAAAGACTCTCTTAATGCTTGAGAAGAAGTTTCTGGTACTTTAATTCATGTCTGCCACCTCTCACGGTCAGTGTGCAACACTAAGAAGGGTCTGGCACTGAATTCTTCACACCCTCCCTGCAGGTGTACATGGATAAGACCTACCCCAAGCCCTCTCTCTTCCAGGCTGAGCAGTCCCAGACCTCCCAGTCTTTCCTTATGGGAGATGCCCCAGTCCCACCATCACCTCTGCAGTCCTTCAGTGGACTCTTTTCCCTGTATCCATACTGGGAAACCCAGACCTGGACACAGTATGTCATCTGTGGCCTCACCAGTGCTGAGTCGGAGGGGAGGGATCACCTCTCAACCTGCTGGCACAAGCACAGCAGAGTTTCTGGACTCTAGTGCTGGTCCCATCTGGGATGTCTTGGGAGTTCTGCGGTCCCAGGGGTGGTGTACCAGATGCAAACTCTAATAAACTGTTATTAGGGGTTTGATGTTGAGTTTTGTCAGGATCGTGTAGAGTAGTCAGATATATTTCTTCACCTGCCGCATTATTCTGACCATCACCTGGACAAAGCCAGGCCAGAGGTCTCTGCAACCCACCCCTACACTTAGAACACTTGCTGCTCTGTGACCTCAGAGCTGTTCCATGTCTCTGGAATGAGGGCAGAGCTGCGCCCAGGCATGAAGTAGATTTATTTCCCTACATGTAATTTCTCTTCTTGTCAGGAAGGGGTATTAAGGCATTAGAAGCTCACATGAAACAGAGAATAGTCCCCTTCGGTTCCAAACAGCCAGTTTCTCTGCAGGCAGCAGAACTGTCTAATCTCCCTGGCAGAAACTCAATGTATCACTGCTTCACAGAACTGACCTCCTCTGGCTAGCACCACTGCCCTGACCTCTTGGGAGATGTTTTCCATGTGGAACCGAGCCCTCTCTGCAGATCTGCATGCTGTGTAGATCTGCATATGCAGATACAACCTATCTCCTCCCGCTTCCCGCAGATCCTGCCTCCAGAGGCAGCCCGACTGCCACAGTTCTGGGCTCTGTACTGTGCCCAGGGACAGGCACCTCACCCGTGGGGCTCTGCTCAGCTGCCCCAGCACCATGGAACAGGCAGACTGAGAGCCCAGGGAACAGACTGCATTCATGACCAATGCATTTCTGAGGAAAGTCTGCCCTTCACCTCTGCTGATAGCCTGAAACATGCACGGCTCAGGAGCTTCTTGCGGGCTCCCATGGATGCAAACTGTCTTAATAAAGACAGTGCAAAACTTTGCAGCACACGAAGAAAATTTTATAAATGCTTACAGCCTGCCTCTTGATGTCTGAATAACTGAATGCAGGAACATTTCAGGGATGACAAGTTTATAACAGTCAAACTTGGCTGGGTTTTTCTGAAGCTGAGTCTGCACAACAAAGAAAGTAAGTCATTGAAGACTTTAACAGCAGCTTTCCTAGAATCTGAGTAAAATTCAAAATTTCTTCAGCAAGCAACTTGAAATTTGCCAGAATATGTTGTTGTGATACAGCAATATTTAAGATGTGTGTATGGGTTTCTAAATGCTAAAAAATCTCAACAGTTTAAAGCATTTAATGTTGACATGTGAAAGCTGTATCATTCCCACGAGTGATGTGGGCAGGTCTTGTCATTTTCACTTTATCACAAGACAAAGTCTGAGTTTACTCTCACCCTAAATTTCACACACGGCATTGTACCAACTACTAGGAGGAAGACTAACTGTGTCCCAGCTGCCACTCATCCTCTCAGGGATGAAATATTTACTTCTTTGTCCCTTAATGTCTCCCAAATAATTCCTGGTACTTCCTTCTGTCAGTCTGTGCTTTTCTGTGGTCTTTCATTTCTTTGTGAGTCACTGGAAATAAGAGTTTTTCTTTCTGTGTTTACTGCTTTTCATTTATGCATAGAGCAGATCATTCTTCCTGTCACTTAGGAGCAGATGAATAGCTCAGCCCTCCGCACTTTCTTTTTGGACCTCACAACTGAAATCTCTGTTGGCAGCCTGTCACCACAAGTGGTGCTGAAAAGGGGATGTCCCCTTCATTCCCTTTCATATCCATTGCTTTAAAAACCTTTCATACATGATCCTTGACAGAAGTTTTTAAAAACCCTGACTGATCTGACACTGCAGCCATATCCTTACTGATGTGGGTGTTCCTTCAACTAGGTGCATTTGAAGATTGCTTTTTACTTCTGCTGTCCCTAGTTCTCCATTCAAACAAGCTGGTCTTTTCTCTGGGAGAGGGGCATGGCCAAAATGTGGGAGGCTATGTGTCTTTATGGAACTTGTAGTCAAAGATTACAATCAAGATACTGTTTTACTGTTTTAAGAAGTTTCTCTGCTGTGTACAATATTTTACTCTCAGATTTTAAGTGTGGAACTTTGTGGGACCAAAATTATACAATTTGTGAGAAGGGGATGCAAACCTGCCCTGATGCTCCCACTTTTGGCCCTCCAGCACTGTGAGTGTGCCATGGCTATCTCCAATCTCCCTTCAACCAGAATTTTAATACCTTCTATCTTTAAAACATGCTCACAGGAAGATACTGCACACTGGATGCTTTTCTGATGTTAGCTTTTCTGACGTTGGCTGCTTTAACAGTGACAAAAGATAAAGAGGATAGATGTTCTTCCATGTCCAGTACAAGCTGGAGCAGATGCATCTTGGTTGATTCAGAGATTCCCTGTTTTCTAGCTCCTTCTAAGTCCTCAAGCTCTATTGCACTCCTTCCCCCATGCTGGAAATCTCCTTGGGTAGATGGAGAGATAACCATAGAAAAATCTGCAAAGAGCAGGACAAAATATAATGTAGAAGTCTTCCTTCCTCATTTTTCTCTTTCACCAACATCTGACTGATACCTCTAAAATTATGTGAAACCTCACTGCCAAGAACTAGGCATTAGTTTTGCAACCCTGAACTTTCTTGCGAAGTATCTCATGCTCCCTGCTTGAGCCTTGAAGTTACCTCCAAAAATGCTCTCTCAAATACCTCAGTGTTTCTGGCAGAGTGGAGACTGGTGAAGCAGCCATGGATAGAACAACCTTCAGCGAGAGAGCAAGCCACCCTCTTCCTCACAAGGAGAAAAATCCAAGCCATTGTCAAGAGAATTTTTGTGACTTACTGCAGCAGTTTGGGAACTTTCTGCTGATCCAATAGAGAATATTTGCACAATTCCAGACCAGCAATAGAGAGAATGTGCTGTGGAAGGGGCTGCTCTGTTGCAAAAAATGCAGATAGAGAAAGGGAGCAAGCTAGAAAGAGGGTGGGGACATCAAAGGAGCAATATCTGCTGGTGAGTTCCTTCTGTGCAATAACTTTTGCTCTAAGAAGGCAGCTGAACACATGGTGCAACATGGGATCTAATGATTAAACCTGTACTTTCCCATATCTAAATAGAAATTTCATTTTGTTTGGACAAAAATACAATTTTCAGTGCATGGAGATGGGGAGACATCTGGAGAAAAGACTGTGTGAGTCCTTTTATATCTGTGGGTTCTGCTCCCATCTCCCCTGTACAGGAAATTGTGCCAATACTTTGGTATGGTCCAGCTCTAAGAAAGGCAAGATTTGAAGGAGGGGATGCCCAGTTTTCCCTACTCAACACAGGTCTCCTCAGGTCACCACAGCAAATGAGAAGTCTGGCTTGTTTCTAGAAAGTCTGTGGTGGGTGATTTTAGAGCCATCAGTGTGACTTTTGACTTCACTAAACTATTTGGAGCTTTCAAAATAAGGCAGCACTTCACATTCCCAATGTGTGCTGGATCGTTTGATGAAGAGTGAGTGGTTTGGGAGTAAGAAAATGAGTGTCTGGGGTTTCTAAGTTTCTCTGGTGGTCCTTCTTTTGGAAGTGATTGCCTTGGGTAGCAATCTGCTCTACTGTAGGAAGCCACATGGCATCCCTGCTGACTGGGAAGCAAGCCAATGTTATTCTAATCCACAAGAAAAGTCTAAGGGAAGACACAAAGAGCCACACAAAGACCTGTGAGTCTAACCTCACTTTCTAGAAAAATTATGGAGAAGGTCCTACTGAATACTACTGAAAAGCATTTGAAAAATAATGCAATCTTCAACATGGGTTCACAGAGGAAAAGTCCTCTTTAACCAGTCTGATTTCTTTCTATGAGGAGGTCACAGCCCAAGCTGATAAAGGGAAGGTGGTGCATGCAGTTTTCCTGGCTTTTAGTGAAGCATCAATTGATTGTATTGAAAGGGGCTGTGTCTGGCTGGTAAGTGGTCACTGGTGGTGTCCTTGAGGATGAATACTGGGGCCAGTGTTGTTCAGCATTTTTATCCATGATCCAGATGCAGGAATCGAATGTCCCATTAGCAAGCTTGCTGACAATATCAAACTGGGAGGTGCTGTTGGCTTTCTTGAGGAACAAGAGGCCTCAAAGGAGAATGTTGATTGAGTTGGAGCACTGGGCTGTCTCAGGCATGAAATAGAAGTAGTCTGAGTGCTATTTTCTGTGGCTGGGAGGGAGTAACATTGAGTACAAGTCTAAACTGGGAGAGGAGTGGCTGAAGAGCAGAGGGGGACCTGGGAGTGCAGATTGGCCACAGGCTCAAGAGGAGTGAGCAGTGTGCCCAGGCAGCTGAGAGGGCAAATTGCATGCTGGAGCCATCACACAGCATGAGCAGCAGGTCCAGAGAGGGGATTATCCCATAGTAGTCAGCATTGCTGCAGCCTTACGTGGAGCACTGTGTGCAGGGCTGGGCCCCAACATTGAAGAAGGATGTTAAGATCCTCAGACATGTCCAGAGGAGGGGAATGTACATGAACTTTCTGGTGAAGAGCTGGAAGGCATGTCCTACAAGGAGCAGCTGAGTGCTCTAGGCTTGTCTCCTTCAGAGAAATGGAGATTGGGAAGCATTGCTTTCTGCAGCTTCCTCAGGAGGGAAGGTGGAAAGGGAGGCACTGGACTGTCCTGTCTGAGATCCAGGGGCAGCACAACTGGAATGGTCCAAAGTTGTGCCAGAGGACGATCAGAGTGGACATTAGGAAGCACTTGAATGCCCAAGCAACAGGACAAATAGTAATGGCCTGAAACTAAACCACAAAACGTTCCACCTTGAGTGAGGTAGCACTTCTTCACATTGAGGGTGGCAGAGGACTGGAACAGCTGCCAGGCAGGTCATGGAGTCTCCCTCTGGAGACACTCACACCTACCGAGGTGTGTTCCAGTGTCACTTGTTTTGGGTCATTTGTTCAACTCTATATCTGGAAAGCTATAAATGATACAAGTTTATTTTATGATACAAGTGGGAGACGAGGGGATAGAATTCATAATTTTTAAACCTACTGTCAGGTTCAGGAGGCACAATCTTGTCAGGAAAATTAATCCACAAACACCAGGGGTTTATGTCCAAAAAGGAGACAGAGGAGTCTTTTTTGCTTTATTTGAATAAAGGGAGAGGCCATGGGGCATTCCCCTGGGATCTCTCAAATTTTTGGAGGACGCAGCC
>JAOTBB010001140.1:221678-240318 GCA_025629985.1 Chamaetylas fuelleborni
TTACCAGCAAACCTACAGTTTGTTTGTAAAGGCAAATCTCTTTTCCCATTCATCAATCAGTGGAATCCATCCCATTGCTTCTTTTATCTCTCAGTGCTAGTCTTATCTACCAGCAGATCCACAGATCTACCAACAGATCCACTTTTGTAAAGACAAATCTGACATTCCTCTCAATCTCAATGAACTGAAAGATTGCAGTTTCTTTTTCTCACGTGTAGCTGTGAAAATCAGGACTGGCAGTGAAGAAGGAAGACAGGCAAAGTTTTCACACAGTCTGGTGTATATTGTCTCCATCAACATAGAAAAGTGAGGTGGTATAGTAAGGAATGGAATGCTTGATGAAGCTGGAATGAGTGGATTAAAATCCATGAAATGCTTGTTTGCTGATTCAAAACCTGGGGTGACCACAGCAGTACTGCAAGGTTCCTGCAGCAAACAGCCATCGTCTTTGCCAGTGGCCTTTGTGCAACTTAGCCTTGGGAGGGCTTAGAGTGACTTGGCTGGGCCACCTCAGGTGTGTCTGGTGTTGTGAACTTCATGAAGGCATTAGCATCTGTGCAAACAAACCTCCTCTCAGAATGGAGATCTTCTCTACCTTCTGTGCACATGACCTTGCAATCTTCTTTTCTTTGCAAACTCCTAGGAACAAGAATAATTTCCAGACCTTCCATGTGTCAAGGCACAGTGACAGAAGGAAAATGCATCTGCATAGTCAGACAATAATCTTCCTCATTATGTGAACTGTTGGGTGGCTGGTGCCTTCTAGCACTCTAGAGGGGACTGATTTGCCTGTGTAGCGTCCTTGTTCTTTTTTTCTGAGGAATATGGAACTAACAGTAAAAACTAAACGGATGAAGTACAGTAGACTGTCCAGCCTTGCAGCCAATTGGTAATGGAGCAGAATTGGTTCTTTATTTATCTCTGTGGAGTAGGTTTGATTTCAGTCTTAGTATTTATGAAGACAGAACATCAGCTTAATCCTATCAATGGAGTTTGACAAGAGATACTACTTGAAAGTCCTGTTGTGTTTCAAAGGAAAGTCATAAAGAAATATAAAGTAAATAAAGTGTTATCCTCAGGCTCCATGGAGGGCAAGGGGATAATGTTCCTTTCTGCAGAAACAGCCAGCACCACTTGCTGTCATGGAGAAAGTTGTTGTGGTAGGGACCTGTCCACCTTGGAGCTGCATCAGAGATGTTGTTCACTGCTTGGTTTTGTTTGGAAGAGTTTGTATATGGGAAAGGGGCTTCTTGCCGGGTGATAAAAATAAATTCCATTCCAAAGTGATCAAACTCCTAAGAACAAGCCTGGGTGGCTGTGAAGCCCTTTCTGGCTGCCCAGGCCAACATAAGCCACTCCTCAGTGCAGGTTGGGTGCAGTAGAGGCCAGAGCTTCTCTAGAGGCACCAAAGCCGTAGTGACAAGACCCTGGCAGCCCTTTAGATACCCTTCCCCAAGGTCTGCTCCTTGCAGGTGGTCAGAGGATCTCATTAATCAACTTTAAATAAACCTTTGTAAGCAGGCCCCAGGGAAACGACCTAAAGATGAAGGCAAGATACGCCACAGCTCATGCTTTCCTGCCTGTACTTCTCTGTGCCCAGCAGAGGCAGAGCTGGAGCTGAGCAGCTGCGCCGACCATGAGCGAGCAGAGCCACGTCAACAGCCTGTTCCTGCACGAGGCCGCGGCCAAGCGGCTGCGCGGCGGCGGCCGGCTGCAGCAGCTGCGGCAGGCCGTGCGCCGGCGCGCGGCGCGGGCCAGCGAGCGCCTGCGCAGCCTCACTGCCGCCAGCGCCAAGAGCTTCCTCAGGAGAAACGCCTTCGTCCTCTTCACCATTGCTGCAGTCCTGCTAGGTATGGAGCTGGTGGCAGTACCCGGCACCATTTATACATACGGGGAAATGTTTGTTTATTTTACAAAGATTTTGTTTTATCATAGCAATTTGACTAAGGAGGTGAAGCTGATGAGCTGACAGCTCGAAGTACTGTCCACATCGTGAGTACTTTTGTGTGCAAAATCAAGAGACCCAACAGAGAGTGTGTATGTGGGAGAGAGTCCTCGTTGATCCTTTCTGGCTCCAGTACAGAAACGGTCTCCAGTAAAGAGTTTGATGGTTCAACTCAACCAACCCTTGGTACAAATCATCTGTAACTGCCTGGGGGGGTTGGGTTCTTTCCAGCCCCGGCTTGCCACGGGAGTCTAACCGGAGAACTCCTGAGGCAAAGCCACAGTTACACTAGCAGGGAAAAAGGCTTGAGACCCTGTTTGCAGATTATTCCGAAGATAGCTTTATTTCTTCGAAGGGTTCTGGTCACAGAAGTCCGATTACATGTTATAACAAAGGGCTTTTATAGCTTTTGAAAGGATTGAGATTCTAACCAATAAAAACTACAAATTACAAACTAACCAATTATCTTAAAATTCCTAAGTAAGAAAAACCCAATCACATAACAACTTTAAGAACCAATAGAAATCCTAAGAGATAACAGAAGTTTTGATAAGGAGGAGGGGGGAGCATGCTTTAAGGAATTTCTTTGTCTAAGGATTGATGTTCCAGGGGCCCTGTTTGGGGGAAGTAATATCTTCTACAATCATCCAGATTTCTTCAGAGGCATCTTCTGAGTGCAGCTGTAGGCACAAGGGCTTTTCAGATTTGTCGCATAACTTTAGCCTGACAGGACCAGAACTGCTGCAAATGGTCATGATACAATGCCCACCAAATCTGCTTAGCAGATAGCAGGATATCCCAAGCTTTTGATCCAGGCTGTATGTCTCTAACTGGCTGAACTTGGCTTTAAGAGATGGGTAGACAAAGAATCTGAACTTTATTTTTTATTTTGGTCTGGGAGATCGTATCTCTCATCATGGCATGTTGTATTCATGAGCTTCCTGGGAACAGACTCCAGAAGAGCATCAGACAGGGAACACGGAGACCTGTGGTTTCGCACAAGGCTCCTCTGCACATAAATATGTCAGAGGGAGAGAGAGCATACCATAAAAACTCATAGCCATTTAGATAATGAGCATTTGTTCCTTTGGGAAGAGGAGGAACGGAGAGTAGATGAGAAAGAGAAAAGCCACACTGTAGGACTGAGGGACAGACCACTGGATCACACTGTCCCACTTCCATTCTCATCCCTTGCTGATCCACAGGGATTATCCTGGCCTTCTCCCTCCGGCCCTACCAGCTGACCTATCGCCAGATCAAGTATTTCTCCTTCCCTGGTGAGCTGCTGATGCGTATGCTCCAGATGCTGGTTCTTCCTCTCATCGTCTCTAGCTTGATTACAGGTGAGAAGTGCTTTCTGCTGCTTTCAGCCAAGACAATGGCCAGCAAAGCTGTTGTTCAGGTACCTCTTCATGACCCAGCTGGAGGTGCTTGGATTAGCTTGGTGACAAGCCTGAATCTACAGCCATAGTGAACATGATCCACACTGAGACCCCTGCTGGCTCAGTAGTGGTGCAGAAAAGCAGAAGACCTTGGGTTTTCTCAGAAGACTAGGGGGAACACGATGCAGTAGTTCCAATGCCCAGAACTTGAGCACTAACAAGGATTTAATCCTACATAATCTCAAATGTCTCCAAGTTTGTTGCCCAAGTAAACTTCAGGTTTCCTCCGGCCTAGAGAAGGTTAATTTGTGTCAGTCCAAAAGGGTTGAAGCTGATCACCAGCTGGAAGGCTTGTTTCACCCAGATCCTCAAGGAAGACATGACAGACAGGCAAGCTTTCAGACAGCAGAAGGGACTGCAAGGTGTTCCACCTGCTGAAACATCTCACCATTAGGGACTGAAAGGCCCAATGTACTAGGAGGGAATTATTCCCTTCTGAGAGTTTTAAAAGAAAATTGCTACATTCCCAAACACAGACTAAGATCCACCAGTGCTATGCTTCTTCATGACCACAAGCCACATTCTTCCATGTCAACATCACCTTGGAACTCCAAATTCTATTCCTCTTAGGCTGTGCTTCCTAGAGACCCTAGATCCCTGTCCAACTCATGCATGAGCCTTGCACCCTTTGAATATTCCTCAAGCTTTCCCTTTCTCTCTAAGACGATAGGCTTCCTCACCCTGTCTCTCTGTGTGACACCCCAGGAATGGCCTCACTGGATAGCAGAGTCTCAGGGAAGATGGGGATGCGGGCTATCATCTACTACATGGTGACTACAATCATAGCTGTCTTCATTGGCATCTTCATGGTGATCATCATACACCCAGGAAAAGGATCTAAGGACAAACTTCATCGAGAAGGCAGAATTGAGCAGGTGCAGACCACAGATGCCTTCATGGACTTGGTGAGGTAGGTAAACAAGATGGTCTCATCTCATGTTGAGACCATATCAGTGAGATTACATTCCTCCATGAAGTATCCTTTTGAAGTATCACAGCTCTAGGCACATAGTCTTAGGGAAAGAGGTTAATGGCTGAGTCTTGGCAAGGCTGCTACTTCTAGTTTAGTCTAGCTAACTGGCTTTGCCACTCTGAGACTGAGTGCTTGGCCTGGAGTCCAGCCCTTCTCCAGAGGTATTAATGTAAGAGGTCATGGTGTGCTCAACAGAACATGTAATGAAAACCATCAGTGGTTACCTGCCTTTCAGAAATTCATCTGGCAAAGGCTACTCCAAATATCCATCTTCAACAACCAAAGGAAATCAAGAAAGTGATTCCCAAGACATTGCCTTTTCTTCCCTTGCTGTGACCTTACTCAGTGAGTTGCAAAGCTGTACCATCTCAAGTGGTATAAAGCCGTGTTTTTGTGGTACAGGATAACAGAGAGCTCACATGGCAGCTGTAGAGGTGAGGCTGAGTGCAAGGCAGTGTATTAAACATTGTAATATGGTATTGTTTCAAGGTTTGGTTGGGTTTGATGATGGTTTTACAATGTACCTGTACCCCAGAGCAGTGTGTGTGTGTCATCTCTTTCCACATACCTGAATAACTTTCTGGAGTCTGAAAACATGCAGTGGAAGTCTGACAAGTTGCGAGAGGTGCTGGGTCCAAATCAGCATATTCCCTTATTCTGTCAGTCAGACTGAAAGGGCTTAAGTGGACATTATAAAAGTTGTGACCTCAGACACTGCTCTGGGACAAAGGAGTTGGCCAGGAAGCCCATGTTTTCTTCCTAGTTCAACAGGACAATAACTCTTTCCTTGTTTTATCTACTGCAGGAATATGTTCCCGCCCAACCTGGTAGAAGCCTGCTTCAAACAGGTATGAAATCTCATCTTTGCACCTTGTGCCCTGGACCATAGTCCTGTCTACTTCTCTGAGGGATGGATAACCACTTTACTCCCCAGGTGTGACTGCTGCAGGAGGCACTGCAGACGTTTTCTGCGTTATAGAATACGTAGTCTTTATTATAACATCCTTCATGCAAGCTTTTCAAACTGTCTGTACATGGGGGCTTCAACCTCCATTCCCATCCCACAGAAGCAAGAAGGGTTTGCATGACTTCAGGTAGCAGGCTTGGACTGGCAGTGATATGGAATAGATTCTCCAAGAATCTGTCTCTTCTGCAGTGCTAGTGCCCTTAGAAGCAGCACAAAGGGTTATCAGAGAAGCCAGAATATCTCAGTCCTAGCAACATGAGATGCTCTAATGGTCTCTTTTGACCTTCTGCTCTATGAATTTTCTGAACTTTCTGGTGAAAGCACTACACTGGGGACCTTGAAAACAGGCAAAGCAAGTTTCCAGCATAGGTCAGCAGCAACCTGCAGTACTCTCCTTACTTTAAGAAAGGATGTAAGAGCCTAGCATGTGTCCTGTTCATCTGAACTAGGGCCTGTGAGTGCATTTGATAATCTGTCAAAATAAAATCATTTGATAATCTGTCTTTTCAGTACAAGACTCAGTACAGCACCAGGGTCTTCACCAGAACCATTCTCCACAGCAGCAATGTCACAGCAGGTGTGACAACCACTCAGATCCCTGTGCCTGAGAATTTCACCAGCATCATGGAGAATGTCACTCATGGCCTGGGAACCATCTCCGAGGTGCTGACCTTTGAAGAAGTCATTCCCATCCCAGGCTCAGCCAATGGGGTGAACGCTCTGGGGCTGGTAGTGTTCTCCATGTGCTTCGGTTTGATGATCGGCAGCATGAAGCAGAAGGGACGGGCCCTGCGGGAGTTCTTTAACTGCCTCAACGAAGCCATCATGAGGCTGGTGGCCATTATCATCTGGTGAGGAGCACGGCCGGTTGGAGCAGGAGGTCTGCAGGTGCAGTTTCCATTGACATGATGAGAAGTGGGGTAGCTTTAAGGATTTCATGCACAAGACAGGAAAAGCAGATGGGCACAGCTCTACTTTGGCTCCATCATGCTGGAGGGAAAAGTCTGGATGGGATATTTGTTCACATTTCATTTCCTGTTCTTTTTGTTTTTACCTTAGAAATATCAGGTACACCAGGACTTGCTTTTCTTGAGGCTTCTGGAAACATCCTTGGAAGACCAGAGAGCTGGAGTGGAAGATCTCTTAGCTTTACCAACAGGAGTAGGGTGTGAAGCTTTCTCACCAAAAGCTTTCCTTCCAGCTGTGTTCCAGGAGTCTGGCTTAGCTATGAATCACAGTAACCCTTTGCCCCTTTCCTGCTTTCAGGGTGGCAGCTGTATGCAGTAATGCAATAGCTCTGAGAGCTGAGCTGCGTTGAGAGGATCAGCTCAAAGTTACTGCCTTTCAGTTTGAAATCTCTCAGATCATGACTCCTGTGGAGCTCAGCTGCTCATTGCTTTCTGTCAAGGTTCCCTATGACACATGGTCCAGACAAACAAGGCTTTGCTGAGACAAGTCTACTTTAGAAGGCAGCATTTTACCAAATATTGTTGTTTTAAGCTTTTTACTCAGTTAGGACTCAAAAGTTTTGTCAGGTTCTGTTGAATCTGGTGTTGTTTGGGGTGATAGCAAGTAAAGAAGCAGGAAGGGCCTTTGCAGGGGTTTCACAGAGATGTTTACTTCAGCCACGCACGTGCACCATCCATGGTTCAGGGAACAAAGGCTAAAGGGGCTGAGAGGGTCTAGGTTAAGAAGCCTCAGAGACCAATTACCAGGGGACATGGGGGAGTCACAAGGGTGGGGTTAGGGCAAAGGGCCAACAGGGAAACAGGGTGGGAGTGACCAAAAGGCTGATGGACAGGGAGAGGGCACAGGGCTGGAGGCCTCTCATTTTCCCTAATTGGGAACGCCTTTCTGGGTCTCCACAAGGTACTGCAAAAGAAGACAGATGCTGGTCTGGCAGAATACAGGCAAATGTCTGTCAGGGAAGAAATCTGTCAGCCTGACACCCTCTCACATTTTAGATCGCTCCAGCTTCCTTTCCTTGGTCTTATAAGTTACAGTTTTGTATCTCAGAGCAAAATCCTGAGCACAGCAGGACAGGCCTTACAGAAAAATGCACAAAGGGGAAGAATATCCCTGAGCTCATAGCAGATGTTGGGAAGCCCCATGCCCCCGGGATCTTTTACTCCATGTCTGAACCAGAATTTGGGGCTTTGCTTTCCTAAGAACAGGTAAGACTTGCCTGAGGGCACAGAAACAAGAGCATGAGCACAGTGGAACAAGTAGACCTGCACACTACTCTTGAGACCTTCAAAACCCCTCCATAAACCTCCCTTTAGATGAAGGAAGGCAGGGTGTTTATGTATAGAACATTGGTTACACTTGGGACACTGCCTGTGCATGACTTCCTGTAGCCACAGTCTGCAGACCATCTCCCAGGAGCTTGTTTTTCCTGGGGAGATCTGGTCACTGGCTGCAGCCAAGGATGTGTTCTAACAGGAAGGTCAGAGGAAATGAAATATTTATTAAATCCTTTCCTGAAACTTTTCCAAACCTCCCAGGCTAAGCTGGAGTTTGGCATGTGGATCTCTGAGCCTTGTGCATGAGTTGCATGTGAGCTCTTGAGCTGCAGAGGTCCATCCTGAGAGGTGTGGCCATGGAGCTGGAATTTTATTTGGTCCAATTATTATAGTAGTGCCCACGATTCTCTCCATATCTGACTTAATTCTTCTTTTCTGTGAAGCCTCACTGCTGCTTGTCAGCTGCATTGTTATGGAGGGGGGGAACAGACATGAGGAATGGGAAAGATAGTAGGGTACCTCAAAATGGGGTTTTATATGAGCCATGGCTGCTTTTACAGGTGTTGGTGTACCCAGTCCTTGTTACATCAGATCTGGAATCACTAGATGTTCATATTCCCTAAATGTGAGCATCTGAAGACAGCAAGGCTGATACCCCAGAGCCTATAGGACACTCTTGCTTTTACTCTCTGATTCTCTATTACTCCTGTGCTTTCCTATGTCTCTTGGGAAAAAAAGAATACTGTCAGCCCAAGCGCTGTCAGGAAACGAAGAGACTCTGAAGGTTTCTCTACATAACCTTCCTTATCAATTCTACAAGGAGTGTTGTAGAAGTGTAGAAAACCCAAGACAAAGAGGAAACTACCACTGCCCATGCTGTGTGCAAAACAGAGTGCTGGGGTCCCCAGGCACCAAGAGCTGATTTTTGACCATGGGATGAACAAGTCCCAGCTCTCTCCAGGTTTCTAGAAAATAAACCAGCAGTATAATCCAATATAAGGCTCAGTGAGCACTTATGGTATGCTGGCTTATTGGAGATTTATCCAGACAGCATGTATTAAAGCTGGTGTGAAAGTGTGAGAGCCAGTCCTGACCATAGGCTTGTGTTTCTGTCACAGGTATGCTCCAGTTGGGATCATGTTTTTAATTGCGGGCAAAATCCTGGAGATGGATGACCTGGCAGTGATGGGAGGCCAGCTGGGGATGTACACGCTCACTGTCATCGTTGGACTCCTCATTCATGCCCTTTGCATCCTGCCCCTGCTCTACTTCATTGTCACTCACCGAAACCCCTGGGTGTTCATTGCAGGGCTCCTGCAGGCTCTCATCACAGCCCTGGGCACCTCCTCCAGGTATGATGGCTATGTAGGAGTGGGGTTTGGGCTGATGCAGATACTGCATCTCAGCACTCCATTGCTCTCAATGCAGCACTGTGGTCTTACAATTTCTACCACTAGCGGCTTTTTGCAGTGGACCAGCCAAACTCATTTGGGAGTGGGAAGGTTCCCACTGCCCTGCTCAGGAGCCCTACTCACATGACCAGCTCTGAATGGCCTGTATTCCTCCTGACCAAACACAAGGGTAACTTTGCTTACCACTGAAATGCTGAGCTCAGGACAAATATCCTGCTGAATCACAGCATTATTCTACATGCACATAGCTCTCACGCACATGTACTTGCACACATTTTCATGTCCATCTCTCCCAGGCACACAGACTATATGCAGCTGTCATTAAACGTCCTGGAGACCTGGGCAAAGGCATCAACACCAGTATGTTCAATGACTCACACTGCTATGTCACACAGCCAAAGCAAGGGATGGTAGGTAACTGTTGCTTCACTAAATGCTATGTTTCTTGCTATATTTGTGTCCTGACAAGCACATAGCAGGCTCTTCCACATACATTCTCATACCAAAATACAGAGCATTTTTCCTGCTCATGTTCTCTTTCAGAAACAGTTCTTTGCTTTCTTTGCAAGATATATTCTCAAATGTGTCATTCTTGTCTTATGGACTGAGAGGGATGGGAAAGGGCTCAAGTTTTTTTAATAGCAGAAAAAGGAATTCTGGTCTTGAGGCTCTGCCCTATGTACCCTGAATCCTCCTTCTTTTGGTCTTATACCAGCATCATCAGCCTCAGTGTTATACAGCCCCTGCCCCAACCCCCTGAGAAAAGCCATGTCAGAATGTGCAACTGCAGCGTGCATCATATCTGAGGAAGCCTTGCTTAGAATGTTCTTTCTCTTAGCTTCTGGCCTCTAGCTCACATGGCAGGGTGAAAAAGCAGGTGGGTAAAGTCATAAGCTAGCAGAGGCATAGTCCTTCTTCCTACGTCAGCATACATGCAATTCATGTGGCTTTGTAAATTCCTTTCAGCTCAGCGACTCTGCCCATAACCTTCAGGTGCCTGGAAGAAAACAATGGTGTGGACAGGCGCATCACGAGGTTTGTGCTGCCTGTGGGAGCCACAATTAACATGGACGGCACTGCTCTGTACGAGGCCCTTGCAGCCATCTTCATTGCCCAAGTCAACAACTATGAACTTGACTTTGGGCAAATCATCACAATAAGGTGACTTTTGAAAGTGTTTTGGGAATACAGAAAGGGTTTCAGTTTTGTTGGCTTATCTGAGGTGTGATCGTGTTCCTCTTCTGCTCAGAAGAGACAATAAGGGGGAAAAAAAGTGTGGGAAAGAAGGGTTGTACTACAGCACCAGATGTGAAAGCACATGTGAACACCATGACTTTGAGGCTCCACTTGAGCCCTTCTTGCATGTCCAGGTCTTAGGAAAAGCTGTGGTGTGCAGTCTGTTATGAGGGGGTTTCTGGCAGGGGCAGTCTGGCATTGTGTTGATGTCCCATGTATCACCATCCTTCTTGGTGACCAGGACAGAAAGGCTGCCAAGATGATGATGAGTTTGAGCTACTTCCTGACATTTCTGCAAACGCTACCACCTCTTTTCTTCCCTTTGCTGATAGCTCTGCTTTCCCATTCCCTCCAGCATCACTGCCACGGCAGCCAGCATCGGGGCCGCAGGTATTCCCCAGGCAGGACTGGTGACAATGGTTATAGTACTGACATCAGTGGGGCTGCCTACTGAGGATATTACACTGATCATCGCTGTGGACTGGTTCCTGTAAGTTCCTTGCTCAGCAGGCACGCACTGCTGTGCATTCCTGACAGTGCTTACAGATCTTGTCTGTACTCCTGATGTTTCTAAAAGCAGGCTCACTAACCTGTACCATTAAGCTTAAAACACTCCTGTATCCCTGAGACCTTTGCACAGTAGCCCTCTATGCCCATGCTGGAGTCTTCGCCAAGTGCTTCAGTGACTCAAGGCATCAGAGATAACTTGCTGATCAGCTTGGGGACCAAACAGAATGTCCTCCATTTGCTTTATTTAAAATGAACCCAGAAATTATCTGCAGAGTCATAGGAAAAGGTTGTGCCAATAATAAGCAAATCCACACTACAGAATGATAGTTCAGGGTTACAAAACACTGAAAGAGGGATGAGACTGGGCAGTACAAAGCTGAAGAGTGTTTACATGGGTGCAGCTAGTCAGCCACACTGCTACATTACAGCTTTCTTTCCCTTTTAAATAAAATCACTTGGGACAAGTGATTTTATAGGAGTGCTCTTAGAAACCAGATTGAAGAATGCATTTGTGCACAGTCGTACCTCTCTGTATTCTCAAACACCAAAATCCTGACAGATTTTGTCAGTGTTTCCTCTGTTCTTTTGTATCTTGTATTGTTGATTTGTAGCCAAAGCAGCCAAAATCTGCTCCCAGCCATGGGTGACCAGCTGGAAACAGTTTTGTGGAACAGCTTCACTTCTCCTGTGATTGTGCATAAGAACAGACTTGGCTGGGAAGAGCCCTGCCTCCTAATAAGCCAGGTTACTTCTTGTGCTTACTCAGAGTAGATTATTTCAATCAGGTGCCACTGTTACCACTGAAGGAACTGATGGGGCGCTGGACTGGTGACAGCTTCAGCAGCTCTGATATACTGTCATGGTTGTGGAGAATATCTCATTGCAAAGTGTCTTTTAGATGTGCTATTTTGCACAAAGAATCTGGTTCCTTGTCTTCGTGCATGCTGTCCATGTTGAGGAAATCTGCCTCCACACCAGTGCTGTCATAGGTTTGCACTAGAATTTCAGCACTTTTTGTAAAACAAAAAGCAACTTAAGTGAAACAGATGTGGTGAGGCCATCTGACTCTGCAGCAAGGCCTTTGGAAAGGACAGTGTCCATGTATAAACACAGCAAGCTTCCTCTTCATTTGTGTCAAGTCCAAAACTTTTCAGTAAGAAATTGAGAGTGCAGTAAAACAGGAATGAATGTGATGCTTGAGCTCAAGGATGTCAATCAAGGAAGGCTCTCTGGGAGTAATTTTCCAGTCAGTGTTGAAGTATCCATTATCAGAATGACTTAGAAAGTAGAAAAAGTTTCACTGAAGATGTTTCTTGAAATAATCTTCATCCCCTTAGTTGCTACTATGAAACTGCATTTTGTTTTTCTCTCTGATTTTTCAGGGACCGCCTTAGAACCACTACCAACGTCCTGGGGGATTCTCTGGGAGCTGGCATTGTGGAGCATCTCTCCCGGCAAGAGCTGGATGCGCAAGACTGCGAACTTGGTAATTCTGGGATAGAGGAGAAAGAACAGCTCTCACACCTGGTTTGCCCACAGAATGACACCCACAGGCACTCCAGAAGGGAGACAGCACTGTGAAATCGGGCAGCAGAGTGCAGATTAATGCTGTAAAAAGTGAAAACTTGAAACAGAAGTCCAGAGTGGAGGACAGAGAAAGATCCATTGTGCAAGACACTCACTTTTCTACCACCTCTGCCACATGCAGTCTTCCCTATTCCTGTTGCTCTCCTATTTCTCTGACTGGCATTAAAGAGGAGAAAATTAAACTGCAAAGAAAGCCTGATTTAGTCATTCTTATGAGGCCCAATAGTTACACCTGAGTAAGGAAGACCTAGTGAAGGAGCTGGACTAGGAGCTCCTTTATTTCTGATCTAAGTAGCCAGGTGAGTCGGGAACACCACTGTCTGTGGACTGGCACCAAAATGTTGCCATAACTCTGTCCTGCAAAATACAGCTGCAAGATCTTCACTTGGTTAGTACCTTCGCCCAAACAAGCTTTTAGCATTATCTCCTTGCTCACAGTCCTGGTGTTTGCACGGATGCAAACTGTGTTTGCACTTGATGCTTCCTGAGAGCTCCACTGGCAACCTGTTTGGTTGCAGATACTAGAGTCATTCACCTCCTGAAGGAATGTGGGATCACACAGCAGGGACAGCTGGCTGGTAGCACCAGTAAGTATCAATAGGCTTCTCATTAGTGGAAGATTCTAAAGTACTGTGAAAGAAGCAAACGGTTTAAAAATTTATTATATCCATTATTCAGTCTTGAAACAGTTCGTCCCTCTACCAAGCTCTGCCAAAACCCGGTTAACTTCACTTCTCTTTAGCAAGCTCTTCTCATCCTGTTGAAACCGGAGGGGAAACACAAAGTTTAAGAACAATTTGCCCATCTGAGCAGCTGGGTGGTACATCCATGCTAGGAATGACTCCCTTCCATGCCAGATTTGCTCAGAAAACAGTTTCACTCTTCATCACAGGATTCCTAAGGAAACAATTCCTGTGCTCATCTCTGCCTATTTTCAGAAGTGACTTCCCCTCCGTTACATTGCTGTAGAATGTGCTTTCAAACACCTCTGTCTTTCTACACCTCCTTATCTTTTACAGGCATAGCCAAATAACTTCTTAGTGCTTGCACAGGTTTGCCAGATCCTAGACTTAAAAATTCAGGATATATTTTTTTAATTCCTACCAAAGGGAATTCAGCTTCTGTTTAACACATTTGGACATAAGCTCAAATTACATCCATAACATCTCAGAGTCTAAAGATAGAAGTAGAGACCTGCTTCATCCATGCTCTCTCCCCCTTCCTTGGCATGGCCAGGAATACAGCTAGTATCTTTCACACCAGTGAACAGGACTACTAGGACTTGTTCCGTAACATCCAGGTCCATGAACATCCAGAAAATGAATGTCTGTAACTCAACCAGGAAGATGTTAAGGATGCACAGTGTTGGGGCTGTTGCAGTGTAGCTGTCCTGCTTTTGACAATGGCTAAGGGCAGGAATAGCAGTGAGCAGCCTCCTGACCCACCGAGGAACTATCTAAACTGGGCAGCTTTCATTTGAGGTCTGCTCATTATTCCAAACCCACCATGTCACTTACACTCCTCTGCCCTGGCTTTACACGCTGTTTTTCATCCCTAACCATAGCCATACACTCAGAGTTGCACATCGTTGAAGGAAGACCTCAGAGGCATTGCTGGAGTCAACTCTGCCAATCACAACTGCACACCTGCCCATGCTGCCCTCCCTAGCACTAGGAAAGCTTCCTCAACACATTTCTTGAGATGTTCAAAGCCAGATCCTGACACTTTTTTCAGTTGTTCAGAAGCTCTAGGGTTATATATTGGTGGCGCCACATTCCACATCCTGTTGGCAGAGTATCGCATTTTCACAGGCTGGACAATTATTGGGAATCTAAGATAAATGCACAGATGCATCCCTTTTATTTAAGACTGGTAGCAGAAGAGGGTAACAAGAAGTGTGTGCTAGTTCTGTTTAGCAGTGGCTAGCTCCAGACTGTAAGACAGCAAGTTGTTTGGTGACTGTGGAAGGCAGGTTGATTATTTTGACAAGAGATCTACTCTAGCAACAGGCAAGTGAGCTGGATAATAAATGATTATCCTTCTCTCTGTACACTTTTATTATCTTGTTTGAATACTTTTATAATGTCTGCTCTTCTCCTTTCTAGACTAAACAGATCCTGTATATATCACAGGTAATAATCATTCATGTTCCTCTCCTCTGAACTTTCTTCTTGCTGTTCCACATCTTTCTTGAAGTGGAATGACTAAAATTTGACACAACAATCCAACTAAAGGTTTATTATTACTGAGCACTGAGGAAAGAATATTTCCTGCACATTAAAATGCACATTAGACCTTGGACTCATGTTACCATGGTTGTTAGTAGACTATGCATCGGCTGATCAGGATAACTGTCCCTGATGCATGCATACAGCAAACTCAAGTCTGTTCATCTTCTGCTAACTCTTAGCAAGGTTAGACTCTTACTTTGATGAGATGGCTCTATCTGAGGACTGGATCTTAATCAAAGAGTTTTCAGATACACTGCATCAGCTTGTACCTCTAGTGAGCTAAGATAGCACTAGCTTATCAATTACACTGCTCAGCTGACGAGTCTAAACCTTCATAAAGAACAGACCGGCTTATAAAACCCAATGGAGTGCTTTATTTGTTAACAACAGCATGATAGCATTGACCCTAGTCCAGTGGTAATACATGATAATTCCTACATCATTTTAAGCAGGATTGCTGCCCATCAAGCAATTTCCCAGCCTGTGTTTGTGCATTTGATTATTACTGCTGAAGTACAGTAATTTCAATTTGTCCATATTGAACTGCTTCTTGGTTTTCTTTATTTTTTTCAGACTATTTGTCCAACTTTTCAAGAAAACATTGAATTCTAATCCTGAAGAGACTTCCTGTATAAAAAGGGCAAACTGAAGGATGAATCAGAAGATTATTGGATTGGATTCTAGCTCAAATAGGAATTAATTCTGGGAAGTCCTAAGGCTTGGGTTACACAGACAGTTATACTAGATGGTCATAAGGGTCCCTTCTGGCTTTATAATATATGCACGTGCTTTCTGGCTTAGACATATCGCCAAGGGTCTTTCCAGCCCAATCATTTCTAAAAGCTACCTGAAAGGATCCTAATGATACTTTAATAAAACTCAGCAGTCTAACCTGTTTTCAGTTCCTGTTAGCAGACATGTACACATATCACAAAAGGGACTCTCCATACCACATTGCATCCACATGTTCACAGATGTTCCCACAAAGCAGAATGCATCAAGCCTTGCCATTTGTGATTTCCTGCTTTCCACACAATATTGACAGAGCACAAACGAGTAGAGGCCTCGTTTGCCAACAGTGCAAACCAGTCTTTCTTTGGGAATTTCAGGATTCAGTTCATAGCTTTTAGCTCTGGTATTTACCCATGTTGTTAACCAGATTATGATTTGGATTATCTGTTTACAGTACCTGAACATCAAAGTATTGTCAGAAATTTGCATATACTTACATATACATGAAAAGGGTGCATGTGTGCAAGCATACGTATACACAGAGTCAAATTTTTTGTTACTAATCCAAGAAGGAAAGCCAATATTACAGTCTCACTATGTGTAAAGCTGCATATTTCATTTTGGTGTCACCTTGATTTACTCATTTAATCCCATATTTAAAAGAAAAAACTGAGGCTGTTATACTTCATTCCAAAAATGAGTCTTTCAAAGCCAGATTTCCCAGAAAGGAGCTCAATGCATGCCAATTTTGACTTGTACCTGCTGGTGATGAAATGAGAACTTCTCAATGTATAGAAAAAATTCTCCACTGTGTTCTTGTCTGTACACATCCCAAAGACCCCCATCCACACTGCATCTGTCTTGGCAAAGGCCAAGCTTTCAGAACTCAGTCAACAATACAAAAGTATTTGTACTCCTTCCAAATCCAGTGCTGACCTTGTACTAACTCAGCCTTCAAAACTGGATAATTGAAAGGTATTTCATAATTCTATCCACTAACTTTTAGAACTACCAGATATTTGTGAGTTTACACAGTCTTTACTGCAGTCCTTTACTGCTTCTCCTTGCAGAAACTTTCCAAGTTTCTCCTACTTGCAAACAGATTTCTTCCTAATGATTACAGATGGGATGAAACAGAGAGCTATCTCAATGCATAAATACACAAGAAGCTCTTGGATAAGGACATACCTCTTCAATACTAACTGGAAAAGAAAAAAATCCAGGAAGAATACAGATTTTCAGTTAGGCCACATCACTTTATGTATGTGATACATGCACACTGTTCCAGAAGTCAGAGCTGCCCATGAAAACTGACCTAAAATTGTATGTTCTTCTGCTCTGCCCAAAGAAGAACTGGAAATCAGTTCTGTACATACTGTACAGTGTGTTCATGGCATTCGTGCAATTTGACTCTGTTAATTCCTGAGGGCTTTTTCTTCATGCTGTTATTTTCAGTATTAATACAGATAGTTTCCATATTTGAAAAATAAAGGGAATTTTTTCCACAATACTTTTCCATGATGTTTTTTTTTCCTATTATTTTTTCCTTGGGACTGTGACCTTCCAAAGTCACAGACATTACTTTTCACATGATGTATTATATTTTCTTATCTCCATGTGCCTACCTCATGGGTCAAATACTAATCTCAGATTTTGACAAGGCCTTTCCCTAAAGCTTCTCCTTTGATGCCGTCTTTGGCATATGCCCACAAATTGACAAAGCTACGTTAGGTTTGCTTCATTTGCACCAGACATCACATGGACACATATTTCCATCTGGAAAATGCACCCCCAAAAAAGATTATGTGGAAGAGGCCCCAGAGGCTTAAACAATAAAGGGTTTACATTGCTTGCTAAAAGGTTGCATGAATAGCATGGCATCTGCACAAAGTGAAAGCTGTTTGTTCTCCCCTTGATATCCCTTTTTCTTGTCTTCTAAGACAAGAGACAGGAATCTGCTGAATAATCTTCCAAGAGACAGGAATCAAGCTGAATAACAGGGCTGCTGGGGAAAGGGCATCCCCAGTCCCACAGCACCCAAGAAAGACAACAGCACAGACTCAGAAGTCAGACCATAAGACAACAAACAGCAAGTGACGAGCAGGTCTGAGGGGTGGGTCCCAAGGCAGGCTGCCCAGGGCCCTTAAGGCCTAATCGTCCACTTGGGGTGTCTCTGCAATCCAGTCCAGCCCTCCTGCCCTCCCAGCCATGCAGAGTCCTGTGTGGTACCAACTCGGCTGAGGGGTCTCTGAAGATCCGCAGTCAAACCCCTCTGCTCAGAGCAGAAGCAACTTGCGCAGGCTGCTCAGGACTTTGATTGGATTTTGAACATCTCCAAGGATGCAGGTTCCACACACTGTTCCAGCACTCAATCACCCCCACTGCAAAAATGCTTTTCTTTGTTTAAATAGAATTTCTTGTCTTTCGATCTGTGCCCATTGCCTATTGTATTTCCACCAAATATCACTGAGACAACTCTCAAGGCTCCCTTGAATCTTTAAATTTAATTTAATCTTTCAACAGGATGGAAAGATGGGCTGACAGGAACATCATGAAGTTGAGCGAAAAGAAATGCAGTGTCCTCCACCTGGGGAGAAATAACCAGGACAAAGGGGGGCCAACCTGCTGAAGAACAGCTCTGTGGAGGAGCACCTGAGGGCTCTGCCGGACCCTGAGCTGAAGCCGAGCCCCTGCTGTGGCCCTGCCTGTCCTGGAGAGGTTCAGGGACGGGCGCCTCCCCTCAGCACTGCTGAGGCCACGGCCGGCCACCCGCCTCCAGCTCCGGGCTGCCATGGGGGGTTCAGCGAAGTTCATCACTGCAGAGATGATGGAGGGACTGGGCATCTCCCCTGAGGAAAGGCTGGGGGAGCTGGCACTGCTGCCTGCTGAAGGGAAGGCTCAGGGGTGTCATAAATGTAGAGCAATACCTACCTAGGGGAGGTGTGAAGACAGAGGCAGGTTCTTCTCAGTAGTGCCTGGTGACAGGACAAGAGGCAATAGGCACAAAAAGAAACACGGGAGACTTCCTCGAAATATCAGGAAAGACTTTTTAACAGAGAGCCTGTCGGAGTAGTGGCATAGGGCGATTAGAGAGATTATGGAGTCTCCATCCTTGGAGATACTCGGGAGCTGTCTGGGCAACTGACTGCAGGGAACCGAGGAGAAAAGGAAGGCTGGGCAGGGGCCAAAGCCACACTCATGGCGGCCGCGGCCGCGTCCCCCTCTCCGACCCCCGCCTGGCCGGGATCGGGACCGCGAGCGGGACCGAGACTCGAACCCGCGCTCATGGGCGGGCTCGGACGTGCGCGCCGCCACGCGACCCCGCGCGGGCGGAGCCGGCGCTGCCGGGAGCGGCTCCACCT
>JAOTBB010001140.1:244142-266453 GCA_025629985.1 Chamaetylas fuelleborni
GGGGTCCAGAACTTTAATTATGTCTTGCCCACATAATTTTGCCCCAGAACTGAAGAAAATACGATTATTGCTGAAAATCTAGTTTTAACCATTTATGCCCGATATTTTTAGCTAAGTTAAGAAATAGTATTTTTAAAAGCATCAAATCAGTAATTTCCATTAGAAGGAAAAATACAAGGACAGAAACATGGCAGAAGAGACAGATCCAGGGTGAGTTTTGCTTTGAAGCCTGGCTTTTTTTCCTTCCCCTCACTTTTCTTCACTTGCATTTGTTCTGGACAGCCGAGAATGTGCAGTCCTGTCAAAGCTGAATTCATGTGAGTTCACAAGTCAACTCCTTTTCAAATGAAGTCTTACATATCCTGCTGCATTATCAAAGCGCAATGTTTGATGGCATTTTGGAAATAAACTACTGGTTTGGGGTTACCTGGAATAGAAATATTTTCCTATAACTTGGAAGGGTTTGGTATTCCTAAGGTATGACTTGAGGATTGGTCTTTATATTTGATTGAGACATGGAGCACCGGTCAGTCATGTCTATAGGAGCCACACTGGATATCAGATTTGAGGAGCGTTTATAGGAAAACACATAGAAAAGGAAACTCCTGTATAAAAGCCAAAATAATGAAACATGGTGTCTTACGAATGTGTGTACTCTCATTTCTAAATTTTAGCTTATTCAAAATACAATTTAGACTCTCCTTTTCATGCTGAAGAGCTGAAATCACATGTAACGGGGAGATTGATTGTTGCTGATTTCTTTTGACTTTCAGGATTCGTATAAACAAGCAACTAGAGGTTGAGCCTGAAGAGCCTGAGAACAAACAAAAAATGAGAAGGAAACAGAAGCGATCTAAGAAGGAGTCTGAAGAGGAGTCTGGAGCAAAGGACCAAGCTGTGGAGTTGGTACTAGATCCTGTAGCTGCTTCTTCGAAGGAAGTTCTCATGGTGGAAGTAGAGAATGTGGTTCATGAAGATTTCCAGATCACAGAAGAGGTTAAAGTAAGTGAATTAGTTTACAAGCTTGGACATGTTCTGTAGAATTGCACCTACGCTTCTTCCTTCAAGGGAAGAGTTATAAAATCAGGCTCTAATTTCAGGCTGCAAAAACTAGTTCCTTCTAGGGAGATTATATGAAAGTAAAGAGTTTTCATTTCAACAGCTCAGTTCCTTAGAATAAAATGATGTTGACATCAAAAAGTTGCTGAATGAAGAGGCTGGTCTGTGCTTAAATCTGTGTGATGACCTCTATCAGAGTGTTTGCTTGAAGGTGGCTTGAGTGTTCAACCTGATCATATATTCTGGCCAAGAGCCAGTCAAGTTCTGTGCGTGCAGAAATCCAGCCTATAGGTCTTGTTACCTTTCCTGTGAGGGAAACTGCCCCAGCACCAAGAACCATCACAGCCCACCACTGAAGTGAGTGGCTGGAGTCTGGGGAATGTCATACTTGTACTGAGATCTTACCTATCCTTTTCCATTCTTTTGGTGATTAAATTTTTTTTTGTATTTATAGGCACTAACTGCAGAAATTGTTAAAACAATTCGGGACATCATTGCCTTGAACCCCTTGTACAGGTATGTCTTTCCCATGCTGCCCTGCTTTGGGAACAGCATGTTCTCAGGCTGGAACGTGCTGATGTTTTCTATACCACTTGCCTTTCTGCTGTAATGAAGTAGAGATATTTGCTGAATTGTCACATAGATTTTTGGTTTGGGATGTAAGCTCCATCTATTGTTGAAATCAAAGTTTTGAAAACCTGATGTGCAATTTAGAAACAAGATAGAATGGTTAAGTCCTAAGGCAGGTGATCTGGGTCTAAGTGAAACTCACTGCAGTATCATGATCTGATCCATGTCTTACGAACAGGATAAAAGTTTTGGAATACTGGCACTAAAAGTCCTATGTAACTGTTTGGAGAGCATTTCAGATACTTAGTTTTATATATTGGTGATCATTCCTCTAACAAAGTGATTTATCTGTTTGTTACTGAGTATTGATATAGTCAAATTTCAAAAACAGTTTGCTATGAAGCTGAGCTGTGTTTCATTTTATTGCACTGTCATAACAAGTAAATTAGGATACTCCATTTTGAATGTAAATTTACAGAGTATTTTGGGGGTTTTTACCTTCTACTTTCAGAGAGTCCGTACTTCAGATGATGCAGGCCGGACAGCGTGTGGTAGATAACCCTATCTATCTGAGTGACATGGGTGCAGCCCTAACAGGGGCAGAGTCACACGAGCTTCAAGACATCTTGGAAGAAACCAGTGTAAGATGAAGTTTTTAACTCAAATGATATGAATGGAATCAGTACATCTGTTGTATGTCATGGTTTCTTTACCAGCCTCAGTACAGAAGAGACTTCAGTGCTACTTTTGATGATATGTTAATATCAGTGACTAGATTCCTGTTGAAGGATACAGTAGATCATTAATACTGATTTACTGTGGGTAAATCAGAGTGCTCTACGTCTTTGGCAGATCATTTTCTTTGTGTGTTGTGGAGTTGCTGCATGTTTGTCTTTCCACATCTGCAGGTGCTGTAAAGCTCTCCCGGACAACCTGTTGGAGTTTTTTATTCTGCCTTTCTCACTGTGAAGGAGAAAAAAAAAAAAAAAAAAAAAATATATATATATATATATCTCTTTACAAGAGTGTGGTGTCTCAAAACTAATTTTGTGCTGTTTCCAGATTCCCAAACGGCTTTATAAAGCTCTTTCTCTTCTGAAAAAGGAGTATGAGCTGAGCAAACTTCAGCAGCGTCTTGGAAGAGAGGTGGGTTTTTGGAGTAACAAATACCTTGTGTATATTTATATCATGTCCACCACTGTGATGCTTAGTGTGGGTACATGCTCTAAAGGGTACATTCTTTAGATGTAAGGTTTTCTGTTCTTCTGTTAGAAATGTGTTTTTTCATGCACATGGTAGAAGTAACAAGACATGAGGCTATAGCATTTGCTGTTAAATTGTGTCCAAGTTGTAATTTCATGCAAGATAAATCTAGAGCTCTGCAGTTTACCAAGCATCTGTGTACCAATATACAGCCTAATACTATATATAGCATATACTAGTGTAAATAGCACGTTATTTCAAACAACCCTCTGCTAACTCCTGTGAACTGTAGTAGTTCCTGTCTGTTGTAAGATTAAATCAGAATAAAGAAATTGCATCTAAATGGTAATGAAGTACAAATGTGAAGTATGTGAAGTACAAATATTTGAGTATACTGAGTCATATTTTATTTGTTAATTCCCAGTAAGTGGGGCTTTTAGAATTCATGTTAAGTGGAAAATGCTTTTGGACCAGGGTTGGAATTTTTGGAGACTTCTTAAGCAAATTGAACAGATGCAGTCTATGGGACCAGATATGCATCCAAGGATGGTGAGAGGGCTGATCAATGTCATTATTTTATTTTTTCACTCACCTTTAAAGCGCTGTGGTCATGGGGGAGGTTCCTGGGAAGCAGAAAAAGGTAAATGCCATGCCCATCTCCAAGAAGGAGACTCAAGGAGACTGTAGGCATGCCAGCCTGCCCTCAGTCCCTGGGAAGATTATGGGGAAAATTCTCCAATAAGTCCTGTACAGGCAAATGAAGAAGGACATGATTTGGAACAGCCAGAAGGGATTTTCCAAGAGCAAACTGCCCAATTGTCTTCTCTTATGAGAAGGCGTAGAACACAAAAAGGAAACATGGTTTAATGGTGGGCTTGGCTCGTCGGACTCAATGGTCGCAGAGGTCTTTTCCTACCGAAATGATTCTGTGATTCTAGCAATGCCTGTTGTATACCTTGACATTTGCATGGCCTTTGTTGGCGTCAACTGTAATAGTATTCTGACTAAATTAGGATGTTACAGACTGGAAGTATAGAGTATGAGGTTGGTGAAAAAACTGGCTAGACTAATGGGCAGAAAAGGTTGTGATCAACATGATAAAGTCTAACTTCAGCCAGCCACTAGTGGTATCCCCTTGGGGAGTCAGTAAGAACCTCCCTAAGTTCTGCCAAGAGAAATTCATAGTTCCAGATCAGGCCTGGAATAATCAGGATAGAAAATAGCTATACAGAAAAGGACTTTGAAGCCCTGATGTGCAGGAAGCTCGCTGTAAATTAGCAGACTGTCCTTGTGGCTTGGAAGGCCAACTGCATACTGGGCTTCAGTTGCCCTGTTAGGCCTCAGGTAGAAAGTAGTGGTTAGCCCTCTCTGTAAGGAGGTCACATCTGTCTTACTCTGCCCAGCTGTTGGTCTCCCCAGCACGAACAGAACATTGAAGCACTGAATGATGGCTAGTGAAGGCCACCAAGATATGGAGGGTGTTGGAGAATGTTGTTCAGTCACTTCTTGTGCTAGAATACACTGCAGATGACTTCCAAGTAGTATTTTCGGTTGCTGGGAACATCATAACTGAGGAGTATTTGGAAGCATTTGATGTTAGATGGGCTGTACCAGGAACACATTAGTTACTGTATTTGTTGCTTTGTCTAGGTTGAGGAGAAGATCAAGCAAACACATCGCAAGTATCTTCTTCAAGAGCAGTTGAAGATCATCAAGAAAGAACTAGGTCTGGAAAAAGAGGACAAGGATGCTATAGAAGAGAAATTCCGTGAGCGACTAAAGGAGCTGGTAGTGCCAAAACATGTCATGGATGTGATTGATGAAGAGTTGAACAAGCTGGGCTTGTTGGATAATCACTCCTCAGAATTCAAGTGAGTCCATGGCCATGTCATGCTGTCAGGGTTCATTGGGAGAGCGAAACATCAGTGCAGTTCCATGAAGCACTTAGCTTCCTGTCTCCCCTCTCTCTCCTCCCCTCCCCTCCCCACCTTGTAGCATATCATTACATTATAGGATTTTTCTCCAAATTGCCTGTGTTTCCTTATGTAGTCTACCTCTTTTGACCATTTGAGGTTTTCTGTCTTCTCTTGCAGTCTGATACTAGATACACAGAACGTGCAGTTAATTCCTCATGAAGTGTGCGATGATTCTTCTTCTGCTCTCAGTTTTTGCTCTTCCTTGTACTTTGCTGTCCTCAGTAGATGTGAGAGAAGCTAATACATGACATTGGCTAAGCTACCTGAGGTGGTCCCTGAAGTATTGGGGCAGGGTTGGAATTGCTAAGGAGTGAATGAATAGTTTATAACACATGTTCTGTGACAGGGATTGTCAGAAACTGATGTTGAATTGAACATTTCTTGTCTGTTGAGTCAGAGTGTGCTATACAATACAGCAGTTGATATATTTATCAGCTCTCTTAATGTTCTGAGTCTCTGCTTTTAAAAGTATCTTTTACAGAGTAAAAGACTGTGTTTGAGGGCAAACGTGCCTTTGGATGAGCAGAGTCTTGGCAATACTGGAAAAGACGTACTGGGTTTCACAGGCAGCATTGCTATCTTTCTCTTTCCTTAAGGGTTGTAACAGTGGTTGCAAGATTGCAAAGGAAGTACTTGGGAGAAAAAACCAAAGCTCTGGTGGCATGGCAATTGCCATCAGGTGAATGCTGGGCCCAGACAGGATTCTCACACTTCCCTGTGTCCATGATTGTGCACATCTTGATTGTTACTGCATTGTGCACATCTTGATTGTTACTGCATTGTGCAGACCTTCCTGTTCAATCGAATTCCTGATCTAAGTGCGTAGTTTTAGAAGAGTGAGTAGTGCTTTGACACGCCTGTGTTCTCTTCAGTTTGTCTATGCTGATTATCTCTACTGTTAACTTCCATACTGGTATCATTATCCTAGTCTTAAATCTTTGTCTGTGGTGTTGTACATCCAGGTGTTTTTTCTTGCTTCTGAGCCAGGAATCTTTCATCTCTACCATGTCTTAGTTTACTGTGGAGACAGAAAATTTTTTCTAGTTTTAGGTTTCATAACCTGATCCAAGCAGTTGATGTGATGCAGACCATATAAGCAGTCCTGTTCCTTTTCAGACGGGAGCCAGTCCCACACCAAAACAATTATACAGGGAAGTTGTGTGCAGAAATTTTAAGTCTTTTCATGGTATATTGGAGATTCTTTGTTTCAGAAAAGCAAAAGCTGTGAAAAAATGCTTTGGTTTTGGCTTTTTTTTATGGGGGAAGGGACAAGGGATTGAAGACTGTGAAAATGGTTAGCAGTGACTGCTCAAATAGTGATGTTCTCTACATAGCCTCACTTCTATGAGTAGTTTGTATCCTGCTTGTTGTGGATGAGGTTGTTTTGGGAGGTGGTGGAGGAAGACATGAGCTAGTGAATCACTCTGATTTGTGTGTTTGTCAGTGTTACACGGAACTACTTGGACTGGCTGACATCCATCCCGTGGGGTAAGTGTAGTGAGGAGAACCTGGAGCTGGCCAGAGCCCAAGCAGTTCTAGAGGAGGATCACTATGGAATGGATGACGTCAAGAAGCGAATTCTGGTAAGGCAGGAGTAGGCAGTGTGTCCCATTTCACACTCTGCTTAACATCAGGCATTTTGGATGTATTTTAGATTGCAGTCTCCATTGAATTGGTGTTAATTCATGCATCAAACAGAAAGCTGCACAAAAGACCCAAATGTTCTGGTGATCAGTTAATGTGTTTAATTACTTGTGGCAATGAAAGTCGCATTCTCATTTCAAAACACAATATTCTGGTTTGCACTTAATGCTGGGCAAGTAGTGACCAAGGGAAGCAGTCTCCGGATTTTTTCCCCACTTCGCAGAGTCTTCACTGTAAGTGTATAACCAGCTGAGGCTTCAGTTCTGAACTGTGATCTTTTGATTCCTTAACAAGTGTGAAATGAAACAAGCTGAATTTAGCACATGGGAGTGGTACAGTAGGAGATACTCACATGTAGCTTGAGAGACTCAGGTGAGAACAAGAGAAGCTGGGAGAAGAACTAGAACTCTGTCCTTTCACTCCAAGGCAGTAGAGAGAGAGATAGAGACTGCTTCTTCTGGTGAGATGATACAGTGCACAGAACCTGGGAACAGCCAAGCATGTAAATAACCAGAGGGAAAACGGATACATCAGTATTTTGACTTAGCTTCTCCCCTTGCCCTCCCCCAGGTCCTTAGAGGGCCAGTTTTGTGTATGATGCTTGTTTTGTAATCACTGCTTGACCTGATAAAAAATGTGTTTTGGTGTTGGTTCCCTTCTGTTCACTGTTGGTGTTTTTTCTGTTCTACAGGAATTTATTGCAGTCAGCCAGCTGCGAGGATCCACCCAGGGGAAGATTTTGTGTTTTTATGGTCCCCCTGGAGTCGGCAAAACCAGTATTGCTCGTTCCATTGCCAGAGCCCTAAACAGAGAGTACTTCCGCTTCAGTGTTGGAGGGATGACTGATGTAGCAGAAATAAAAGGACACAGGTCGGTGTAACTTGAGAAGTTTCTCTACCCAGCAGTTTTTCCTAAAGTAAATAGGAACTTAACTGAAGTTGGACAATGTATGTCATTTTCATCTCTGTTCTGCCAACCCTTGCTCACAGGACTTGAGATACAGAAAGAGGTGAAAAAGATAGCAAAGGGTGGAGTTGGGAACATAATTATATTTGTGCTTTTAAGTGCAGTTGCTCCCTGTTTCTTGTGTATTCTCAGCTTTGAAAAGCTGAGAGCTACCCAAAACCATTGGATTGATGCCAAATGCTAATACATGCCTGTCTGTAAATGCCAGAACTAGAGAATGCTGACAGTTTGAACAGGGTCATTTCACATGTATGTTCAGGTGTGATTGGTGTCCAAATAATCAGGATGGAGGTGCTGCATGAGGAAAACCTGGAAATGAGAACATTCATGGGGAGAACAAGAAGTGAATAAAAAATTGGTAGATCTGACCCTTCCATACGTTTATTTTCCTTCCACATACACAAAATCCTAGAATGGTTGGGATTGAAAGTGACCTCTGGAGATAGTCTAAACCATTCCCCTGCTAAAGTAGATTCAGCTACAGCAGGTTACACAGGATGGTGTCCACACAAGTTTTGAATGTCTCCAGAGGAACAGATCCCACTGCCTCTCTGGGCAGCTTGTTCCAGGGCTCTACCTTCCCTCAATGTACAGAAGTTTCCCCTCATATTTAGGTGGAACTTCCTGTGTTCCAGTTTGTGCCCATTGCCCTGTGTCCTGTCACTGGGCACCACTGGCAAGAGTCTGGCCCTGTGCTCTTGACACCCACCCTTCAGGTATTTTTACAAATTGGTAAGATCCCCTTTCAGTCATCCAAAGGCTAAACAGGCCCAGCTCCCTCAGCCTTTTCCATGAGAAATGCTCCAGTCCCCTCATCATCTTCATAGCCCTCCGTTCCCAGCAGTTCCTTGTCTTTCTTGAGCTGGTAAGTCCAGAACTGGACACGACACTCCAGATGTGGCCTCACCAGAGCAGAGGAGATGGTCTGCATCTGAACATAAAACCAGTGGTGTTTTCAAACCAATAAGAGAAGCCATTCTGTGAAGTAAATTGAACCTGCAGGGCTCTGCCCTACACAGAAGCAGAGATAAATATTTTCTGTATTTTTCAGGTGTTCTCTGTTCTGTGCCTCTTGGCCTTCACTCTGTTGTTACCCTCTTTGCTTCTGCTTGTTTCTGGATACCAGAAACATTCTCTAGCAAAATGATTATATTTTGCTCTTAACAGTTTGTTCCTTTAGTATCTTTTGATTTACACTGGTCTTTTTGTCCCTATCAAGTGAGGAAGTGAAGTGTTACCTCTTCCAACATTTCTTACCCAAAACCCATGAAAATTCAAACATCTCTATTCTCAGCCTAGCCTCTTTGCTTTTCTGTAATTGAGAAGTTATTTAAATAAAAGATAAATCTGTAATCCAGGAGTATTTAGCCAAAATTAATGTCAGTTCTTTACTAGAAACAAACTAGGTGAGTCTTGATGCTTAATATGGTGATGGAGAATGCTTTTGATAGATGTTGAAGGAAGAAATAAATACTTGCTTCCCAGAAGACTTGTTCCCAGCAGGATATGCTTGTTCTGTCAGCTGTGTGGTGTATGCTCTGATATGTGCTGTGCTTTTCAATGGCTCCCTAAATACGATCTCTGGTAAAACAGGAGGACATATGTTGGAGCAATGCCAGGAAAAATCATCCAGTGTCTGAAGAAGACCAAGACAGAGAATCCACTTATACTGATTGATGAGGTGAAGTATTTGGTCTTTCGTCTAGGTTTTGCTCTTAAAAGACTTTTATCAATCTGTGATCCCTGTAGAAAAGGTGAAGCAGGTGAACTCTCCTAAAAATCCCAGGTTCTTTCTGTTTGTATGAGGTTGGGCTCTCAACTTCTCTGGCTGACACTGATATCTTAGATGCTTTGTTTTCTCTCCTCGTAACAGACTCCAGCTTTAAAATTCTAGATTAAATTACAGCTCTTTGGATCCTAGTGGACCTGGCTGAATATTCAGTTTCCGTAGTTCTTGTGTTTCCTGCATAGGTGTGGGCATGTCATTGTGCACAAATCCACTATTGCCTGTGTGATTATTAGCAAGAGTAACTCTCCCAGTAGGTCTAAAGCAGGACTCTAAGGAATAAATGCTTACAGTCAATTTGTGGTCTGATTTGAGAATAAATAAGTCAGGACTACCAGCCTAATGGTTTGTGGAAAAGCAAATTAGGACAGGATATAAAGCAGGTGTTCAGAATAGACTGAATGTCGTTCTGTCCTTATGTGTCACACCTGTGAAGGACCAACAGCAGATTCTTGGAAATTGGGTGAGGGACCAATAAACTGTCATCTGTTGCAGTGTGATGTAACCAGTGAGTATTGTGATGTGAAAGGTAGTGGAACCTGTAGGTTATGGTACTTGAGTGGTGTTAGCCAGAAGCCCTGCCTTGCCTGTAGCAGCAAATTTCATTAAGGCCATCCAGTCAACACTACTCCTAAGGGAGAAGAAGCAGTGGTCCTGTTTGTATCCTCAGGAGAGTTCACAGTGCTAGAAGAGTCAATGACCCTGGCTATGGTCCTGGGCAGCTGGCTCTAGTGGCCCTATGTGAGCAGCAGAGTTGGTCAAGATGACTTCAAGAAGTCCCCATGAGCCTCAATCAACTTATGACTGTGACAACAGCCTAGGTCACCAATCTGGCTCTGCTTGAATGGCTGTGCATAGGCTTTTTGCACCTTGGACAAAGAAAGGAGAGTGTCTGAGCTTGCATATTAGGGAAGTGATTTAAGCTAGCACTCTGGTCCTCTCACTGTGAAGTGTTCTGGTCTGTGCTTCTAGCTTATCTCACGAGTAGTAGCCCACTAGCAGTAGTGCTTTTCATTGTATGCACATTGCCTGGGACTTCATAGTGATTTTCTGCAACACTCAATAGTCCTGTGTCTTCTCAGGTGTGTCATGTGCTCACACAGGAAGGTAGTGGGGACTTGGATGAGTGCACAGAAAAGTGGTAGACTGGTATTGGATGTTAATGAATACTCATGAAGATTTTCAGATAGCGGCTTGAAAAAAATACTGCTTGAGAATTTATTATGGTAGGAAACTACTTAGAGTATTAAATTCATTTTTCCCACAGGTAGATAAAATAGGAAGAGGCTATCAAGGGGACCCATCCTCAGCCCTTCTAGAGCTGTTGGATCCAGAACAGAACTCCAACTTCTTGGATCATTATCTTGATGTTCCTGTGGATTTGTCAAAGGTATTTCTCTTCTCTGCAGAGGTTGTAGAGCCAGAATGTATGAATGCATGTCAGTGCAGGGATTTCCTGTCCATGAAAATATGATGACATTTTATTCAGTTGGAAAGTCAGATGGAACATAAATAATACACAGCTGTCTCTACAGGGATTGACTTTAATTGAAGTGTCTGTACATGAAAGAACATGATTACCAGCATATGTCCTGTAGCCCTAACACCCTGTAGAGCCAGGGACAAACAGGTGTGTGGTCTCTGCTAGAAAAGGCGAGAGTTTTCCTTTATATGATGTTTTGCAGAGCTGCTGTCAAGGGAGGTGGCGTAATGCTGGTATGAAGCTTTTGAAATTGGTCATCTTTACACACTGTTGCACTTTTTGTGCAGCTGACATAAATTGCAGAATTGACATACTAGGAATAGGTATAGATAATTGAGTCATTCTGTGCCAATTTCCTCGAAGTTGAAGAACTTCTGAGTGACATCTGGATCTCCCATTTTCTGGTCCCTATCAAACCATTCCGATTTCCGAGCTTGTGCGTTGTGTATTTCTAAAGATTTATTTTGGGGGTAGGGAACATACTATTACATAGTTCTAAAATCCAAACTTCTATTAAAAACTAATTCCACATAGAGGGTGATCTTGCTCTAGCCCTTCAGACAGAGAAACGCAGGACTTAGGAACTAGTACTTGGAGTAAAGCAGCAGGTTAATGGAAGTTTCTAATAGTATCTTTTAATGCTTACAGGTACTTTTTATTTGTACTGCCAATGTAACAGAAACCATTCCAGAGCCACTGAGGGATAGAATGGAAGTGATCAACGTGTCAGGATATGTAGCAGAAGAGAAACTTGCAATTGCAGAGGTAAGAGAAATCACTGTTGTGCTTTATGTGAATTACACCCAATAATTTTTTTTTATTTTTTATTTTTTTTTTTTTTTTCCAGATTTAGGCTTACATATTTACATCCAACTGTGTCCAAAAAATTAGGCAAATGGTATTTTGGATGGAGTTCCTTTGATTTGAACACATAGTTAAAGTAACTCCAGTGTTCCTTAGGCTGTGGGACACCAGAAAGCAGCATTAAGCTAACAGCAGAAAGTTGAGTGAATTGGAACCACTAGGCTTTTGTCACAAATACTAAGAGAACGATGTGGGGGATTATTTCTTTCAGAGATACTTGGTCCCTCAAGCACGACTTCTGTGTGGCTTGGATGAAAACAAAGCTCAAATCACATCGGATGTCCTGACTGTTCTCATCAAGCAGTACTGCAGAGAGAGTGGGGTGAGGAATCTGCAGAAACAAGTAGAAAAGGTGAGGGAAAGTTATGTGTAACTGTGACACTGTGCATCAGCCTTCTCAGCTTTTTCTACAGAGATAAATTACTATCTCACCCAGGTATTGAGGAAATCTGCCTATAAAATTGTGAGTGGAGAAGCGGAGACAGTCCAAGTAACACCTGAAAACCTGCAGGACTTTGTAGGAAAGCCCATCTTCACTGTGGATCGCATGTATGAAACCACTCCCCCAGGAGTGGTGATGGGTCTGGCCTGGACAGCTATGGGTGAGACAAGATTAATTTTGGCTTAATGTCTACATTTCTGTGTAATTTTCAAAAATTGAATGTAGTAGTCAAACAGAACTGAGTCCAGTGACCTTCTTCTACAGCACCAGTAAAAGGAACTTCCTTTGGCCTTTAGATCCTGAATACTACTTCCTTGAAGAAGGAAGTCTTTCTTTTGCCCTTACCCAGGCTCATCTTAGCTTAGGGCCACAAGTTTTCTCTTTAAGCTCCATATCCCATACAAATTACATACATTAGGAACATGACCAACAGGAGGTACCACTGTGACACATGGCACAGCTGAGGAATGCTGTGTCTCTTCAGTGATGTGCAACACTGACTTGGCTTCTGGTGTTGAGGGTATAGGTGTTCCAGCATTCTGTTAAGTGAGTGCCATTGGCTGTTTACTGTTCATTGGATTTCTCCCCTAGTAACTTGGGGGCTTATGTGCACTACAGGATGGAAATACAGCACACAGCAAAGGAGATGACCTCTTCATACTCAAATTGACCTTGGGTAGAATTGAAGTAGTTAAGAGGGAAATTATCAGTTTGGTGGAGAAGGTAAATAGATACCCGGCACTGGAGAATTGAAGTGGCCAAAACTGTTTTATGAACTCAGCTTACTCTCTGGAGGAAACAAAAAGCCATTATAAGAACTTGATTATTTCCATTAAATACAGGTTGCATCAGTGTTCCTAGAAAGTGGAGTCCAAAAAAGGCAATGAATGGAGACTGTTCAGATTTCTAGCTGGCCTTTCTGAAGGTATTTAAGGAACAGGTTTCAGCTGCTCTCTACTCAAGGACAAGTGTCTCATCAGAGAGCATCAGTTCCAAATGCCTGACAAAACTTCTGCATCACCAAAACCACCCGGTTTAATTTTCCCTTAACTTTTTTTCAGGTGTTGTTTTTCTTTTCTCTTTTTAGGAGGTTCCACTCTGTTTATTGAAACATCCCTGAGGCGACCCAAAGACAAGGAGATCAAGGATGGGTCACTTGAAGTAACAGGGCAACTGGGAGATGTAATGAAAGAGAGTGCCAAAATTGCATACACATTTGCAAGAGCCTTTCTGATGCAGAAGGACCCCAACAATGACTTTCTTATGTCTTCTCATATCCACTTGCATGTGCCAGAGGTAAACTGATGCAGAGTTCACAGAGCATGCACAGCAGCCTGGCTGGTTTGCTCCACTAGATGTAAAGCTGGAAGGCGCATCGTTTGTCTATATGTTGTGCAGAATGTCCTCTTCTAGAAGTAAAACCCAGGAATGAAGACATTTTCTTCAGGCTCTTGTGAAGGTGTTTTTATGAGCCATGTTTCCATTCCTTTCTACAGCAAGCATGTGGCAAGAATACAGGGGGCTTGGATAATTTTCTGAAGAAACCTAAGCTTTTGTTGTAGCTGTTGGCCCTGTTATGCAGGCGGGGAAACCATGACATAGAGATAGTGATTTGGATAAATGCTTGGATGAAGTTACAAGGACATCAAAACTTAGGTCTCTGTGTAACCAGGCCTTCTTAAAGGCTTCAAGTAATTTACACATAATTGAAAATACTACTGATCTCTATACCATGCTTCCTAGTCCATGTAATGGCAGTGATTGCATTTGTCCAATATTTGAGGCTGAAAATAAATGCACACAGTGCTTAGAGTGGCTCGGATGCTGTGTGACAAGCTTTGAGCAGGTGCTTTACTGAAGACAGATTCTGAGCTGTTATTGTGCCCCAGCTTTACTTCTGGACTGCTGAGTGCTCTGTGTGCAATGTCTTTATTGCAGCTTGCTCTGTGTCTGTTCAGGTACTGCATTGTTGGCTGTGAATTCATGCCCTGAAAGACAGGAAAACAGCAGACATGATCTCTGTCTCTAGTCCCTCTCAAACATTGATTTCCTCTGCTCTTACCTCAAAGAGGTTTGATCTCAGATAAATCCAGACTGTCACTAATTCAGGCCTGCATTTTGTGGGACTTTATATACTGATCTTTTCTGCCTTGAGTGATTTTTGGTATTGTCTTCCACTGCTTTGTGACACTTGACACTCTCGTCCCTGTGATGTTGATTTCTGTTCCTTGTTTCCGTGGTTGACTTACGTCTAACAAAGAGCTTCAGAGTGTTTGTGCTCTTTTTCCCACTGATGTTGCTTACTCAAAGACCTGAGCCCAGTGAGTATCGTAGTAGCATCAGGCCAGAAACCATTAGGGACTCATGGATTATTCCTCCTGAGCAAGGTAAGGAATGTCACAGTTAATACATCAGCCAATTAAAATAGCAGAATTCCATCATTCACACGTGCAAAAACCTTTGTGAGGCTTCATGAAATGTGGAAACTGTTAAAACAACAACAAGGACAAGGGTATTGTCTGGCTATGCTGCTTCTTGAATGAGCAGGGGGGTTGTGCTTTGTTTTTTTAAACAGGGAGCGACCCCAAAGGATGGACCAAGCGCAGGATGTACCATCGTAACAGCTCTGCTGTCCCTGGCCATGAATTGCCCAGTGAGGCAGAATGTAGCCATGACTGGAGAGGTGTCATTGACTGGAAAAATTCTTCCTGTCGGTGGAATCAAGGAGAAGACTATTGCGGTAAGAGCTTTTCTCTTGTCTCTCTGCACTGTCCACAGGAGAGCCCAGGGTTGGGCTCAGTGGGAAAGGAGCAGCCAGAGGGGTTGCTCCTTGCATTGGGAGAGGCAGATTTCATTCCATACACAGGTTGGAAAAACCTGCAGGGGAACATGGGGATCTTGGCTGTGTGTCTGGCTGTGAGGAAAGGGATGTGACCCCATGCTTTGTGCCAGGGCATCTGTGTTGGCCTAGCTCAATTCAGCCTACACTGGCAGAATTGACAGTGACTGACAGCTTTAACTGGCTGTCAGAGCTGTCTGCTCTGTTAGATTACCACAGTTCAATTACCTGTGCTGTGTTGAATTGCGTGTTTCAGGAGGACATCCAGTGGAGATTTGACATGATCTCTTAAGGTACATTCTTAAAATCAAGGCTCTGTTCCCTAATTCCAGTGTGAATTTGTCTGACGTTTTATACAGGTGTCTGTAAAAGGAACTTAGATTTAGTGTCTTGTATTTTTTGGCTTAATCCCTTTGCAGTTTTCAGAATTCCTTAATTCCTTTCCAAGCGTTCAGTCTCTCTCCCTACTTTTCACCTGCACAATTCTGGCCTACATAAGCCTTGCACCACACACATTTTTCTGTCGAGAATGTTACTAGGTCTTTCCCTGTTGAGCTGGGGCTTCACATGAGTGTTCTGTCCCCAGATATATTTGGGCTACAGCCTTGTGCAACTTTTCGTTGTACGACTTAAAAATGAGTAATTCTTTGTGACAGTCAGTACAGGACTAACCTGTGCTATGGCACTGACTGGCTGCATTGGCAGGAGTGTGAGCGACCACAGGCTTTAACACAGGATCACCCCTAAAGCGATGGGTACAGACCTGGGCTGGGAGGGGCAGCTCTGCTTCCCGTGCTGCTTCCAGGGAAGGTGTCCCTATCAAAATGTTCTGTATAATTGTGCTAAGGGTATTGATGGGGTAGGTTGGTCTGACAAGCTGTTTCTAACTCTTGCTTTCATCCTAGGATTTATCTTCACCCGAGCTGGAACAGATACCTAAAACTCTGTAAATAGTATGAATGTTCTAAACAATCCCCCAAGCTGCTGATATAGACCAGCTAAAATGCCTCCCCCCAATCTGCCCCTGCAGCTGAGATGGCACTGGAGAGTATGTTTCAGGGCTTGAGGGAGGATCTAGAACATGCTTCACCCTGGTGATAGCTGTCAGGGATGCCCTGGGTGCTCCCCAAGTAAGAGAGTAAAGCTGGATCATGCTCCAAAATAACTGCTTTCGCTTTCAGAAATGGGGAAGGGTGTTTCTGGTACATGGAAGGATTCCTAGGACTTGACAGCCCAACTTTTTCTCCCCACAGGCGAAAAGGGCAGGTGTTACCTGCATCATTCTTCCTTCAGAGAACAAAAAGGATTATTATGACCTTGCTGGATTTATTACAGAAGGACTGGAAGTACATTTTGTGGAGCACTATAAAGAGGTATTTGACATAGCATTTCCACAGCTGGATCTCACTGGAGGATGACACACTGTAATCCCTGATGGGTGGAAGGAGTTCTGTCCCTAAGCACTCAGCCCCTGCCTAGAGATGGGTAATTGGGGACAATCCTGAAGTGGGACATGAAGCTATTGCTGCTGCGCAGCTGCCAAAATGAATTATGGCTCTGTTAGAATAAAGTATTTCTCAGTCTTTAATACTGGATTATGATCTACAATAAAGGATTTCCAATTTTGCCAAAGGAATGGTCATGTTACCAGCCACCAGCAGTGGGACTAGTCTGCTCTCTTCTCACTGAAGATGTTTCAGCTATTTCACTGTAAATTTCTCTATGGCTTGTAGAAAATAAATTTCTATAGAACTATATATAGAACAGTATACCCAGAGCTAGGCTGATGCACAGCTGTTATTCCTGATGTGGGAGAAGGCAAGTAGCTCTCAGAATCTGTCTCTGCTTAGAAGCCTGGGCTAGGGTGAAAGGACACTGAAATCCTAAGATAGTTCAGCACAGCTGGTACATTCAGCTGATAAAGGGGCATGGTTCTCCAGGTTCAGTCACCAAGTCAATACCACCAGAAAGAACTCCAGGTTTAAAGAGAGCAGACATGAGCCAAACAGCAACATGCTCAGTATCACCAATCAGCAGCACTGTGCTGCACCGCAGACAGCCTGTGCCTCTGCAACAGCTGTGTCATATTCTGGGAGTGAAAAAAGGAACTGAATGTCTTGACATGACTGTTGTACCTCAGTAAACACATATTTGGGGGCTGGAGAATTTGCATACTTCATCTTCCAATCAACACTAAGAAAAAGGAATTTAAAGAGGGGAAGAGTAATAGCATAAAGTCTAGTTGAAAAGTATTTTCTCAGCCAAGAACAGCTCTTCTCATCTCACAGCAAGGGAGCCCTTAGGGGAGAATAAAGAATCCAGCTACCGAAGTCCAGGGAGCTCTTGTTGACTCCAGGTGTCTTTCATGACTTGCTAACACTGCAGAAAACAGGCCAGAATAGAGGGTACAAAGGGAGACACAGGAGCAGACTAAACTGCATGAGGAATGGGCTGATGTGCCTTGGGGAAGAAGTGCAAAGTAGTTACTATTTTCAACAGCCATTTTTGCCCACCTGACTTCCCTCCTTCCACCATCTACGTCTAAAGACAGGCTAGGAGGTGAAAGGCATTATTTCAGAGATTGCCATGTCCTGAGGCTGCACACAGTCATACAGGATTTGTCTCTAGAGCAAGTCACAGCAGCACCAGTATCAGCATCTCCAGCTGCAGGTATAATAAACCACTGACCCAAATTCTTGATGGCTGAAGTTCAGGACCTTGTCAGCATCCAGCAGCAGCACACACTGAAGCAGGTGTGCCAAGAACACTCACGACCCTGGTTTTGGCAGAAAGGACTTTATTGTGTTGCAGCCTGTGGAACTCAATCCTTCTTTGCAGCAGCTTTCCTCATGGCTGCCAGGACATTACTGAGTTCCTCCCGCTTCCTCTTGGCCCGAATGTGAGTGCCAACCTGCGGGGAGAGAGCAGAGCTGTCAGTCTTTACCAGCGCAGACTGGACAGACTGACACTGCTGCAGGCGTCGCTTCCGTCACACCTCCAAACCAGGCAGCATGGTAAAGTCCTGGAAAGAGGGACTCAACCTCCAGCCAGGAGTTTGCCAGCACATCTCAGTAGCACCTCAACAGTTATTTGAGACACCAAAGGGGCTGCTTTCAGCTGTCATAACCATTACAACTCAAGGAACCTCATTTGAAGTCTCCTGCTTATGACACCCAACCTCCATCACTGTCGCTCCCATCTTCCCTACACCACACATGCAAACCATGGAAAAACAGCATGACAAGACTAAATCCTTGAGCTTGGGGCCCTTCTGGCAAAGTACCTTTGCATCCATCTCCTGCTCTCCCACCCACCCCAAGGAACATTCTCTTCACCATATTACACCAGTAACTTCCAAAACAAATTAAAAAAATAAAGGTAATTAATTAAAAAGCCAAATATTCCTAGGGGAAGGCAGAAAAAAGAAAACTGGCATAATAGTTTCTGGCACCATCATTGAGAGTTGATTGACTCACCCGTTTCTTGATGAACTTCAGAGCACGTTTGTCCTTGGACACTTTCAGCAACTCCATTGCACGTCGCTCATAGGGTGCAAAGCCACAGACTTCCCTGATCATGTCTCGCACAAACTTGGTGTGTTTGGTCAGGCGCTGTGGGAAGGGTTACAAGGGTTACAAGGCACTACATGCAGATTGCTGCGGGGACTGCAAGGGGCTGTGACATACTCTCAGCTAGGCCTCAAAACCAGCCCATGCTGTTGGCGTGTCCCAGGAAAACTTGATCCCTGGCAGGTCCTGCGGAGCATGAGACCTTGGCCAGGTGTGCCAGTCTGTGTCCAGGCTCGGGCCCGGAAGTGTCACACACTGGCACGGACCGGCCTTTTTGGAAAAAGCAGGACCGTGAGCTACCAAGGGTTTGCACAGTAATACACGCTGCACGCCACAGCTACAGAGAGCATTTAGTAAGAGTGAGTAATAGGCCCAGATGCATGCATGTCCTGTAACACGCATCTATCGGACCTGGATAGCTCCTAGTAGGGAGATTCCGGGCAGTTTTGTGGGGGATTGCCTGTTACCAAAAGAGGCAGAATAGGAGAGACTCTAGAAAGCACACAGCTTTCAATCATCCGCTGCCGTGCCCGGCGGAGCCCACCGGCCCGCCCTGCAGTCACGGGCAGCGCGCGGGTTCTGAGCCCGCCCGTCCCCTCACAGCGAAAGCGCCGAGCCGCAGCCCCGCGGGACGGGGCCGGGGGCGATGGGCGGCTCCGCGCCGGACACACGAGCACAGCCACGCTGCGCACCGGGGGCACCGGGCACCGAGCCAGCATAGGCTCATACTCACCCCGCGGCGGCGACACTGTCGGGGCTTGGACACGTTCTTGGTCACCTTGTAGCCCTTGTTAAGGCCGACGGCCATGGGGTAGCGGATGGCCATGGCTACGGCGTCCGGGCCCGATGGACGCGGATGGACACAGACCCGGGCGGCCTCACCTACGCCGCAGCGATGGCGCCACACTGCTGGCGCCGCACCGGAAGAAAGGAGCGCGCGCGGGATGCCGGGAGGAGGCCGCTTCCGGCGGCGGGCGGGGCCGAGGGCGCGCCAGGGAAAGGGCGGGAGCGATGGCGGCCGTAGGGGCACGGCCGGCGGGCTCTGAGGGGCGGCGGAATTCCCCCCGCGTGGGGCCGTGTGGGGATGAGGGGACAATGGGGACGCGGCGGGATCACCCCGCGGTGGGGCCGTGTGGGTGTGAGGGGACAATCGGGACGCGGCGGGATCACCCCGCAGCGGGGGGTCCGGCGGAACTGCTGGTTCCCCTCAGCTGCGGCCGAGGTGCTCGGAGTGCCCGCCCCACGGGGCCGCGCAGCCTCGCACTTACGGACTTTTTCCTCATAAATTACAACTTCGGTATCGCTTGACCAGGATCTGATAACGTTTGACAGACAAACCTAAAGGAACAGATTAAACGATTTTGTTGGAATAAAAGGTACTGGATCTTCTTACCTCTGAAAGAGAGCTGAGGTGAACATGTGCAACTCAGCTGTCTTCTGCTTTCAAAAACAGTTCTATTTAATTTGTTGTAATGGAAAATATTGACTTGAAATTTAAAATCTTGGATTTTGAAACAAATTACAGAATTGTGCACCCTGCTGTAGAAATCTTTGCACAGCTGGTTCCTATCATCCCAGGGCAGCGGTCCCAGCTCACCCCCTCGGAGCTGCTGGACTCTCTCACCCCCTCACGGCACAGATTCCAGCAGTGAGGAATGTTGGCTTAGACGGTGGGACAGGTCTGACTCCGATGCCTTTCTCCACACGGGGGCAGAGTGTGAACAGGAGTCCGCAGGGTTGGAGTGACTGTCCTACACCGGCAGAAAGAACTGCCTTTCTGAAATATTTCCTAATGTTTCTGAAAATCAGCAAAGAAAAATTACAAATTACAAAAAATACAAATTTTGTTGTCAATCTCCACCTCTAAAATCAGCACGAGTTTGATACCATCTTTGCTGCTGAGAACTATGGCATGGGACAGCTAGCTAAAGGTCTCCCCATCCCAACAAGCTCTGGATCCCTCACAGGAGGAGCTGCCGCCGCCCCGGGCTGGAGGAGGCGTCACGTCTCCCGTCGCCTTTCCTGCCACTGCCGGTGTGCGTGGAGCTGCTTTAGGGTGGCTGCCCACTCACCTCTGGGTGTGCTGAAGAATGGCCCTTACCTGCTCTGGCTCTGTGACTTCATCAGGTACAAGTGGCCCTAAAATAAATGCTTGTCTGGGAGAGGAGGAGGTGGCACCTGCTGCTTCCCTCTGTCTGGTCTGTGAGCACCAACCCACTAGCAGTATCTGCATGGGGCTCTTTCTTTTCACACTGCCTATTGCTACCTTCCCCTCAGGACATCTTTTCCATTCATACAGAAACATATGATCTACAGTTTCCAAACTCCCCATGGGTTTCTCATCATTTGACCTTTCTATGCTTCACTGGACACCCCTCAAACCCTGCCTTTTTCCCCAAGACAGGGATTCTTGCCTCCTATCATTGCCTGCACAACTCCCTAATAAAAAATCCAGGTTTTCAGTTTCCAGAAGCGTTTGCCCCGTTCCAACATTGCTAAATTCCTTCTTCCACATTCCCAGCATTTGCAAATGGATTGCATCACAGCTGAATCTTTGGATTCTGCATTACATCTCTTCACTCTTTGCCTTATTACTTTCCTAGAGGCATTACAAGGTGTTACCCATCAGGTGAGCCCGAGGACAAGGAGGCAGAAAAAATGTAGGTAATGTAGAGGAAGCCTTGGGATTGGAGCTGAATCCAAAGCTGGAATGGACTGGCTCTGCTGAGATGAACATGGAGGGCTCAGTGGACCATGAATAGACTGAACACTGCAGTGTGTCCTGACTGCTGCAGGGATGTCCTGGGCTGCATGGACAGATGCACCTGGCAGGGACCAGGAAGGGATTGCTCCCTTTACCTGGCACTCATTAGATCACACCAGTGGTGCTGTGTTCATGCCTTGCAATATAAGAAAAACTTCGATACACTGGAGTAAGTTCAGAGGAAAGCCATGAAGATGTCTGAGGCCTGGAGCACGAGCAGCAGTGGAATGAACGAGCCTTTTTCAGCCTGGAGGAGAAGTGAGCTGAGATAGATGCAAAACAGCCACCTGAATTTCTGATTGCTCAATAGAGAACAAGTATAAGAGTGATCCATCCCAATGTTGAGCAAGTACAACAAGAGGCCAGACTGACTGAGTGGAAACTTCTGGATCATGTTTAAATACAAAAATTAAGAATATGGGGGTTGGAAACAGCATCAAAACTACCCAAGAGACATACATAGGCAATGCATGGACCTCAGGAAGAGAACTGGAAAAGCCAGAGTTCCTCTTGACCTCCCTGAAGATCAAGGAAAGAAGGAAAAGTGCAACACCTTACCCTCCCCAGTCTGCTCCAGGTTTATAAAGAGAAAGCCAGTTGAAGGTTAGGATTGTTCTTTTTTTTATCTTTTTCTCTCAGGGATTTTTCTCCCATCTGTTGCTAGGAGTCAGTAACTACTGGTACTTAAGAGACAAAACAAGTGGCCAAGGTGGGAGGAAGGGTGCAGCTGCACCCTTCTGAGGGGGTTTTCTTTTGGAAGGGCAGAGATATCATGGGATTTTGGCTGGGTGGTGAGGGCCTGGGCTCGGCTCGGCTCAGCTCAGCTCAGCTCAGGTCTTCTGCCTCTCTCTCTCTCTCTCTCTCTCTCTCTCTCGGTATTGGAGCGAACAGTCGAGCTGCTCCTACTACAGAGTCTAGCTCCTTACTGTTCTCTCCTACAATAAGTGAGGCTTTTGCTCCCACGAGTAGCCATTGCATTGGGACCTTACTAACACCCTACCTCATTGGAAAGGACCCTCACCATCTACTCGGGTCCTCAGGGGAAACCCCAGGATCCCTGAGCCCTCTCCCCCTCTGAGAGATCCTGTCCCCATGGTGCTCGGGAGCCAGGCTGCCACTGCCCAGCCCTGCCGCTTCTCTGCCACT